>CM052661.1:107547908-107560921 GCA_028533165.1 Leontopithecus rosalia
CCGAAGTTTTGGAAGGCGGCTGCAGCGCCTTAACTGACACTGCGGCGTGGAGTTTGCAGAGAGGACAACCTGCAGGTTCCCAGGCTGCTCTGAGAGGAAAACAAGGGCCACTTCTCCTCATGAAATCTAGATCGCACTAGAAGGAGCTAGTCGCCCTACGGAAAATGTGCTCCTCTTCGTGTACAAGCAGTTACTTATGGTGGCTAAAGATGGTTTCACCTTGTTTTCCTCATTTTTTCTTTTCTTAAGGCTTCAAATTTGGTTTTAATGAAAAATAATAAAAAATTTGGCTACATCTGAAAACAAATGAGACTATTTTCTTGGAGAACCATGCTCAGACATTTACAGGACTGAATTCTTTCAAGGTATTTATCTTGCCAAACAGATTTTAAAATGAAAAAAATTACAAATAAATGAATAAAGTAGCCAGCATTCTCTGACAATGGACAGGAGCACCGGAGCTCAGATGTCCAACAGTGGATGGGGTGAATAATCAGAAATGTGACATGAGTAGGATTGGATATCTATTTCACATGTATTTCTAGAAGCAGCAGAGTACTCAGACAAACAGATGGTTTCATCATTCTTGACGTGATTCTCAAACTATGGAAACGTGGCTTGTGCCCACTCCGGGGATTGTTCTCAGGGATAATGAAGAGCACATGCTAATCCTCGAGGTTAGTAGCTGATGTGTAGCGGGTGACGATACATGCAATGTCTGAGACTCTCAAATACGGACTACTTAATAAAGAACTGGACGGGCTCCAGGCGGGCCGAGGGCTTCCTAGGGACGGTGCACGGGAAACTGTGGTTTACTGAAAACGTTTCTTCCTTAGCATAATGATGTCTGAACTTTTTCAGCATCGAGGACTGAGACTAATTTAGGAGCCTGTGGAAGCTGCCCTCATAGCTGGACGACTTGAGACCTAACAATAATTCGTTCACCTTTGCTCTAGACAAAAGTTTTGAGCTAATTCTGAGAAACTAACTCATTTATGAACATACAGAATATTGATTAATGGAATCTGTGTCACCTGCGTCTCACCGGGTAGGAGCCAGGCAGAGACGGCCGTGTCCACGCGCCTGCGTTTCCTGTGTGTATTCAGAGCCCGAGCAGGGTGGGCTCCTAAAAGTCGCAGATTTCATTCCTAGGCTTATGCTCCTAACACCTCACAAACAGACATCAGCTACGGAGAGAGCCTCTCATCAGAGCCGGGTGAATTCCTGAAATATTTCATCATCTTTGCCATCAAAACGTTCTGTGTGTCTTCCAGCTGAGAGGGAGAAGCTCTTTCCCAGCAAGAGCTCCATGCTCCGAGCCCTTTCCTGACCATGGTCACCAATCTGTCACCGTGCAGACGCACACCTGGACACCTCAACCCGGGAAAATCCAGGCTCTAGACTCGCTCGGCAACATTTACACTCTTTCTAAAACCCATTCCTGTTCTTAGCTACGTATGTCTCCAGCACGGACCTCCGTTTTAAACTGGACACAGTAACACCGTCGGCCTTCATTCCTCCTGGGCCGCCACCGAACCTCCTGGCAAATGTGAACCTTTCCCTGTTTTTCCACTGCTGTTCCCTCTTCTTCCTGTTCCTGAAGTGCATCAAGAGATGTCTGCAGAGTGTAAACAAGAATGGATTTCAATGTGCCCAGCGAAGGTCCACCGGTGACAGTCACTGCTTCCCGGGGTGTCTGAGCAGAGGCCCTGCGCTAAGGCCCAGAATTCAGCGCTGGGTCTGCGGCCTCCCTGGCCATAGCGGCGTCCAGGAGAGAGCCCAAGCCCGGTGCTGGCCCCTGGAGACCCTGGAGACCCTGGCCAGCAGTGGGGCAGTGCAGGCAGGAGGACAGGAGCCCAGGTTCAGCCAGCAGTCATGCCCAGCCAGGTGGATCCACGCCCCTCCGCCACTGTGCCCGCCTGCACTCCCGCCCACTGGCTCCCCACGGCTCCGGCATCCTCTACACAGGCTGGGCTTGTAAATCTTTTTAATTGTTAAAAGTCTTTAACTATGTAACAAGATTCATTATCCACTGTGTCTGTCAAAATGCTATTTAATAAGTTGCTTGTTTTATAAACCCCCGCTGAGAACAAAACAAAACAGGGTTTATTTTTCTATCTGCAGCTGCTGGAGGCAGAGCCAGGGTGTGTCCCGGTGGTTTCTCCTGACACGTGGTGTGGAAGAAATGCTGTGTCTCCCAGGTCTGCCAGCCCGGCATCCACATCAAATCAGCTGCAAAGAGAGCCTCTCATCAGAGCTGTGTGAATTCCTGAAACATTTCATAATCTTTGCCACGATTACAGGGAGGTACTCCCTGCCATAACCCAAAGAGAAGAGTCACTGCGACCCCCAGCGTGGGTCTTCCACACGGCCTGTCAGGGTGGCTACTCCGTATATGACTCCAGAGGGCAGGTGATGACGTCTTGATACAAGCTGACCCCAGGGAAAGGCAAAAGGTCCTCCAGACTGAGGCTTCCTCCTTCCAGAACGCTGCCCACCGGCCGCCCTGCCCGTGGGAAGAAACGCCACAGCAGGTGGCCTTCAGGGTGAGGTGGAGAGGATGCTGCTGATTCAGAATGTTTCCTATATTCCATAGCCTTTCAACAATTTAATTTCCGAGTACAAAAAACAAAAGCCATGCAAAAGAAATGACAGTTGACATAGTGTTCGGGTGAAGCATGTTTACAGAAAGGCCCAGAGAAGTGAACAGTAGACCAAATACATATTTTCTATATTTAAGTGGAAAAGGCGATAGGGATTCCACCTGATTAGCTGGGCTGAAGCTCCCTTCTCTGCATAACGTTACTGAACAGAAGCAGCAGCCAGGGTACAATGTCACGACTTCCCAGAGACACATTCCTGCAGCATCAGTCAGAAGAGTCGCAGCTCCACCCTTCTCAGAATAAGGGGTTATTCAGCCACAGCCTTATTTGTCAAAAATGACAACCTCTTTTATTAACATGGGAAATTCACTGCTGCTTCCCCCCATTCCCTTTCACTTGACTTTTTTTTTCTTTGAAAAGCAGAGATAAATCCCAGTAGCCCAATTAAAGTACTAGCTAAATATTACTTTGTTGGGCTTAACGATAGATTACAATGTGTGCATAATGACCCAGTTCCAGTAATATCATCTGATTTAGGAAGGAAATCAGAGGCTACCATATGTTCACCAATAAGGTCTCCGAAGCTCTCCTTGTTCTGCCGGCAAGTGTGCTGTGGGGTCCTGCAGTCTTGTGCTGCTGATCACCACGCTCACAGAGCTGCAGCAGGACACACGGGGCAGGAGGGAGCTGACAGCCCGGGGCCTCCTGGTTAAAGGCCTTCACCCTCAGGAGTGGACACCTCGGAGCACTGTTCACTAAACTGGAGGCTCCCGGAAAAGAGGGATCTCGGGAAAATGGAAAGGAAGGGAGTATATTAAAGTTGGACACAGAACTAAAGGAACTCCAGCACCAAAAACGAGTGAGGGTCTCCCTCAAATTCACGCAATGAGCGGTAGCTGACAAAGCAGTCTTCTGCAGTTTCTAAACCAGAATTTCAATGTCGGTGACAGAAAGTTCAATCCAGAGTAGATAAATGGAAGTCCGTTACCAAGACACAATCCCAGTCTTAGCTACGTCAAGTGATTTGGTAAGACAAACTGCTGATCCATTGAAGTCGGTACTCATGAGCGAACAAGAACATTATTGTTTTGTTAAATATTGTCAATATTAGTCATGATTCTGCAAATTATTCACTTATTTAGCAAAAATTTAAATGGCACTTCGTTCCCACAAAAATGGAAAAGTTTAAACGATGTACTATTCTTTGCCTAAGAGAAAGGGCACATGTTGATAAACATCTATGCTAATAATCAACAAATGGAAGACTGAGCCATACAATAAGATAGAAATCATTATTTCAAAGAATAGAAATCATTATTTCAAAGAATAGAAAGCATATTTCAAAGAATAGAAATCATTACTTCAAAGAATAGAAAGCATATTTCAAAGGTGCGTAAGAGAATAGTGGGTACATAATGTGTGTTTTTGTCTTCACTTTGAATCTTTGTGGATACTTCCTATGATTATAGAATGAACTTTGATTTAAAATTTAAATTCCACGCTATTTTTTAAAAGTCAGGTAACACCAAGGCTGACCTGACAGCAGACCCATCACGCTCAGTAGTGTCTGGCCTTGACCCAACTGTGCTGCCTACGAGGATTATTGTACCTTACTTCAGGTTTTACAATTCTGCTCTATTAATCACGGTAGTTTGTTTTGGTATTGGTGGAAAGATAGACAAATAGATGAACAGAATAGAATAGAATCCAGAAATAGGGCCCCACGTCCCTGGTCAACTGAACTGCAGTTAAAGTGCCCAAGAAACCTGCTGGAAAAGGCACAACCTTTTCATTAAACGGCCTTGATCAATTGGATGTCCCTATGAAAAGATGAGCAGTAACTGTTACCTCGTATCACACACAAAATGTAATACAAAATGAGTCACAGACCTAAATGTAAAACCTAAAACCCTACAAGGACTCTGCAGAGAAAAGTATTTTTGAAGTTCAGGTAGTTTTAGGGTTCTTAAACAGAATGTAAAGAGTTCAAATTATAAAAGAAAAAATGGATAAACTAAGCTTTATTAAATTTAAAAAGTTTTGCTCCGTGAAAGATACCACTGAGAAAATGAAAAAGCAAGCCACAGACTAGAAGACAATATTCACAACACACACATTAGATGAAGAAACTGTGCCTAGGATTTATAAAGTACTTTACAACTCAGCACTGAGAACACTAACAGCCCAGCAAAATTCGTACAGGGGTTTGAGACACGTCGTATGGAAGGCTGGTGAGCCCCACCAGCGGCCAGGGGAGTTAAGCCAACACAGTGAGCTGACGTTGGGCACATTCGCTCTGATGGAGTGAGGGTCACCAACCGCATGAGTGTGGGTGAGGATGGGGAGCCCCCGGAACTCTAATGCACGGATGGCAGCTGGAAGCAGGCACAGGTCACTTTGGAAATCAGTTTAGCATTTCTTTTTAAAAGTTAAACATTTGCCCAATGATATGAGGCAGACCTTTACTCCCAGGTATTTACCTAAGAGAAACAAAAACCTCTGTCCACACAAAGAGTAATACATGGACATTCACCAAATTTAATTCATGATAACCAAATATCAGAAATAACCCAAATGCCTCTCCACAGAGTGGACAAACAGTAACGAATGCCTACGATGGGATACTCAGCAGGAAAGACGAAGGAATTCTCGGTGCACAGACAGCATGACACTGAGGAAGACAGGCAGAAAGTGCAGGACACGGGTTCTATTTAATAACACTCTACAAACCAAGGAAGTCCTGTGAAGAATTAAATTCACATAATATCAAGGAAGCAGAAGCAGCTCCAGGACTGCGCTGCGGTGCCGGCGGGGTGGAGGGAGGGATGAGGGCAGGCGGTGCAGGGGAAGGAAATGCTCATTCCCAGCCTTGGTGACCCAGCCACAGGCCTGTGCATGTGTCAGGGCTGACCCTGCCACACTTTCAATGCGTGTGGTTTGCTTTTCTTCACTCATTCCCCAATAAAATGAAAGTACAAATAAAAACTAAATAAAAAACACAACAGACATAATGGGAAACTTAGAAATTCTACGGAGCAAACTGGAATTCTGCTGCGCAAACGCAGCTCCTCCTCCGTATTCCACATTATACAGGAGCAGAAGAGGCACGTGGGAATGGGTGAAAGGGAAGAAATAGAACCACACAACTAATGAAAAGTGTCACAGCTCATTGTACAGTCAATGCTCTGGCTACATAAATGAACAAATATGAACATACAAACAAAGGAAGTCAGATACAATACATACGGCAAATAAGAAAACTTCTCAGCAAATATCAGAGTCTGCGTGCAGAGGCAGGAGCCCCGGCTGGCAGACATGATTGCAACAGCATTGAGCACTTGCCTGTCCAGACCACCAATCATCCAAATGATAAGTCTAAGTTTCTTTCTCATTCTGGCCATCCACAAATATAAAACAAAATAACTACTGCCTCCACCCACAGGAGCCTGCGTGCATGGCCCTGCTCTGCTGCTGTAGATGTACCAGCTCATTTAATCCTCCCAACAACACGAGTAACTGTTACTTTTATCCCTGTTTTACAAATGGAAAAACTGAGGCTCAGAGATATGCTCAGGCCCCTTAGCTAACAACAGTGGGTTATAAATAAAACCAATAATCAAACCAATCCAGCCCGCCAATAGAAAGGTTTTATTTTTCAAGGGGGCAAGACAATTAAAGTGAATATTTATAGATTGCAGTGACTTTTAAAAACTGCGCATTAATATCACTTATGTGTGAACATACTTCTTCCCATTAAAAAGTAAGAAACAGGCACAGTGGCTCACACCTGCAATTCCAGCATTTTGAGAGGCCAAGGTGGGTGGATCACTTGAGCCCAAGAGTTCAAGACCAGCCTGGGCAATATGGCAAAACCCCATCTTACAAATAATGCAAAAAATAGTAATAGCTGGGTGTGGTGGCATGCACTTATAGTCCCAGCTGTTCAGGAGGTTAAGATGGGAGGATCACCTTAGCCCAGGGAGGTCGAGGCTGCAGTGAGCCGTGATGGCACCACTGTGCTTCAGCCTGAATGACAGAATGAGGCCTCATCTCAAAAAATAATCAGAATAAAGGAAATGCTTTAGTCAGAATCACTGAGATAATAACTTCCTCAAATCTGCCCCTCCCCTATGGAGGAACTCATTTCTGAGAACACCAGTCCACATTTCTTTTTTTTTTTTTTTTGAGACGGAGTTTCGCTCTTGTTACCCAGGCTGGAGTGCAATGGTGCAATCTCGGCTCACTGCAACCTCCGCCTCCTGGGTTCAAGCAATTCTCCTGCCTCAGCCTCCTGAGTAGCTGGGATTACAGGCACGCACTACCATGCCCAGCTAATTTTTTGTATCTTTAGTAGAGACGGGGTTTCACCATGTTGACCAGGATGGTCTCGATCTCTTGACCTCGTGATCCACCCGCCTCGGCCTCCCAAAGTGCACCAGTCCACATTTCTGAGAACACCAGTCCACCTGCTCACCTAGAGTCTCACTTTGGGTTGCCCAGGGATGCTCAGACTCTGTGACGTTTACGAAGTAACTGAGGCAAGTATGCTTGTGGCACACTCTCAAAAGTGATCTGTAACGGTACCAAACCTTGAGCAGTGTGATAAGTTCTGACAGCATCATTGCTCCCTGTGGCTTACTTTTCCCGTGGCTGCCCAACGTGGCTGTCTTTTCCAAGTGCCAATGGATGCCATCCCTTATCCCTGACCGTCTCCCGTCCCACCTTCACTTTGGTCAATTGGGAAGATATGTTCTGTCTCTTAAAAGGGACTGTCTGGGCGCGGAGGCTCACGCCTGTAATCCCAGCACTTTGGGAGGCTGAGGTGTGTGAATCACCCGAGGTCAGGAGTTTGAGACCAGCCAGTCCAACACGATGAAACCCCATCTCTACTAAAAATACAAAAATTTGCCAGGCTCAGTAGCACCTGTCTGTAATCCCAGCTACTCAGGAGGCTGAGGCAGGAGAGTTGCTAGAATTCGGGAGGCGGAGGTTGCGGTGAGCTGAGATGGTACCACTGCACTTCAGCCTGGGCGATGGAATGAGACTGTCTCAGAAAAAAAAAAAAGGTGTTGGAGGGACTGCCTGTGTCCTGCAGTGACTAACACATGGAATGGAATGGAATGGAGTAGAATTGCCAGGCCACTCCCAGTCAGAGCAGCCCCCAACACAGCTGTGTCTCCTTCATCTGGAAAGCCTGGTCACGGAGAGCCAGCCACATATCGCAGACTGAGGAGCAGATAGCACCCCGAGGAATGCACGCAGGCACCCAGGAAGCCACAGAGGGCAATCCAGGTGTGGGCAGTAAATACCAGATTGTCTGGGGGGGTCAAGTTTTGTCCCCAAAAAGGACAACTCCAATCCTAAGCCCTGGAACCTGTGAAACTGGCCTTATTTGGAAAAGGCCTTTGCAGCTGTTGTTGCTGTCAGATGAGTCGTACTGGGTGCCGGTGGGCACTAAATCCAGGGGCTGGTGTCCTTGACAGGAGAGGACAGAGGATGACTGCTGATGACAGAGGCGGAGGCTGGAGTGACATGGCCACAGCCCAGGAGCACCAGGGGCACAGGACGCTGGAAGAGGCAGGAAGGCTCCTCCCTTAGAGACGCCCAAGAGGGGATGCCCTGCACATGCCTTGATGCTGGTTCCTCCCCTCCAGAGCTGTGAGGGAACCAGTGGCCACTGTTTTAACCCCACCCATCTGTGGGCCTTGCCTGGGGCGGCCCCAAGGAACCCGGGGCTGCGGGGAGGGAATGTGTGGGCTCAGAGCACAGGGAGGCCAGGGCCGTGGGAGGCGGGGTCCTTCCCCAGGACGCTTGGACTGAGTCTTGCCTGTGCCTCTGGAAGTATTTTCCACTTAAGTATTTTCCTGCTGACCACATTCAAAACTGGCCTGTGGGAGCACGGGAGCATCTTCCCGTATGGGGCTTGCAGAAGGGAACGCGGCCCCAGCCTCTGCATCTCCTCAGAAGCTCCGGAAAAATGCACATGTTCCAGGTCAGATGCTCTTCCCCACGTCCGTGGACAGAGCACTGATCCCACTGAGGAATGTCCACGTACCATGCAGCAAAACACTTCTCACCGTGAGGAACTGACTTTTGCCTGGGAAAGGCACTGTCGTGTGGAAGGCGGAGCCTTCATCTCAGACTCTAGAGAAATCCCCTGAAAGAAAAGATAAGAGCACAGTGGATTCCACGTTCTCCGCAGAGGAAGTCCCTGCCTCCACTGCGAGCGCCCTGAGGCTGGAGCTGTGCCTCCCTGCTTCTCTCCTGTGCCTTCCTGGACTCAGCCCCCCAGTGCCTCCTGGAATGCAGGGTGCTGGTGCAAGGAGGAAAAGTCTAAGGTGGGTGGAGGTCGCAGGCTCTCGGGTCCTCAGAGCTTCCCTGCACTAGGCGTGTTGAATGCACGCTGTCTACCCCGCAGCACGCCATCAGACACAGGGACACAAATGAGATCATCCCAGACTCCATGTGTGTCACAGAGCCGGGGAAAGGAACATCATCACGGAAAGGCAGGTCTGAGTCCACGTCTGCATCCTCAGCCTAAGACCTTCAGATTTAGCAAATAGAAATATGGGATGCCTGGTTAAACTTGAATTTTACATAAGCAAAGAATACTTTTTAGCACAAAAACGCCACATGACACATTCAGTGCCTTGCAGTTCATCTGGAAGCCTCACCTGTCCAGCGCAGCTGTGGGAAGATGCCTTTGTCCACTCGGCCAGGGACGCTCGTGAGTCTACAGCCAGTTTGGTGACCCCCTGTAAATTTTGAAAATACCACTCTGCTGGCCCCTCACAGTGGAAATTCTTCACGTAGAACTAGCTCATAAATGTGTTGGGGGTCTGGGTGGAACATTCTAGAAGAGCTCTAGGAGACATGGATCCTGGAGTAAGTTGGTAAATAAACACGTTAAAGGAAGTCAGCTCTTATTTTACCAGAGCCTGTCCTTTGGTTTTTGTTAAATCCAGAGTAAATTAACATTTAAGAATTACAATTTCAGGTGGAAGCTTGACTACTGTTTATTTGAATAAAATATAAATAGTTTATATTAACAAGGCTTCTTAACGTTTATTGAATTCTCATTTTTTCTATGACCTTATCATATCCTTATGAAATAACGCTTACTGAACAAGAACTAAGCGTTACTGTTGGTGATCAAAGGTCCCCCCCATCCCCTCCTGCAAATACAGCTTTATACCTTAAAGCATTGAGTACGGTCAGCCTTTGAGGGTCATGGGCCATATTTCCTCTTCCAAATAGTTCCATTTATGACTTTCACAAATTGTAGACAATTATTCTTCTTTTCCTTCAGAAACACTGATGTTTTTCTCTGCTTTGCATCATTTGAGAAACACCATTAAGAAACAGCATAAGGCCTGGAATCCCAGCACTGTGGGAAGCCGAGGCAGGAGGATCTCTTAAGCTCAGGAGTTTGAGGCCAGCCTGGGCCACATAGTGAGACCCTGTCTCTACAAAAAATAAAAAAACAGCCAGGTGTGGTGGCATGCACCTATAGTCCCAGCTACTCGGGGGGCTGAGCTGGAAGGATCACTTGAGCCTGGGAGGCTGAGGCTGCAGTGAGCTGTGATCACACCACTGCACTCCAGCCTGGGTGACAGAGGACAATCCTGTCTTTAAAAAAAAAAGGAAAAGAAAAGAACCCTCAAAAGTTGTTAATTCCTTTTTAATTTATAGTAGCAGCTCCAATTTAATTTCCTCTGGCGGTAAAGTGTTATTAAAAGTTGTTTGATTTGATAGTTTTTGCACTTCCTAATGCCTCAGCAAATGCGATTTAAGATCTCTGTTTAGTGCATTGTCTTCTAAAAAAATTCAGACTGAAAAACTAAAACAGGTGACTCAGAAAGACGCATGCGTTTTCACTTTTTTTCCGCAATAGGACCAGAGCTTCAGAGTTGAAAAGGCAATGCATGCTTTTTGCTAATCTGTTCACTGGCCTCAAAAGCAGATGCTTAGAGATATCTGTATGTATTGTGTCACTCCAGTGCTCCCACGAAGAGCTGGGACCCTCAATCCTGTAGCTTGAACCCTGTTCTCTGTAGCCAGCAGAGAACCAGTGCACGTGTGCGTCTCTGTTTGCACAGCAGACGGAGTGCTGGGAGACCCCACAACAGAAGTGCTGATCAACCACATTGATTTGTTTTGCTCTCATGGAAAGACGCGGAAAACACACTGTTGATTAATATCGTGAGGCATTTCAGAGAGGAAACTTTACACCCAGGGGATGCAAGTAGCTTTCTTAAGAAGTAATTTACAACTTCACGGAGCTCCTACTGCACCCGCCATGAGCCTATGTGTTTCAGTGACTCTGTTTTTCACTCACATTTCCAACTTTTGAAGAGCTGCCACTTTTCCGAGTCTCCTATGAGTCGCCTTTTTCTCTAAGTCAGAAAATGATGTCGTGTGTCCCCCTCTGAATATTCCTGCCACCTTATGTCGCTGGAGCTCTGAACCTCTTGGCTGTGGCCTGCTGAGCCCTTAGACGCAAGTGTTTTAATGCCATGAAATGAAGTAATGCAGAAAACTGATAAGTGGATATGTCTCTGCTTCTGCATTCAAATGTTCAAATGAGTACTTAGCCCCAGGGCACAGACGCACCGTCATCCACACCCCCCACCCCCGAAAATGGCAAAGTGAGTGAACCTACGGACCGGAGAGGGTGTAGCAGCGCCTTCCCGTTACGTTGAGACTTTTGTGTGTTTGAAGGCCTGAACTGTCTTGCCAAGCCCTCGTTGGAAATGAGGAAAAATGTCTGCAAGTTATTGAAGGGATAAAGAATGAGAAAGAAAAAGGTGGGTGGGAGAAGAAAGAAGAAAGAAAGATGGAAGAAGAGGAGGAGGGGGAGAAGGAGGTTGGGGAGGATGAAGGAGGAGAGGGAGGGAGGGTGTGAGGAGGGGCAGGAGGGGGAGAGAGAGGTCTTGGACAGTGGACGAGGGGAGAGTGGGAGGAAGGAAACAAAATAGAATGTTTTAATGAAATTGTAAACATTTTTACACTGACCACTTGCATAGGAAATATTTCTTTTCTTCCAAAAATCATCCAAAGGAGCCCTAATTTCTTAATTCTTCCCAGCTGTAAGCAACCTGTAGTCTACAGAGAAGAGCTCATTAAGCGGCAGGTGCTGCAGGGGAGAACAGCAGCACTTTCTAAATGGCAGAGGGTCCTGGGTGTCTCCCGACTTCTGGAGGAGTGAGTGCCTGTTGAGAGGGTGAAATCCGCTCTGTCCCAGCGGGGTCTCGGGGCAGCCTGCAGCCTCCCCTACAAGACGCGGATTTTTCAAGTGTTAAGGAAATTGATATGAGTTGGTTTTATTTTCCGTGTTAATCCTCCCCCTTTCAGGGATTATCTATAATCCTATTAATTTCATGCAGCAATCCTTTTGGGAGGAAATGGAAGTAGACTGAAAACTTTAGCTTGATCATATTTTCAACCTTGTCGCTGATCTCAGGCAGCAATTAAAACCAGCCTCCACCAGGCAGAGCTTCTCCTGGCGTTCCACGCATCATCAGATTCCTGGTTCAGGTCCCGTGGCAGTCAAGCAGGGGCAAATAAATGTCAGGAAATTAAGAATTAAGGCAACCTGCATGTCGGTGCAAGCCAGGTGGGAACCCATCTTTAATTATGGCTTACATGAATTAGACCTAAGGAGACCAAGTCACTATGATATTTACTGCGCTCCCAAGAGACTCCATGCAAATGAAGACGAGGGGAAGGAGGAGAGGATCTTTGCAGCATGGGGCAGAGCTCGGCCCGGGCCCTGGAGTGCGGTCCCTGGGTGCAAGCCCCGTTCCACCATCGCCCGTGGGGGCCCCTGAGTGGGCTCCTGACCCCTCACGGCCTCCACATCATTCGGAGAATGTCCCCCAGCGTCACCTTTCAGCTCACCTGAGGGCCCCAGCTCTGCACAGGCCTCGCCCCGGGGGCCTCTGGCCTCTCCACTGGTCTCCAGAACAGCCTTCCCGGCCTCTACCACGCTCTGACCCCAAACACACATTCTGTTTCTGCAGGTCCCTCACCCTCAGGTGGGAGCCCGCCCCAGTGTGCTCCAGTCCCGACTGGCAACCTCATAGCAGAGCACCACGGCCCTGGGTGCTGGGCATCAGTCCTGCCCACGCCGGAGCTCCTGCCCTCGCCCGCCCCTCTGCTTCCCAACCCAAATTCCCCAAATCCATGATCCATAGACAAAGTCTTTCCAGCTGTTTCCTCCAGGACCCCTTGGAATGTTACTTCCAATACAGGCACGGTACACACACTGCACATGCTGCACACAAGTACACACTACACACTGTACACACACTGCACACACACACTGTACACACACTGCACACACACTGTACACCACACAGCACATGCTGCACACAAGTACACACTACACACTGTACACACACTGCACAC
>CM052661.1:107561021-107580742 GCA_028533165.1 Leontopithecus rosalia
CACACTACACACACAGACACACCATACACACACTGTACACACATACTGTACACACACACAGCATATGCTGCACATAAGTACACACTACACACTGTACACACTACACACTGTACATAACTGCACACACACTACACACAGACACACCATACACACTGTACACACACACAATACAAACACTCTGTACACATACTACACACAGACACACTGTACACACACTGCACACACACATTGTACACACACACAGCATGTACTGCACACAAGTACAGACTACACACTACACATGCTGCACACACACACTGTACACACACTACATACAGACACACCATACATACACTGTAAGCACACACTGTGCACACACAGCACATGCTGCACACAAGTATACACTACACACTATACACTGTGCACACACACACACTGTACACACACTACACACAGACACACTGTGCACACACAGCACATGCTGCACACAAGTACACACTACACACACTGTACACACTACACACAGACACACTGTATGCACACAGCACACACTATACACGCACAGCACATGCTGCACACAAGTACACACCACACACACTACACACACAGCACACTCCCTGTGACCCTCACTCTCACAGTTATACCATACCGTCACACCCACACACCACACACACTGTGACCCTCACACTCTCTTACAGTTAGACCATACACAGTCACACCTACACACTACACACACTGTAACCCTCACGTAATTTCTCACAGTAAACATGGAGACACACTCAGATACTACACACATTACATGCATTCACACACTATAGACACATTCACATACTATACACACACACCTCACACCTACAAATGCACAGCATACATATGCACACATAGTATATATAGTCACACATTACATACACATTACACACAGATATACCAGACACACTCAGACTATACACATGCACACACATGGCACATACTACCTGCACAAATATACACACAGATACACACACTATGCATAGACACACACACAATAAACATACACACTTCACATACGATATGCATACACATATGCACACACAGCATACATAGACATAGTGTACACCTTCACACACACACATGACATACATGGGCACACACACACTGCACATGCTACACACACACAGACACACAAACATACTACACATGCTGTACACAGTCACACACTCATATGCAGTATCCATGCCATACAGAGACAAACTATACACACAAAGACACACACACCCACTACACACACACTCCCCACACCTATACATGTATACACACCACACACAAATACCATACACAAACACACACAAGTAAACATACTACACAGAAACTGTATACACTCAAACACACTACACATAAACACACTGAACACACTATACATACACAAATACACATATATACACATTCTATACACACTATATATGGTCACACAGGGACACACATACTAAACACAGAAAGACATAGACACGTACACATATATGAACAGGGGCACACAAAGACACACACCACACACACACAGAAACACACTGAGACACTTTCACACGCCATGCATGCTACACACACACCCATACACACAGACACAGAAGCACATGCTATACACACACACGATACCCACAGAGTCACACTATACACATTCACACATACAGACACATGCACCACACACATTAACACACACTACACATACCTCACAGACACACACGCAGACACGTGCCACAAAGCTCCCTACCCAGCGAGCCCTCAGCACACAAAGGTCTGGTTCCCCAGCCACACCCCACGTTCATGGAGACCTGCAAGGGGGCTGGGTGTGCTGGTTCTGAGATGCGGCAGACAGTCCGTGGCCAGGTTTTCATGTTCTGCAGCAAAATAAGAAATACGGGAACAAAAATCCTTAAATGTTGCATCTTTTTATCTTTTTTAAAAGATGGTGATAATGGATCACATTCTGTGTTCTGAGTGTGTGTCAACTGTTTTCAATGACACAGATTTAACAGTTGATGAATTTATAACAGTCTTCTTTTATTTGTAATTTTACTTCTTCATGAAATTCAAACAACTGTAAAATACAGATGAGGACTCCTAGATTCCATGTTCTTCAATAATATTTTGTCTCCTCGGGCTCCTTTGGAAGCTGTTTTTATTATTTCAGGAAACTTAAATTACACCAGAAAGTTTGGAGTTCACGTAATTTAAAACTAGAAAGCATCTACTTGTTTATAACACCACTGCTCCTCTCCCACTGGTATGTGAAACTTTGGAAATGCACTTTAAAATTACATGAATATGTATGGAGATGTGTTCTTAAAACTCCACTTTCAAGTGAAAATACAGAATGAGTCACCAGTCAATAAATGGTATTTATGGACTGCTATGAGTCCTATACTCTGTATTTAAAAAGTAACATGAAAGAAGATTGGAGGATAGAAATGAAATATTGTTTCATGTGCCTTGATATCATGTGAATTTAATTCTTCACAGGACTTCCCATATGATTACAATTCTAATAATATTTTTAAATATCTCCCTGCTGGGAACTTTTTAAATGTATACTTTTTCTAGTGTTCTCAGGGATTGAATAGAAAAACAAATTAACATGTGGCTGTCACCAACAAGTGCATATTTCAAGAAACAACCAGATCACTGTTCAAATTCCCTGAGAACCGATGTCAGCTCTAGAGCGCTCACCGGGCTGTCACCCTCCCTTGTGTCACAATCAGCCCCAGGAGCTGGCCTGCTAGGAAACCCTAAGTCATCTCTGAGCCCTCGGGGTTGCTGGTCTGTCTCCACCGTCTACCTTGCAAAAAGAATTATTTACTGGATGGAAACAGGCCCGAAGGTGTCATTTGACTACTGTACTGTCAGCCTGAATTATTCATTTCTATTTGTGAGAAACACCAAAAGCATAGTGAACAGATGTTGTTTGCGAGGGACAAAGGAAAGCGGAAAAGGTAGGCAGAAAGGGAAGCTACTCAACACACTGACAAGGCTGTTGCAGTTTCTCCTTCTTTTCCGCTTGTGAGAAATTCAGCTCCTTTGACTAATCAAAAGTTGTGGAGCATCATCACCCACGCAGATGGATGGCAGCTTTTCTAAGTAATGTGACATCATAGACGCTAAGTTCCGTAGCTGTGTGGCAGTGTGGACATAGAGCTGTATTTCATCAGCACTGCAGCACCAGTGACGTGAACCACTGACTGTAACGTCGTCCTCTGGGATTCACGAGTGTAAGCTCACAGCATAGGGAACTGAGGCAACATTTTCATTGAGATGTACTTTAGAAGGTGCCAGATACTAGCAATTTTGTTGGTAAAACTCCCACCGGTAAGAGAAAAAATGTGAGTATGGAGCTAGCCCTAATAGACCACAAGCATCTAAATCAAATTCTTTTGGGTACTGAGCCTTTTAGAAAAGTCTAGTTGCTATACGCGGCCCGCTCTGCAGTTCACAGCTGCAGCTATTGAATGTCAGGTGGCGGGTGGTATTGTGCGGTAGGGAGTCTAGTGCACATGGTCCTATCAACTGATGCAGAAAATCATACGGTAGACAGTGCACATTCAGGATAAAATCTCTTAGAAAACTGGCAATGGGGGGGGAGTTCCTCTAGTTTAATAAAAAACTTCTACCCCAAATCTCCTATGCTTAACATGATTCTTAATGGTGAGGACCGGATGCTTTCCCCTATGACTGGGAGCAAATCAAGCATGTCCGCCCCACTCCCACTCAGGGTCGTGGTAGGAGTCCTAACTAGTGCAATAAGACAAGAAAAAAAATAATGAAAGGCATAGATTTGAAATGAAAAATCAAACTCTCTATTCACAGATGACACAGGTGTTCGTGTATCGATACATAATCCCAAATGATTAAAAAATAATAAGTAATAATAACAAGGTCACAAAATGCAAGTTTAAAATGCAAAAGCTCATTTATATCTGCAAAGGAAAACTGGAAATAGAAACTATAAAAATAATATCATTCATAATAGCATAAAAATGAAATACAAAATATAAACAGCATCTGTATCTTCAAAAAGCACAATAATGAAAGAAACTAAGATTTAAGATTAATTAAGATTTAAACAAGTAGAGAGACATTCTCTGTCCTTACACGGAAAACTCAGTATTGCCAAAGTGTGAATTCTCCTCAAGTTGATCTATGGATCTAACACAATCCCAGTGAGAATCTTGGGAAGCTGTTTTGCCAATATCAGCTACTGATGCTAAAGTTTAAATGGAAAGGCAAGAGATCAAAGATAGTCTACAGAATATTAAAGACAAAAAGTTGGAAGACTCTTACTACCTTACTCTAAAGCCACAGACGTCAAGTCAGTGAGGTCTTGGCCACAGAAAAAAACACAGATCCGTGGAACAGAACAGACTCAGCAGCAGGAAACACACGCAGAGACAGTCAACTGACTTTTGACAAAGGCACAAAGGCAGTTTCGTTTCGGACATCTGTATGCAAAACAAGGAAATGAACCTAAACACAGACCTTACACTTCACATTAAAATTGACGCAAAATGAGGCCAGGGCTGGTGGCTCACACCTGTAATCTGAACACTCTGGGAGGCCGAGACAGGTGGATCACCTGAGGTCAGCAGTTCAAGACCAGCCTGACCAATATGATGAAACCCTGTCTCTACTAAAAATACAAAATTAGCCAGGTGTGGTAGCACGTGCCTGCAATCTCAGCTACTTGGGAGGCTGAGGCAGGAGAACTGCTTGAACCCAGGAGGCAGAGTTTGCAGTGAGCTGGATCGTGCCATTGCACTCCAGCCTGGGTGACAGAGTAAGACTCCATCTCAATAAATAAATTAATTAATATAATTTAGTTAACTACAAATGAAAAATTATAAAACTTCTGGAAGAAAACAGCGAAAGTGTACATGACCTTAGGGCTGGTGATGAGTTTTTAGGTGTAACACCAAAAACACAATCCATGGGAAACAGTTGTTAAAACACACTTTATTAAAATCTAAAACTCCTGCTATATGAAAGGCATTGTTAAGAGAAAAGACAACAAAAACAGGAAGAAAATATTTGCAAAACACCTATCTGATAAAGGACTTGTATCCAAAATATGCAAAGAACTCATAAAACTAAACCCTCTTTTAAAATCTAACTTAAAAACGAATGAAAGATGTAGATGGACACCTCAGCAAAGAAATAGACAAAAGCAAGTAAGAGATGAAAAGTTGGTCGGCATCATTTGGGGAAATTAAAACGAACAAGAGATATTACTATACACTAAAATGTCTAAAACGGGAAAACCTGACAAGGTGGCCCGGTAGCAACTCTCGTGGGTGGGAATGCAGTGGCACGGCCACTGTGGAGGGAAACAAAGCTAAACACGGTCACAGCACTTGGTCCAGCAACTGCACTCCGTGGCCTTCAGTCCCCTGAGTTTAAAAGCCATGTTTACACAAAGCCTGCCGAAGAATGTCTGGAGCTGCTTTTTAAATAATTGTCAGGAATGCAAAGCAACCAAACTGTCCCTCCCCACGTGAGTGGACAGACAAACTGTGGGGTCTCCATGCAATGGAATATTATTCCGTCGTAAATGCTCTGCAATCAGGGAGCAGTGAGAGTTGCACAGCCTAATGGAGATACAAACACTACTGAAATCGTGCTTCAAATTCAACACTTCCACGGTAGGTTTTCTACATCTTTTTCTTTGAGAAAAGAATGTGATATGAAGCCACCGAAGACATAGATGAATCTCAAATGCATATTGCTAAGTGAAACAAGCCAGTGTGAGCAGCCAGCACACACTATGATTTCATTTGCGTGGCATTCTGGAAAAGAGACAATGATACAGAGAGTGAGCCAGTGGTTGTGGGGGGAGAGGGCTCGGTGACGCCCAGGACACAGCCAGACCGTATCGCGCCTTCGTTCCGGGGCTGTCAGTCCTCAGGTGAGCAAGAGTCCCAAGTTCGGACATGGAGCCTCCGGCTGGCGCTGACGAGGTGCCCACCATCCTTGAACTTGCACGTGCGCCCGCCCCCGCCACAAGACACACCCCACTCTCTGCGTTCCCAGACCAGCTGCGCCAGCTGCGTTTCGTCTTTGGGCTTTGCCTGTAGTCTTGGCTGCAGGCCCTGGTTCTGCGCCGGAGCAGTCTGAGATACCGGGAAAGAGGCAGAAACCGCCAAGACGTGGAAAATACAGAGGTCTGTCCTGGATACCAGGTGTCACACGGTGCAGCAAGACTGGACCCTCCAGTGCTTGAGATTTGTAGGAGAAAAGATGAAAAACAACATAAAGTCAAAATTCTTCTTCCTTAAACTCTGCAACATGGTGTCCAAGCCTAGAATTTGTCTCTGGGGCCCCCTTAGGAAAGTCATTGCCCACACAAAGGGCGTCACCGATCCTGATCCAGGCCCCAGGACCGCTGACGAGGCAACAGTGCTCCACATGTAACAGAGGCTTCGTCAGACAGGGGTAAACCCAGGTGTCCAGCCTGCCCGGCGTCTCAGAGCAGGGAGAGCATGGCCAGGAGGGATGACGAGAGTGTCCTTGTGTGGGCTTAGAACTCAGAGCCCCAAGGGGAGTCCACAGCAGGAGCAGAGACGAGGCCACGTGCCATGACGTTAGCCCTCTGTGCTGGGCAGGACTCCCAGGCCACCTGGCAAGACCACTGCTACCTCTGGGAAGGGTCAGGTTTCCACCTAAGGAAGTGCATTGCTGCTGGCAGTGTTTGTAAGACACGAAGGGAACACATGATCAGAGGCCTGTTTCCTGCCTCACAGCCTCTGGGAGGCCAGACCCAGGTGCTCAGAGCACCCTCAGGAGTGGGGCTGAGTGAGCCCTGTCCCATGGGGGCTGGCTGGACAGTGGCCACAGAGGTGCCCTTATGAATGCTGGGCAGGTCTGGACCCCCAGCCTCTGAGGGCGGCACGCTGCAGGGCAGTGACCAAATCCTCATTTCCACTCTGTGTCCTCCACATCCCATGGGAGGGTCTCGCTATGTGCTGGGAGTCACGGGTGGGCACAGGCTGCAGCCTCGGTACCATTGCTGTGGGGCAGTGGCTGTGGCCTGGGGAATCCACCCATAGGCCCAGGGTCTACTCCTCTGCAAGGCGGCTCTGCGGGCCCCACGTGGGGCAGAGGGCAGATGGCCGAGCTCAATCAGGGTTTCTCCCCAGAAGACAAACCTCCGAGAGTCGATCTTTTGTGTTTTTACTGGAACTACAAGTTCACTGTGTAAACAATGGCGAGATCCCGGCATAGCTTCTGTGAAAGTGAACACCAAAAGGCATGAGGAACTGTGTCAGAGAAGGCACCGTGGCTCCTACAGAAGGTTCATTTCTTGAAAGACGCATTGAATATGCCTTTTCTATTGATCTGCTTGCATATTGTGTTTTTAGTAGAAACGGGGTTTCACCATGTTGCTCAGGCTGGTCTCGATTCACTTGCCTCTGCCTCACAAAGTGCTGGCATTACAGGCAGGAGCCAGCAAGCCTGGCCTATGTCTTAAATGACATTAAAATTTGTTAACAAAGAGGATTCACGTCATCATTTTCGTCCTGGGTTGGGGAAATTCTCCTGCCTCAGCCCCCTGAATAGCTGGGATTACAGGTGTGCGCCACCACACTCAGCTAATTTTTGTATTTTTAGTAGAGACAGGGTTTTGCCATGCTGTCCAGGCTGGTCTTGAACTTCTAAACTCGGGTGATCCACCCACCTCAGCCTCCCAGAGTGCTGGGATTATAGGCGTGAGCCACCACGCCCGGCCGGCTACAGACTTTCAATGTGGCTGCTCTGCAAAGTCCAGCTCCCAGGGGTGTGAACCTGACCACAGCCTGGCCATGCTGTGTGACTTTTCCCAGCAAACAAGATGCATCATTGTTTTCGTAATGAAATACCTGCAGCGTTCTGTGAGCACCCACCCTTTCTATTCCACGGGAGCCATTTGGTGGGCGTTGTGTCCCACTGCTGAAGACGCGCTGAAACCCTCACCACCTGACCTGTCAGTCTCTGCTGTGGTTTCGTTTGTGAGAAGCAACCAAAGCGGAAATAGATGCGCAAAAGGAAGATCGTTCTGAACGACGTTTTGAGACCGGCTTCGGGCATCAGTGACTCGGGCACTCTTGCTGGTTCCCGCCCCCCTTCCCGCTGAAGGCGCAGAAAGGGAGAGTGTGGTGCGGCGCCCCGGCCGTGCCTGCGTGATGAAGCTGTGAAGGTCTCGGCTGCCCTTTCACGGCTTCTGTTGTTTTCTTGGGGGCTCAGTGGGATGGAGAGTCTGTTCTGCTGCAGGACATGCCAACAAATTGTATCACTTCTGCCTCGGTGACCGCGGACAATGACATGCCATATGCCAGCAGCAGGAAATGAATGGGCTCATTTACACTGGCACCGGCACTGTGGCCTGTCAGTCTTCAGAGGCCGGCCACGGCAAACTGGAAAGTGGTGGAGATGCAGAAACCTCCCAAGCTTCCAGGCCGCATCAGCGTGGAAGCCCCGAGCGGGGGCCGAGGGAACCAAGGTGAGGGAGGTACCCCTTCTTGCAATGAATATTAGCCTGGCAGCTCCAGAAAACAGACCTGGTGAAACCGCCACTCTCTGCCCGCCCCCTGCACCAGAGGAAAGGAGAAAAGGAAAAGTGTGGAGTGCATTCAGCTGCAAAGAGACAAAAACCCAGTGGGTGCCATGCCTGCACCAGAGGCTGCCACGGCAGCCTGCCCCCGCCGTGACCCCACCGCCTCGCCTGGGCATCCAGCAACGCCGCAGTTCACGTCCGACCTCTGGCCTCTCTGGCCGTGCAGCATCTGTCTGCGTGCGTGGCAGCTGGGGGTGGCGGGCGATGATTGAAGAGGCCGCGTCCTGGCAACCAGAGCTGCTAATGAACGGGAGCGAGTGGGTCAGGGATTGCCTGCGTGGCAGCCGGGCAAGGCGGAGGCACCGTCCATTGTCCCTCGCGTTTGTTCTCAGGGCAGCGAGGGGGGTCGGTGGCAATCACGCGCTCTCTTCTTCGTAATCACTATAATTAGGTTTATAATCAGAGCTGGGTGAGCTTGGGGCAGCTTCCTGGCAGAGCGACTCACTTTTTAAATAATAATAATAATAATTGGCATTGCAGGGCATTTCATCTGAGTTTAGACTGCCTTCTGGAGATCAACCGAGTCTGCTGCACCCTGAGAGAGAGGAACCCAAGATGCTTTGCAAGGAGCTGGGTGTGAAGCTCCCTGGCCGGGGTCACAGGGAGGTGCCAGGACATAGGCTGGCATCCTGTGAGGTTGGAGTTGTGGGTTCTGGGCCCACGGCAGCCCATATGGAAGGCCTGAGACCTTCAATACAGTGACTGACGTTAACTGTGGCAGGGCTGTGAAGGTGTTAACAAAGATCTCTGGTGCTGCTGGCCGGGGCAGGTGGAGGCTCCGTGGGACACGGCCCTGCTGCTCACCCGGGCCTGTGGTCCCTGCTGTCACTCACCTTTCTTTCCCTCCTCGGTCAAGGACTCCTGTTAGGAAAGAAGCAGAGGAGGGAGCGGTGCCCACTGACCCGGGCCCAGGCACTTCTCACTTGCAGCTGGTTTTATAAGAGTGACAAATATAGACTTTCCTGGTTTTGCCCTCATAAGGAGTGCATTTAAAATACAATTGTGTAAAGCCCTTTTGATTTTAAGCAAGCATCTAGACATTCACAGGTGGGGGACAATGTGTTCCAAGCCTCCAAAGAAAGATCACACCCAAAACCCCACATCACACATTCCGCACACCCCCACACCCCACACCCCACATCCCTCACAACCCCAAAACTCTACACACCTCACACCCCCACACCCTACACCCCACACCTCACACTCCATACCTCCCATTTTCCACACCCCACACGCCCACACCCCACACACCTCACACCCCCAAAATCTCACACACCTCACACCCCCACACCCCACATCCCTCACAACCCCAAAACTCTACATCCCTCACACCCCCACACCCCACACCCCACACACCTCACACCCCCACACCCCACAACCCACATCCCTCACACCCCACACTCCACACCCCACATCCCTCACACCCCCAAATCTCTACACACCTCACACCCCCACACCCCACACCTCACACTCCATACCTCCCATTTTCCACAACCCATACCTCCCACACCCCTCACACCTGCACCAGCACACCCCACAACCCCACACCCCCACCTCCTGGACAGTGTAACCCTGCCAGCCCACCCAGCACCCCCTGCCCACCTGCAATGAGCCTCACATTCAGCCTCACGATGAGCCCTTAAACAGCCGTGGTGGGCAGGCGTCCTGTCCCCAGCCCCAGCCCCTCTCCCTGGAGAACAGAGCTGAATCAGCAGGGGGAGCACCCAGCCCTTCTCCTCCTCTCTGGAAGCTGTGCGTCCTGAAATGTGTCTGCCACGTCCCAAACTCCTCCTTCCTGCTCCTGAGTTTAGCCCCACCACTGGGGCCTCTGTTTTGAGAGGTCTTGAGAAAACTTGTTTTTAATCTCTTAAAAGCCCCAATTTTAAAACAGTGGCCTTTAGAACTTAAAACTAAGCAAGTATTTCATGACTGGGTGGTCCACACTCCCTTCCCACTGTAGGAAAAAGACCAACCCCATCAGGTCTTCATGCAGAGGGGCTGCGTGGAGGGAGGAGAAGATGGTCCAGGACATCATCCCCCCCACACTGTGGTTTAAACTTCACTTCTGGAGTCAGACGGACATGAGTGCGGACCCAGATGTCCGCTTACCGGACTTGCTCTGCCTTTAGCAAGTTATTTCTCTAAGCCTCAGTTTCCCTGGCTGCAATACAGTGATGGCAGTGCCCACCTGGAGACATGGCACAGGAATGAGCGTGCTCACATCCTCCAGCCCAAGAATGGCATCCTCTTCCTTCTGGCCATTCCGGAGCCACACCCCCCACCCACCCTGGGCTGTCAGGGAAGCCCTCCGGGAGCGGAGCCATGCTGCCCTCCCCCCTGGGCTCCTGGCCTCTCAGGGAGACAGTGGCGCTGACGGCAGCATGATGGGGCGTGGCTGAGGCCAGACGATGCCATGGAGCATGAAGGAGCAGTGAGTTCAAGCCAGGGCCTGTGACTCTGGGGAGGCTGCTCCTGGAGCCCTGGGATGAAGAGCACATGGAGGCACCACGGGCAAAGGGGTGGGGGCAGGAAAAGAGGTGGCGTGGAGAACCGTTGAGGGTTCCATGAGGTGGTGCGAAGCCACAGTGAGCAGAGGTGCCCTCATCTGGATAGAAACACAAAAGGAGAAATAGGTTTGGTGAATGTATGCATGGGTGTGTATGTTCATGTATGTAAGTACTATCCATCCCTGTGTGTGTGTGTGTGCGCTGTGTGTCCATGTGTGCATGTGAGCTTATGTGTGTGTGTGTTCATGTGCATGTGTGTTTTATGTCCACGTGCATGCATGGGCACATGAGCATGTATGTGTGATGTGTGTATGGGCATGTGTGTCACTGTGTGAGCGTGTGTGTGCTGTGTGTCCATGTCCATGTGTGTGCGTGTGTGTGCATGAGCGAGGAAGACTTTAAGATACTTTATAGGGATGTCCAGTTAGGTGACGTGAAGAAACAACAGGTATGCCCCGAATCTGAGGCTGGAGGTGCGAGTTTACCCGAACCTGAGGCTGGAGGTGCGAGTTTACCCGAACCTGAGGCTGGAGGTGCGAGTTTACCTGAAGGTCCAGGCTGAGTCAGGGAGCTGCGTAAAGTGAGAAGAGGCTGCCGGGAACCTCACGCTTCAAGACATGAAAGTAGAAAACTTAGCAGCCGCAGCAGGACAGGATAGGGCCAGAGCCCCAGGCAGGAATCTCAGGGGGCACTCCAGAGGCTCAGTTATGGGACTCTGGTGCCTACGTAGATGGAGACTATAAAAGGCGTAGAAACTTAATATGTGAGAGGATTTTGTTAGCAGAAATTTTAGAAAACTTTGCTTTTCTAAGTTGCTAAGAAGGCATAGCAACTGTCACTCATCTGAGAGTATTCATCACAACCTCAAATAGACACAAAGATCTCATTTTGTCTTTTAAGAATATGATAGTCTGTGACCTTGGCCTGCAGAATGGATGGTAAAAGCTTTTCTGTGGCTGAAAATCTGCAAGAAGCATAGAAGACTCTAATGCTTGAGAGAAGCTCCGGATCCCCTTGGAAAAAGCGAGCTTGCATTTCCCATGCCAGTGGTCAGGGTGTGACCTAGTAAGGGAGACAGTTCGGGGAGGTAGTCTTTGGAAAACTTAGAACAGTGTCCACCCAAAAGTTAATCACAGACTAAGGAAACCAGACAGTTTCCCTGAAGAAATTATCCAAAAAAGCAAAACTTTAAGAATAATTAAAATGTTCAAATAGCTTTTCTTGCACATCTGGTTCCACTAAGATGGACCAGCCCTTCCTCACAGGCCCTGTGTTGGGACTAAAACCCTGGGCACAGCATGGAAAATACAGAGAGAAAACTCTGCAAGGAGAGGAGCTGGACAGAGGAGGTCCCCAGGGCTTCAGGGTGGCCTGGGGCAGATTCCCAGAGTGTCCTAGTCTGAGCACTGCAGAAAATCTATGCTGGAGAGAAAATCCAGGAGAAGACTGTCTCCCATGACAGGGAGGACAGCAAGAAGGGTGGTCCCAGAGAACAGAAAGGCGTGTTGGCAATACCCACTCTGCTCTGCCAAACACCCTTGAAACACGCAGGCCCCCCACAGTGTCACAGGCTGGCCAGACACTGTACCTTCACAGCACCTGCAGAGGTGATGGTGCGACCCCCTAAGGTCCTGACCGTTGCACTGAGTGAGGAGGGGAACTACAGTGCCCAGCTTGCCCTCATGCCCACCTTCCTGGTGTCACCTGCAGCCAGGAGCTGAGTTGGCACCCCTGCTCAGAGGCCATGAGCTCTGGGGGTTGCTGCCCACCTTTCCTAGAAGGCATCTGTAGAACTAACAAGGAATTAAATGCCCCCTCAACTCATCTGCAGTGAGGCAGTGTGAGCTGGTCCCCCACTGTAGCCAGACAGGTGTCAGGACTCAGGAGGGAGCTCGCAGAAAGCTCAACGCACCCACCCACGCCTCACCAGTGGGGACTGCCTGTTAAGACACATTCCTAAGGGCGATCCAGAGTCTCAAATGTCATCAAAATGGCCAAGATCCAATCAACTCAGTCATCACAGGAAGATGCAGGAAAAAGTCACAACACAGATGAGAAGAGAATTGACAGACACCAACACTGAGGTGAGCCAGCACTGGAATCCCTAACAAAGACTTCAGAGCCACCATCATTAAAATGCTTCCACAGCAATTACACGTTCTCTTAAAACAACGGAAAAAATTCGAAAATCTCAGCAAAGACATAGATGCTATAAAAAAGGGACCAAGATAAAATGATAGAATCAAAAAAGGCAATAACTAACAATTAAAACTTGCTGCTGGGCTCAGTGGAGTGAAAATTGTGGAGGAGAGAATACATGAATTTGAGGACAGAACACTAGAATTAACCAACCTGAACAACAGAGAGGATAAAAACATTGAAAGACATAAAAGCACTTTCCAGGACCTGCAGGACGAGAATAGAAGAGCCAACAGTCTTAACTTCAGAGTCCTGGAAGCAAAGAAGAGACTGCAAACTAAAATACCTTTCACAGCAAAATGGATGGACTTCCCAAATTCTGCAAATAAATAAATGAATAAATATTTAAGATACCGAGTGAATCCAAAGTTAGATAAATCCAAATAAACAAATAAATATTTAAGATACTGAGTGAATCCAAAGTAGTATAAATCCAAAAAAATCCATGACAAGGTTTATAATAATTAAATTTCTGAAAACTGAAAACACAGAAAACATTCTTAAAAGCAGCCAGAAAGAACACCTTACTTACAGGGAAATGCCAATTCAAATGACAGGTTATTTCTCATCTGAAACCATAGAGGCCAGAAGGAAGTAACAGAACATTTTCTAAGCACCAACGAAAAAACTGTCAGCCATAAATTTTTATATCTTCCAAAATCTTCTTTAGGAATGAGGGAAATTAAAGACATTTTAAGAGGAAAAAAAGTTGTCACTAGCAAAAATACCTTTAAATAATAAAGCAATTTCTATAAATAAAAAATGGGTTGGCACGGTGGCTCATGCCTATAAGCGTATCACTTTGGGAGCCTGAGGTGAGTGGACAATGAGATCAGGAAGTTGAGACCAGCCTGGCAAACATGGTGAAACCTGTCTCTACTAAAAATACAAAAAAAAAAGAAAATTAACTGATCATGATGGCAGGCACATGTAATCCCAGCTACTCCAGAAGCTGAGGCAGGAGAATTGCTTAAACCAGGAGGCAGAGGTTGCAGTGAGCCAAAAATGCTTGGAACTTCAAATAGGAAAAGTAAGCTGGGTAAAAAAAAAAATGGGTAAATATAGTATACTGCCTTCTCATGAATTTCTTAAATCATATTTGATGGTTGAAGCAAAAATTATAAAACACCAAGTCATGTGCTGATCATTTCATGTACAAGAGGTATTTAAGACAATTATATTTTTAAAACTAGGTAGGGTAATGGGATCTAAGTGAAAATATGTTTGCTATACCTTACTCAAAGTAGAAAAGCATCAATACTAGGAGGCTGTGATAACCTACACACGTTTAACACAATAGCTAGAGCAACCACTAGAGAATTATGCAAGGCAATACCTTCAAAAATGCTACAAATACCTCAGGATATATGCTTTAAAAGTATTCATGTAACCACAGGAAAGCAAGGAAAGAGAAACAGCAGAATGAGAAACAGGTTACAAACAGAAAACAGGCAATAAAATAGAAAACTTACATCTGAATACATCCCTACTTACCACAAATGCAAATGGTCTAAATAAACCACTTAAAAGGCAGAGATGAACAGAATGGGTTAGAAAAAAAAAAAAACCATGATCCAACAATAGTCTGTGTCTAAGAAACTCACTTTAAAGTACAGCATCAGGTAGTTTTAAAGTAAAAGAATAAAAAATATGTATAATGCAAATAACTTTTTAAAAGCAGGAACAGTTATATTAATATTAGACAAATAGACTTCCAAGCAAAAAGAAAGTTTACTAGAACAAAGAAAGGATATTACATTTGATAAAAGGATTAATCTATTGGGAAAAAATGACACTCCTAAATGTGTATACTCCAAAAAATAAATGAAAATTAGAAGGAAATATATCAAAATGTATGTGTTGCAGTCAAAGCTATGCTGACAGGAAAATTCATAGCTCTAGTTGCTTACATTTTTAAAAGAATAAAAATCCCAATAATCTAACTTCCAACCTCAAGAACTAGAAAAAGAAGAGAAAAATAAAGCAAGTAGAAGAAAGGAAATAAAGAAAATGCAAAAATCAATGAAATTAAAAACAAGAAAGCAATAGAGAAAATCAATAAAACAAAATAGCTGATTCTTCAAATAAATCAATGGTTATTAACCTCTCAAAATATTTGCAAACTTAAAGAGACAGAAGACAAATCACCAGTGTGAAGCATGAAACAGGGATTTTACCACAACTCCTGAAGCCATTAAAATGGTAAGAGAATATTACAGACAACTTTACAGTCACAAATTAAACAACTTAGAAAATACAAACCAATCCATTAAAGCCCAAAATAAATGAGATTGTCTGAAGATTACGTAAGCATTACAGGAATTTAATTTGTAACTTAAAAGTTTTCAAAAAATAAATCTGAAGACCAAGATGGTTTCACTGAAGAATTCTACCAAATGTTTAATATTGATTCTTTATCATCTCTCTCAGAGCATAGAAGAGGAGAAAACACTTTTTTTTTTGAGACAGAGTTTCACTCTTGTTGCCCAGGCTGGAGGGCAATGGCACAATCTCGGCTCACTACAACCTCCACCTCCCTGGTTCAAGCAATTCTCCTGCCTCAGCCTTCCGAGTAGCTGGGATTATAGGCACCTGCTACCACACCCAGCTAATATTGCGGTTTTTTTAGTTGAGGCAGGGTTTCTCCATGTTGGTCAGGTTGATCGTGAACTCCTGACCTCAGGTGATCCACCCACCTCGGCCTCCCAAAGTGCTGGGATTACAGGCGTGATCCACCACACCTGGCCAAGGAAACACTTTTAAACTCATTTTATGAGGCAAGTTTTACCCTGAACCAAAACCAGGCAAGAGGGAAAACTGTAGATCTATCTGTTGAATGAATCTAGATGCAAAAGTCCTCTTAATATTATCAGCAAATTGATTCCAATAACATATTAAGAAAGTTACACACCACTGCCAAACTAAATTTATTCCAGATATTCTAGGATTATTCAATAGTTTTTCATCTTCCAAGAAATCCACCATAACAATCTAAAAATAATAATATGCTCAGATCACTTGATGCAGAAAAAGAATTGGACAAAATCCAACACCCAATTATGTTAAGGAAAAAAACCTCTCACTTACTAAAAATGGAAGAAAACTTCCTCAACTTGAAATAGAGCACCTACCAAAACATTCTACTGCTAACATCACAGGTGAATAACAAAGCCTTCTCTTTCCAACTGCAGGGAACCAAATACACACACATATGCGTGTACACGCACAGGCACAGAGACACATTCACACACACATACATGAATGCATGTAAAACTGGTGAGATCTGAATAAGGTCAGTGGATTGCACCAGTGGCCACTTCCTGGTCATGGCACTGAGTTGCGATCATGCTGGGGAAACTGAGTGAAGGGTGTTTGGGATCTCTCTTATTTTTTTTTACAACTGCAAGATTGTCTCAAAATAAAAAATTAGTAAAATAGCTCTTCTTTTCTAATTTGCAAATTAAAACCAGTACTGTTAAGCCATATTGATTAAATAGCTATGTGTTATAGTCATTAATTATAAAATTACATTTGAATGAATGTCATAAAGATTTTAATAGAGTTAACCCTAACAACTCTGAGTATTTCTGTAAAACAAAGCAGTTTTTGGCAAGATTAAAAATGCTCAGTGACCAAAAGAAAGCAATGCCACAGTTAAAGTTGGTCAAGTGTGAACTACATGACTAAGTCTGAGCTCTTGTCAGGCAGAGCCATGTTGCACCTAAGCATTTACTTTTGAAGTTCTGGCTGTTGTAAATTTTCTACTTTCTACTTAATATTTGATACAGCATACACCTGCACACAATTTCTACTTTTGTTGAAAATAAGTTAGGGAGGTTCATAGTTTTACTGATTTCAGATAGAGCAAACACTTTTCTTGCCACTCAGACTCAAGGACTTGCGCCCCATCACCCTCTGGGGACAGTGTCCTCATTCAGGTAAGGCGTGGGGCACCAAAAAGAAAGTGACTGAAGAAGGCAAAGGTGGTCTGTTGCATCAGAAACTGTCACGATAAAGTAATGTCAAATTCCAAAGGTAAAATGGTGCCATGGCCTGGATTCTATTTCATCTTATGAAAGGTAAGAACCAGAACATAAGCAGAAATACTTGAGCCAATGCCGCTGGAATGCAGTCAATCAAATGATGTTAACAGGATAACGTTCTTTGAGCCCATAATTTCTATATTTCACCACAAAACAGTGGTGTGAACATGGCATCCATTTAATCTTGTGCCCAAGCTGAAAGCCTTCGAGAGCCTTCGGGAGCCTCAGTGAGCTTGATAGCCCCCCGCAGAACAAAGGCTCCTCCCCTCACCTGAAGAAATCATCAGCCTTGGTTTCAGAACTGAGATGCTCCAGGAACTCAGTAGAAGCTCGTTATTAGGAGACTAACAGGTGCCGAAGAGTGGAGCACGCTTTAAAGATACCTGAAAATGTGGAAGCAGCTTTGGAATTAGGTAGCTGGCAGAGGCTGGAAGAGTGAGAAAGGCTCAGAAGAAAACAGGGAGATGAAAGTTTGGAACTCCCTAGTGACTTGTTGAATGGTTGTGATTGAAATGCTGATAGTGATATGGATGATGAAGTTCAGGCTGAGGAGGTCTCAGATGGAAATGAGGAACTTAATGGGAACTGGAACAAAGGTCACTTTTCTTTCTTAGCAAAGCAATTAGCTGCTTTGTGCCCTTGCCCTGGGAATCTGTGAGCTTTGAACTTGAGAGTGTTGATTTAGGGTATCTGGCAGAAGAAATTACTAAGCAGCAAAGCATTCAAGATATGACCTGGATGCTTCTAACAGCCTAGGCTCATATGTCTGAGCAAGAAAACAACCTAAAACAGGAACTTACATTTAAAAGGGAAGCAGAGTATAAAAGTTTGGGAAATTTGTAGCCTAGAACTATGGTGGAAGAGAAAAAAAATTTTCTTGGCAGAAATTCAAGCAGACTGAAGAAATTTGCATAAGTAAAGAGGGGCAGAATGTTAACAGCCAAGACAATGGGGAAAGGCCTTGAAAGTATTCTAGAGACCTCCAGAGCAGCCCTACCCATCACATGCCCAGAGGCAGGAGGGAAGAACGGTTTTCTCAGCCAGAACCTGGGCCCTGCTGCCCTGCACAGCCTCAGGACTCTCCTCACTGTATCTCAGTCACTCCAGCTCCACCTGTGGCTAAAAGAGGCCCAGGTATACCTCAAACCACTTCTTCAGAGAGTGCAAGTTGTAAGCCTTGCCAGCTTCCACGTGGTGTTAAGCCTGCCACTGTCCAAAGGGCAAGAGTTGAGGCTTGGGAGCCTCCACCTAGATTTCAAAGGATATGTGGGAAAGCCTGGATGTCCAAGCAGAAGCCTGCTGCAGGGTCAGAGCCCTCATGGAGAACTTCTGCTAGGGCAGATCAGAGGGAAAATGTGGGATTGGAGCCCCCACACAGAGTCCCCACTGGTGCACTGCTTAGTGGAGCTGTGAGAAGTGGGCCACCACCTTCCAGATCCCAGAATCCTAGATCCAATATCAGCTTTCACTGTGTGCCAGGAAAAGCCTCATTAAAGCAGTGAGGGTGCTGTATCCTGCAAAGCCCCAGGGGTGGAGCTGCCCAAGGCCCTGGGAGCCCACCCTTGCCCCAGTGTGCCCTGGATGTGAGACACAGAGTCAAAGGAGATTATTTTGAAGCTTTAGGATTTAATGACTGCTCTTCTGGGCTTCAGACTGTCATGGAGCCTGTATCCCTTTTGTCTTGGTTGATTTCTGCCCTTTGGAACGAGAATATTTACCCAATGTGTGTAGCCCCATTGTTTCTTGGAAGTCAGTAGCTTGTTTTTTAATGTAACAGGCCCATAAGCAGAAGCGACTTGCCTTATCTCAGGTGAGACTTTGGACTTGGACTATTGGGTTAATGCTGGAATGAGTAAAGACTTTAGGGGACTTTTAAGAAGGGATGATTATATTTTGCAATGTGAGAAGGACATGAGCTTTAGGAAGAACCAGGGGCAGAATAATATGGTCTAGATCTGTCTCTACCCAAATCTCATGTCAAATTATAATCCCCAATGTTGGAGGAGAAGCCTGGTGGGAGGTGATTAAATCCTGGGGACAGACCTCCTCCTTTGGTGCTGTTCCCATGATAGAGTTCTCATGAGATCTGGTTGATTAAAAGTGTGTGGCACCTCTCCCCCCACTTCCTCCTCAACACCCCTCCCCCTTCGTCCTGCTCAGCCTCTCCCCCTTCCTCCTGCTCAGCACCCCTCCCCCTTCCTCCTGCTCAGTCCCTCCCCCTTTCTCCTGTTCAGCCCCTCTCCCTCTTCCTCCTGCTCAGCCCCTCTCCCCCCTTCCTCCTGCTCAGCACCCCTCTCCCTTCCTCCCACTCAGCACCCCTCCCCCTTCCTCCTGCTCAGCCCCTCTCCCCCCTTCCTCCCATTCAGCCCCTCTCCCCCTTCC
>CM052661.1:107581242-107595615 GCA_028533165.1 Leontopithecus rosalia
GAGGAGGAGGAGAGGAGGAGGAGGAGAGGAGGAGAGGAGGAGGAGGAGGAGGAGAAGGGGAGGAGGAAGGAAGGAAGGAAGGGTCCAAACAAAGCCATGGAGGAGAAAGACATGGACGAGAGAGGACACAGGGAGAAGGGGAGGAGGAGGAGGAGGAAGAGAAGGAGGAGGAGGAGGAGGAGAAGGGGAGGAGGAGGAGAGGAGGAGGAGAAGGAGGAGGAGAAGGGGAGGAGAAGGAGAAGGAGAAGGAGGAGGAGGAGGAGGAGGAGACGGAAGCCTGCAAGGGCGAGGAGGAGAGGGGAACAGAAAGTTAACAGAAGGCTAAGGAAGCAGGGGAGGGGAGGGAGAGAGCCAGAAAAGCAGAATGCAGGGCACGGGACTTAGGGCCTGTGCCCCATCCCCACCTGCCTGGGGTGGAGCGTGACTGTCCCAGCAGGAGCCCTTCCTCCTCGTCAAGAAGTGGAGCCTAAGACCCGTGGACCTCGCGCTGGTCCTGGGTCTGTGGACGCGGTCAGACCTCCCATCTGCAGACCTCTACAACTGCACCGCCACAGAGAGCTATGGCAGAAATAATGTGCTTCAAAATCGGAGTTACACAAAATTCTACCGTCCACCCAGAAAATTAAAGAGTAGAAATTCAGAAACACTGACATGCTCCTCTTCGAACTTTGTGCCTGATGATTCTATGAATGTGTCAGAAAGTTTTCACACTTGTCTTTCTCCCCCACGTGACTCAAGCCTGCTGACTCTGATGGCCTCTGAACAGTGAGGACCCACGAGCCGTGCTCTGCTCCTGCCCTCAGGCAGCCAGCGCACGAGCTGAGATGCAGAGAAGACAGAGGGGCAGGGCCGCCCACCGACGGCTCCTCAAGGTAATGGCAGGAAAGGAGAAGAAGAGCCGGTGCACTGGGGAGAAGGAAGGGCCCCTCCCCACCAGCCCACCTGCTGCGGGCTTGGGCCTGGGGTCAGCCCTGGGGCTGCAGTCACCACGAGGCGCAGACAAGGCGGAGTCCTCAGACCTTCCTGAGCACAGTGCTTGGACGGAGACCCAAACCCAGCAAAGCTTAAGGCTGTGAAGGGAACGCAGAAGGCGTCAGAGATGGAGCCGGGGCAGAGACGGATGTCTCGGCGGGACCCAGGCCGCTCTTCCTGGGTACCAGCAAAGGGCGCCCGCAGCTTCTTCTGGTAATGATTTTGATCCAGCCACATCTGTGAGCGGTAAATAGACAGTCCAGTCGATCCAGTCAAATGGCCAATGTGACTGACTTTCCCACCGTTCAGTGACTCCACCAATTATTTGACTGCAATGACCTGATTTTTCAGAACGGCGTATGCAAAGCCAGAACCCACAACCCACACAATCAGAAGGAAAGGGGGATTGAGGAAATGAGGCCGCTTGGAAGTCATCACACTCCCCACGACTGAAGACAGAGTCGGGATCTGGCCCGTCCTCTCCTAACCTCAATAAGCACTGTCTCTCGGCAGGCGGTGTAGACACTCTCAGTAAGAGTAAGAATAGGCACTTTAAAAAAAATGAAGCACGATTGTGACCGTTCTGATGAAGCAGTGTAAATTAAACCGAAGTGGCTAATTTCTAAGCACCATTGTGAGCAGAGGGGATGGGGAGGGGCTGCCAGACCTGCCCTTGTGATGCTCTCCGGGACAGGCAGTCATGGCAGGAAGCCCTGGGGACCCTGGGCATTCGTTCCAAACTCTGACCAGGAACCGGGTGCTCCTCTTTCATTCAAGAGTTATCTGGCTGCAGTGCCAGTCAGCAAGTTAAATTACCTGAGGCCTCGGCGGCAGAGCGGCCTTGTTAGGATCCGAGCCCCGTGCTCCAGCCTCCACCCAGGCCCTTCCTTCCAGAGGTTCGACGCCGAATCTGCCTACCTCACCGAGGGCTGAGCTTTTCCAATTAAGAGCAGGCGGCCCTAGCAGCACCTGTAAAACAGCCACGTCGCAGACACACACTATAACAATTCTTTGATGTACAGAGCTAATTTTAGAGCCTTTGAAATCAATTCCTATCACCGGTGGGTAAAGTCAAAATGGGAGGCCGGTGAATCAGGGTGAGGTCAGGCTCCTGTACGGGTCTAGGTTGATTGGTTTGCAATGAAATCCCTGAGAGCGGCTGGTTTTTAATGAGCTTTCAAAACGAAGTGAGCTTGTCTTTCCTGAGAGCGCGGAGCAGAAAGGTGAGCCCCTCGTGACTGCCACCTAAGTGCCTGGCCAGCCCGGCTGTGTGTGGACTTGAGGAACGCTCGCCAGGGCCCCATCACCTCCCCGCTCGGGAAAGGAGGATGGCCTGCACTTGCTGGTGCTTTCATGAAGTTCCGCCGGGGGCAAAACCTGCCGGCTGCCGGCTCTCAGAACACAGAGGACATTGACTGGAACACGGCCCTCTGCTGTCTTTAACCAGGGGACTGACCAGCATGCAGCCAGCAGAGAACTCCATCCCAACAGGCCACTTTCCACGGTGAAGAAACTTTCCAAAGAATCCATCACCCACCACAGAGATTGGCCCGAGTAGGATTCCACGTGGGGCAGAATTGGGGCTATGGTTTGTGTTAAATATGTAAGAGCTGGATAAATGAATGCACACTGCAGTCCCCCGATCTAATCAGACTTAAAATGACTGTTCCTGCTGAGACTTTCCCAGTGTCAGGAATGTCACCTACAGCTTCCACCAGCCACATAGTGGTCCTTTCTGTTGAAAGACCACCTTGTCACCCTTTGCTGCAAGGGAGTCTCTGTTTTGGAATTTAAGTAGCATTTTGATCAGAATTCAAAACTGGATGAGCTTCATGATGAAATAATTAAAAAGCACATCAGCCTCAGCCCAAGAAATGACCCTGGCTCTCAGTCCTGCTCAGCTTCACTCCGTGATGTCCGCTGTCTTCATGTGAAACTGTCCAAACATCACCAGAGTCCACAGACCCTCGTTTGCAGTCACTGGTTCCTGGATCCCACACTGAGCAATTGCCCGGAGAGCCCGCCCGGTGCTGCCTCCCAAGCGCAGTCGGCAGTGGGAACCCTCTTCAGCAGAGGAGGTCTGGAGCTGGCTTCTGGACACAAGGGATTTTAGGAGACAGAGAAACATCCAAATGAAAGTGGCTCATTAGCTGAAAACCCAGGACGAACGATCAGGGAGGACCTGGCGAAGGGACTCCCTTCCCATGAAGATGCAGTGTCCCTCACAGGTGCCACCATCATCAGGATGGAGCCTGTGAATCATCAGCTTTGCTTTCTTAGACACTCTCTGCTGCAGATGGCCCAGCCTCTAGGTGAGATGACGCACATGGGGAACTCGGCCCATCTAACGTCTGATGGGCTTGTGAATGGTCTAACGTCTATGGTCCAACATCTAAGAGTTTAATCTAAGGGTCTAACGTCTAATGATCTAATGGTCAAACACTGTAATGTTTAACAGTCTAACATCCAGTGGTCTAACAGCTTAACATCTAACAACAGTCTAACATCAAAGATTTAAAGTCTAATGCTCTAATGTCTGAGGTCTAATGTCTCACAGTCTATGCCTAACGTTTTAACGTCCTAGGGCTTAATGCCCGACAGTCTAAGGTCTCATGTGTTACTAACATCTAGCGTCTAAGGTCTGGTGTCTAACAGTGTAACAGTCTAATGCCTAATGCTCTAACGTCTAAGGGTTTGCTGTCTGCAGGTCTAACAGTCTGATGTCTAATGTCCTGGGGCTTAATGCCTGACAGTCTAAGGTCTGATGACCTATTAATAATACCTGACATCTAAGGTCTAGTGGCTAAAGGGCTGACCCTAATGCTCTAGCAGCTGAAGGTTTGCCGTCTGCAGCTCTAACAGTCTAACGTCTGATGCCCAGGGTCTAGTGATGCGGTCCTGACTCCCCTACGTGACTAGCGTGAACTCAGTCATTCTTTCCACCCCCAGAGCCTTTTCACCCCTGTGCAAATGGGGATAATAATTCCCAACTTGAAACAGGCTGTGAGGAAGTGCTTGGTAAATTCTAAGAAATGTGCACAAAGCCACAGCGGGTACAGCTGATGCCCAGGGGACGCGCGGAGCTGCTGCCCCAGGGCCTGGCTCTATTCCCCTTCAGTATGTAACTCACACAGCACATCTAAATTGGACTTATTTTCTCTATGTAGTTCTAAGTTCCAGCATTTAATTTAGGAGGGGCCAGGCAACGGTGGGAGCAGGAAGGGGCAACACTTCTCATTTAAAAACAGTTGCTAATTAATTTTTCACATTGCACATGGAAGGGTTTTATCAAAATTGCACAATAATTATGCATCATGATGAGCATAAATATTTTCAGATTCAAAACTCTGGTATCCTCTCAAACCACGGAAGCACTCAGCCGTGACGAGAAGCCACTCCTGCAAAAGAAGTTCCCAAATTATCACCTCATTGCCCCTCCACCGTCCTTCCACTTGCAAAGCCTCCCATGAGAGAACCACCACCCCCGCCTCCGCCCTGCCCAGCTCTGTGTCTCTGAATCCATTCTGCTCCTTCCCTCCCTCCCCGGCTCTGTCTCTACCTCTGAGCCCGTCCCCACCTCACCTCCCTCCCCGGCCTGTCTCTACCTCTGAGCCCGTCCCCCACCTTCCCTCCCCGGCTCTGTCTCTTCCTCTGAGCCCGTCCCCACCTCACCTCCCTCCCCGGCCTGTCTCTACCTCTGAGCCCATTCTCCTCCTTGCCATCCTCTCTAGTTTGCTGAGGGATTTTCCTTCAGGACAATGATCCACTCTTCCTTCAACATGCAATCCTCTGATGTTGGTCCTGGCCAGCAAAGCCCTTCCTTGATGCTCGCCACGGAGGTGTTCAACAGCTGGGGGTCCCTGGGCCCCCAAGGCTGGTGCTGGCTGAAGCTTGAGCTCCCCAGGGGACTCTCCTCTTCTCCACTGACGCCTGTCTGGTGCCTCCTCCTGGTGTCCTGCCTTGGTGGGTTCTGCACGAGAGGCCAGTCCCACCTGGAGGAGACCAGGGTAGACAGAGCCACGTGCTGAGGGAAGAGAAAGAAGCTGTTACTTCCAACCAGACAATTCCTAGGAAGGGAAGCCCCAGGGAGCTGAGTGAGAGCAGGAACAGAGGCAGAACCCAGGCGACTCCAGCCCGCAGACGAGGGTCCCAGGGGCTTCATCTGGAGGGCGAGTGTCTGACGCAGTCTTGAAACAAGGGAGGACTGCAAGGTGTGCAGAGGACTGTGAATCAGTCACAGCACACTCCCAAGTGCTGGTTTCATGAAGGTCCTCAAACTCCCGACAACCCGACAGGAAGCTGTCACGGGCTGGACAGTGACCCCCAGAAGATGCTGACGTCCTGACCCCAGTAGGTGCCTGTGCACACACAGTACCCGGAAATTCGATCTCTGCGAACAGTGAGGCCAGTGCGAAATCCTCAGGACTCTGACCCTGAAGGACTCATCTCCTCCTGAGAAGAAGGGAGGACATGGCACAAAGGACACGAGGGATGACCGAGGTGCGTTTCCGTCCTGCAGCCCCCGCTCCCCGACAGGCCAAACCCCAGCAGCCGGGCACGCCACTCCTCTTTCGGCCTTCCTTTCAGGTAGTAAAATTTCAGACCATGAACTGGACAATGAGAGGGTTAGGGTTAGAAATGAGAAAGCTTTGCTAAAGAGAGTTTCTTCTCGATAAGGGGCAGGGCTTTCAAATTTCATTCCTGATCCAGCAACATTTTGAGACATCAAGACTAAGGGAAGGGAGTGAAGAAAAACTCACTGGGCAGCGATCGGATACATCTAACAGGCAAGGCCGGGCGCGGTGGCTCACACCTGTAAACCCAGCACTTTAGGAGGCCGAGGCGGGAGGATCACCTGAGGTCCGGAGCTCAAGACCAGCCTGGACAACATGGTGAAACCCCGTCTTGATTTAAAACACAAAAATTAGCATGGTGGTGGGTTCCTGTCATCCCAGCTACTTGGGAGGCTGAGGCAGGAGAATCGCTTGAACCCAGGAGGCAGAGGTTGCAGTGAGCTGAGATCGCGCCACTGCACTCCAGCCTGGGTAACAGAGCAAGATTCTGTCTCAAAATTAAATAAATAAAAATAAAAATACACATCTAATAGTCAAGTACATGCTCTCATTTGGACATAGTTGTTGGTCATCCTGTAATAAAATCAGAACTGAGGTGGGTTTCATAGCTGAGACAGAATGGGAGAGAATCCCATATGCAAATGAGGATGAGGGCAGGAACTTAACACGTGAGGATGTCCTGAAAGAGAGGGACAGAAAAATACACCGAAACCAAACACAGTGAAAATCAAAGCAGCGTGTTACCGTTTGACTATCTTTGGGGAATATCCGCGGCACCCGGACACTCAAGGAGGAGGGGCTGGGCAGCACGTGTGGGGCTCAGCAGGCTCACGGCTCACCCGTCCACGCCTGCCTGGCAGTGCCCTTCACAGGGAGAGAGATGCCACGCTCCAAAGACACGTGGAAAGGAAGGGCTGTGTGATTATTAGTTTTGCTGCAAGCAGATCGATTATGTGTGATAAACAGCTCTCTGCAGTCACGTCTGGCCTCTCGTGGACCTGGGCCCACAGCGTGACTTGGGCAGCGCAGGCCACACTGGCTGGATGGCAGCAGCCTTGGCAGTGGGAGAGGCAGCCTGCGTCCATGGCATCAGGACTCTTGTAATTATGACAGATGATTAAATGTGTTATATTCGGCAAAGCAACCACAGCTGGAACAGGGACTCAGGGCTGGAACGAGGTGAGACTGTGGCTTGGAAGGCTTTTCCCTTCGGGAGGCACACAGGCTGAGTCCTGCGGTGCCCCGGGTGGCTGGGTGCCTGACGGCTCTCACTCCATGCCCATCGCCTCCTACCTGCACTGTGAAGCCCTCGCTACCCTCAACAAAGTGGCCGGGGTGTGCCAGGGAATCTACAGGTACAATGGGGCTTCTAGCCAGGATGCAGGGTCAGCCTAAACCCCAAACTGTCCCTGAGGATGTACAGAAGGGGGACCGTGTCCAGCTCTAAGAAAGCATGCAGGAGCCCAGGGACCAGCTCTTGACCCAGAATGATGGCGTGGGTTTCTCAAAAGGGATGGAAGCTTCTGGAGCTGCCCCTTAGCTTCCACTCACTTCACTGACTTCAGGGCAAAGGACGAGGCCCCTTCATCTCCCTCAATCACAGAGGCTGTCTTCCATGGGTGCCACGTTATCATTATTCAGAGTCACTTTGAAAGCAGTGGAGACGGCCTGGCCATGCAAGCTTTGTCTAGGAGCCACTCACCGACCCTCGACGGGCCTGGCATCCTCTGACAGTGTCCTTGACTCACCAAGATCAGGTTCTCTCCAAACACAGGACTTCCTGTTGTGGTAGCAGGAAGGAGGAGCCGATGTGACTTTAGAGAATCATCTTCGAGAAGGACTTTCGGCTGGGGCGACTCCATCCAGTGGTGGCTCTCGGCCCAGGCTGGCATGGGCAGAGTCGGCTCCCACTGCTTTTGAAAGCCCCTCTGAATTTTGAAACCCGAGCAGAAGACAGGATCCACATGTTCATCAAAATAGAGAAGTGAGGCCACCCAGGTGCCTCCCAAGCCTCCTGTGCCAGTCAGGGGTGGAGCACCTTCAGCTCCAAGAACCTGGGGAAGTCCCTGCAGGCCTGTGGGGTCTTCTTTCGCCAGCCTCGTGCTCCTGAGCTGCTGGTGACCTTCACTCTTGCTCACATACACGCGATTTAGAGCTGGGCAGCCAGACCCAGACGCAAGAACTTCTCGGTTCCCGACGTTTCTGGCTGACCTACAAGTCCGCTTCATCCCAGCTCCTCCGCACCCCAACCTCATGCCCTCCCACCTTTTCTATCCATTTTTCTTCTTTGGGAAAAACCTTTAAGAAAATAAACACCAAAAGGAAGAAAAGCCCAATGGTGGTGGAAGATTCCACCATCAAATCTCCAGAGAGCATTTCTCATCCAGCCTTGTCACCTGCCGCAATGGCACCACCCAGAGGGCCCTAGAGGACCCATGCAGGAGGGCCAGGTACCCATCCCAGCTGCCAGACACAGCCCACAGGCTGGCCTTGGCTCTGGGCCAGTTTTGGGTGGAGTGAGAGTCTATTGGCACCACTGCTTCCTGTGAAGAAGAAGGAAGGGAGGGAGGGATGGAGGGAGGGAGGGAGGGAGGGAGGGAGGGAGGGAAGAGAAATCTTTGCAGGGTAGAATGTTGATGAGGAGCCTCACAGAAAAAGAGCTCTTGGGTTGTACTCAGAGAAAGGACAGAGCCAGCTCGTGGGCCGGTCAGCGGAGCCTGTGGGTAGCAGGTACTTGTGTCCCAGGCAAACAGTGCAGGACCTCGTGTGCCCCACTGAAAGGCAGGTGCTCGCAGGACTTCACGCCGGGAGTAACCTGGGAATGTGTTCTTCCCACCACCCTTTTTCAAGCTGCTTCTAAACACAAGCCAGTTGTGCAGATTTATTATCCACTTAGTAATTGTCTAAATCAGACCCCAAAACAGCCATTTAGATAGAATTCAGAGAGTTTGAGTAGATGGTTAAATGTATCATGTTTTATAAAGCTGTGCGTACAGCTTCATAATTCTTAGAGAAAAATAACCTAAAATTTTTACTAAACGTATCATTTTAAGGCCCACAAAGAATGAAACTCCCACCCAAATGCCATGTATTAAACAACAGAAGCTTATGGGAAGGTGGGAATCTTCATCACGCAGATACCCATGCAGGCCCGGCATTGCTGTGACACATTTCGGTACAGAGACAGAAAGTACCTGGTGATGCCACAGTGAACGGCCGCCGGCTTGATGCTGGCAGCCCCAGCCTGCTCCAGGAACCTGCGCATGTGCAGGACGTATCATTGCAAACAGCAGAGACGCCTGTGGCCCCACTCAAAACTTTACCCACACCCGTCCATGCCAACCACGCTGAGTTAGTAAAAAACTTTCGCTTTGATCGTAGAAACCGATGCATGACTAAAGCTGCAAAGATTTCAGAAAAAAGTGAAATTTTTTTTCTATAAAAACAAAGGCATTTTTCTTAAATACTCTGAGAACAATCTCAAAATCCACAAACTATTTTTGGATTTCTTGTAGAGTGAGCAAAAGTAAGCCTGTCCTCCCCAACCCCACCCCAAAACACCATCTGTAGTGAGTTCAGTGACTGACAGGGTTTGAGGTGTGCCCGGTTCTTCCGGCGGAGTTCACAGCTGTAGCAAACAGTTTGGTGCAGCTCTGATTTCTAACTACGACTCACAAGGAGCGGGGGGAAGTTGTCAATTTTGCTTGTCCCTCGGTGAGACACAAAGTGATTCCACGTTCCGCTGCCAACCAAATCATCTCATTCTTTAGCAAAGCTAAGAATAATCATCCAAATAACAAAAATAACAGGAGCGATAAACCTCTGAGGAACAGCTACTGACCTTTCCAGGGGGATGTGCTCGGGAGGAACTCACAGCTCCAGGAATTTCTCCAGTTTTTCAGAGAAGCTGAGCCTTTCACAGTAGGTTTCTTCCCGGGGTTCTGAGGTGCGTGGGGCCCAGCAAGGAGGAGCTGTCCTTCTAGAACCCTCTGCGCCCCCAGCACACACCCTGCACGCCTCCCCGTCCCTGCACAGCCACTGGACGGCTGAATCACAGAGCCTGAAATCACACTCAGTCGGCCTCACACGACGGACAAGTGGCTGCAGCCTTGTCCTTCTGAGATCCATCTCTGTGATGGGCACATGGGACATACACAGAACGCTGTGGTCTGAGACCCTTCCCTGCGATGAGCACATGACGTGTGCACAGAAAGCTGTAGCCCGAGTTCCCTTCCTGGGTGCAGAAAGGAGGGGGTGCTGTACCCCATCTGTAAGCAGGAACCCAGCCACATGTTGCTGGGACCAGCGAGGGTCCTGCATTCCCGTCAAAGCTCAGGAAAGACAGGCTGCAACTTAGAAAGGCATGTGCTGCAGAGACCAGCCGTCCAGTCGGGACAGCCGCTGGGGCCCCTTCCCTTATTCTTCCCGCCACGTGGGTTTGATGGATGGGCTGGACCAGCGTGAAGACCACCTGTGAGGCCTGGACCCCAGTAGCCCCGGCAGGGGCACTTGACCCCGGAGGCCAGGGATCAAATATCAGAGTGGCGAGGGTTTCAGTGACCCTGTTCTGATTTTTTTTTTTTTTTTGAGATGGAGTTTCGCTCTTGTTACCCAGGCTGGAGTGCAATGGCACGATCTCGGCTCACCGCAACCTCCACCTCCTGGGTTCAGGCAATTCTCCTGCCTCAGCCTCCTGAGCGGCTGGGATTACAGGCATGCGCCACCATGCCCAGCTAATTTTTTGTATTTTTAGTAGAGACGGGGTTTCACCATGTTGACCAGGATGGTCTCGATCTCTTGACCTCGTGATCCACCCGCCTCGGCCTCCCAAAGTGCTGGGATTACAGGCTTGAGCCACCGCCCCGTTCTGATTCTTAAACGAAAGAGGAGAGTTCACAGGAGTGTGGACGAAGCTGACTACACATCCATGTCCAAGAGCCTCCCTGAGGCCCTTCAGAGAGCCGTGTCACCTGCCTCGTGGGCACCTCGACTTGGCCTGAGCCCCCCATCTTTTCAATTCAGAGGGTGAAGCATACATACTCCCCTCGGAAAGAATTTCAGGAAGACTCTGCTCTGGGCTTGGGGGATTTTTCAGGGAGCTTCTCGGAGGGAGGAAAGAGTGTTCCCAGGCACTTGGTGTCATGTGTTATCACCTGCCCCCAGTGCCCGCCAAGCCCCACGCTAGTCAGGTGTAAGGCAGAGCAAGCTGGTGAGTGAGGGACGCCCCACGGGGCCGGCAGCCGCATCCCTGCGTGCCCACTGGAGCCACATGCACCACCATTTCTCTTTAATATAAGCAAAATCTAATGCTGAGGGAGTTTCTCCAGTGAGCAATGTTTTATCAGAAAGATTCCAAAAGCATCTATGAGGCTCTCAAGGAGTCATCTGTAGGTCAATTGTGGTGAACAAGGCTCACTCTTCAATGTGAAGACAGCTCTCCATAAACTGTCTCTCCTGCAGCGTTTGCTAAACTTGAATGTGCAGAGTGGCTGAGGCCTGTGAAATACCTGCAGTGGATTCTGTCTTCACTGCCCAGCATTTATGAAGACATCGGTGGTCAGTGTGCAGCGAGGTTTAGATCCCACGCACCTACTCTTTGGTGACTTACGTGCCTCCTCTTCATGCCCAACAAACCATTTTAAAATGGATTCCTTGCTTTGCTTTCAGGAATTGGTTAATTCTGGCCTCTTAACATAGGGTATCGCATTACATTAGAACCTGACCTTCCTTGGCAGGAGGTATCTTAAAAGTTATACAAAAGAGCTCCATTCACAAGGATGTTGGTGGTGCAGTCAGACTGAATAATCAGAGCTTACTTAGAAGTAAGCAAACACAGAACCCATTCTCCTAGCCATTCATTTTAAAATTAGAGTCTTTCAACTGCTTTATACAAGAGGCCACACAGCGTGGTCGGGTCAACCCAAAGTAACAACCCAATATGAAAATAAACAAATAAGAAAGCATCAGGGAGGAAATACTAGGAGGATGATCCGAAGGGTGACATGTCTGTGATTGTCACAGGGAATCATTTTCTTTTTTTTTTTTTGAGACAGAGTTTTGCTCTTGTTACCCAGGCTGGAGTGCAATGGCGCGATCTCGGCTCACCGCAACCTCCGCCTCCTGGGTTCAGGCAATTCTCCTGCCTCAGCCTCCTGAGTAGCTGGGATTACAGGCACGCGCCACCATGCCCAGCTAATTTTTTGTATTTTTAGCAGAGACGGGGTTTCACCATGTTGACCAGGATGGTCTCGATCTCTTGACCTCGTGATCCACCCGCCTCGGCCTCCCAAAGTGCTGGGATTACAGGCGTGAGTCACTGCACCCGGCCCTAAGTTATCATTTTCACCTGGGCTGTTCTAGCTCAGTAAAAGTTCCCTTTATGTTGGGAGCACAGCGATGCATGCCTGTTACTCTCGCTGTAAAGTTTACTTAGAACAGAGCAGGTTGCCTGGGGCTACATCTGAGGTTAAGAAAAGCATTCCTCTTTCGGGCAATTGGGGCCCAAAGTCCCAAACCGTGTGAAGATTAGTTAATGAAGATGCTAATGTCGCTGTCACTTGCCACAGAGGTGACAAATAGGCACTACAGACTTGGCTGCAGTCACACAATCGTTCTCACCCAACCTGTGAACCTGTGTTAGCATAAACCTGGGTGCAGGAGGTGAAAACAGGGAAACAGCTGTCTGCTGGAGCCCACTGGTAGGAACCTGAGCCGGGCCAAGGACGGCCAACACCACTTCTGAGCTGTGGGCCGGGTTTCGGGAAAGCAACACCAGTTTGGGCCTCCACAGGACCATAACGTGAAGCCACAGGTAAAGTTCTGTCTGCACACTCCACTCTACATGAACGTCGCAGACGGCAGCCGGGTGCTACGGTAACTTCCACCCCATCCACTGAAAGAACAGGCACTGCTGGACCCGACGATGGGGCTGTGGCAATGACGTCCTCCGCAGACCTGATCTCTGCCTTCCTCTGGCTGTCTTCCTCCTCAGGCAGGGACTCCATTCCACGGAAGCTGACATTTTATCAGCTTAACAGCCTGTGTTCCAACAGCTTTTATGAAGGCCGGCTAACTCCTGCTGGCTCAGACGGGGCGGCTGCCCACCCCTGAGCTGACGGCCGTGACATCTCTGTCCAGGCTGGGTTCTCTGCTCCCTACTGGAGGGAGGCAAGGAGTCAGCCATACCAAAGCCTCACAAAGTCATCGTGCTGGGGAAAGGGCAGAACACAGGTGTCTGAAGATCCTGTCACCCATTAAAGCAATGGAAAAAATGGCAAAATGGTCAGAATCAACATTTTCAGGACTCAGGAAATTAACCAAAACTATGCAGCAATCCAGGAATCTTTTTTTTTTTTCCAGGAAAAATGACTGAATCTTGATAAGAACAGTGAGCATGCTAGCATTTTAACTTGGCCTTTTGCCACCCTTTCCTTCCAGCTCTGCGGCAGCTCTGAAAGCCAGAACCTGGCAGTCATGGTGGAAACCGACCATCAGAAGGGCACGGGAGGGCGGATTCCCAGAGAGCCCTCAGAACCCAGCCTGCCTGGTGGGTCCGGGAGGGACCGCATTTGCAAGCCTGTCTTCGTGCGGCCTGACTCACAGCCCATCCAGTGTGACAAGCCTTCTCCACTGCAGGTGTCCATTTGGTTTCTCTTTGCAACATTTTCCTTCCCTGTCTGATTTAAAGGACAGCTGCATTAAGCAATCACTGGAAATATGTGTTAATGGGCACACAATGTATACAGGTGTAATTTATATGATGATGACCACCAGGGGAAGTGCAGGGCATGGAGCTAAATAAAAGCACAGTTTCTGTCTACTTTTGAAAGTAAATTAGTGTTATATATTAAATGTCTGTATTTCGTTTCTGTATTTCTACTGCTTTCTCTAAGGTTAAATAGATACATCTGTGTATCATTTTAATTCCTTCATCTTTTCCTTTTTCAAACTTATTTTCTTATTGGTTGCCCTAGGGATTTTAGTTAGTATCTTAACCAATGAAAATGTAGTTTAGGTTACTACAAGCTCAATTTCAATAGCAAACAAATTAAGTTGATATTAACCCAAACTAGATTAGACATATAGAAACAAATATTAAAATGACATACATAGAGCTAAACTTACCAGTAATTGAATTAAATATAAATAGACAAATCACTCCGATGTAAAGACAGATTGGCAGAATGGATTTGAATAAGAGGATTCCAGCACATCCTGTCTAAAGGAGACACACCTCAGATTCAAAGACACAAAGAAGTTTAAAGTAACGGGATAAAAATAAATGTAACCAAAAATGCAAGAGCTGTATAAATACCGCACAAAATAGACTCAGGAACAAATGTCACTAGAAACACAAAAGGATATTCTGTGATGATAAAAGTGTCAATTCATAAAAAAGTATAACATTTGGCCAGGTGTGGTGGCTTACACCTGTAATCCCAGCACTTTGGAAAGCCAAGGCAGGTGGATCACCTGAGGTCAGGAGTTCAAGACCAGCCTGGCCAACATGGTGTAATCCCATCTCTACTAAAAATACAAAAAAAAAAAAGGTATAACATTTGTAAAGATATATACACCTAACAACAGAGCCCCAGGATTTATTAAATAAAAGTGACAGAATTGAAGGGAGAGATAGAAAATTTTACATTAATAATTGGAGATGTCAGCCTAACTTTCAATAACAGATACAACTAGACGGAAGATCAATAAGGAAATAGAGGACTTGAACAACACTATAAAGCAATTAGACTGAACAGACGTGTATGTAACACTCCACCCACACGGGTGAACAGACGTGTATGTAACACTCCACCCACACCGGTGAACA
>CM052661.1:107595715-107608302 GCA_028533165.1 Leontopithecus rosalia
GGGTGAACAGACATGTAACACTCCACCCACACGGGTGGAATATTCATTCCTCTCGAGCACATTCATACACTTTCCAGGATAGATCATGTTAGATCATAAAGCAAGTCTCAGTCAATTTAAAAGGTCTGAAATCCTGCTATGAACAATTGCATGACAAAAACTTAAATAACATATATGAAATGGAAAAATTTCTAGAAAGATATGAAGTATTCTAAGAGAAATTGAAATATGATTCCAGAAAACACTCAAAATCTAAATAGGCCCATAATAATAAGTAAAGTGATTGAACTAGTAGTGACTTAAAAAAGAAAATAAAGCCTCCCTACAGAGAAAAGTCCAGGCCAGATGGCTTACTGGTGGAATCTACCAAATATTTAAAGAAGAATTAACACTGATTCTTTACAGAGAGAGCGAGCGAAGCGTAATGAGCTCCTACAATTTTATGTTAATTTGGTTTCGGCTATTCTGGTTTTTGCCATCTAGCTCAGACACAGGTTCTCATGTTCACTCCTCTGGCTGGGGCAAGCTACCCCTCACACGACACCCACACACAGCCTCAGCCAGCAGTGCCTCAAGATAACACCTCGCCATGGGCTGGGTTTTCACAGCTGTTTGCTTTGAACTGTCCAATTGCTGCCCTGCCTCCCAAATGCCTAAATCCTCCACCCTGAACCTCACCAAAGACAAGGGCCTCAGGGTCACACTCCCCCTGCCTGCCCTCCCTGACCCCATCGGTGGGGCGTCCAGGTATGCCATGCACCCCCCAGGACCGGTGAGGAATAAAACATTTATTTCCATTCTACATCTGTGCTAATCAGTAAAAGTGTGCTCTCCACTTTGGAGATCCTACAGTAAAACAGTGAAAAGTTTCAGCCCATTCTGTAAGTCCAGTATTATTACCCTGATTCTAAAAGCAGATAAAGACACTACAAGAAAGGACAAGTACAGACCAGTGCCCATGATTAAAATAAATGGATCATCAAAAAATGCAGCCAAACTGAATCCAGCAACATAGAAAAAAAAGGGCATGCCCAAAACCAAATAGAATTTACCCCAGTAATGCCAGGTTGGTTCACCATACAAAAATCAGTCATGTGATGCGCCATGTTAATAAAGAACAGATCACGTGATAGATACAGACAAAGCATTTTAATAGATCTTAATAGATGCAGGGACAGCATTTTACAAATCCAACACCCTTTATGATAAAAATAAAACAGTAAACTAGGAGTCAAGGGGAACTTCCTCAGCTGATAAAGGTCAGCTATGAGAAACCCACAGCTAACTTCTTACTTAATGGTTAGAACTAAGCTTTCCCTGCAAGATCAGAAACGAGGCAAGGGTACCCATATGACCACTTCTACCTAACACTGTTCTGGAGGTTACAGTCCTGGCAATTCGGCCAGGGGAAGAAGCAAAGGCATCCAGGTTGGAAAGGAAGAGGTGACCTTCCCCTGGATGCTGGTGACATGATATCACATTGAAAGCCCTGGGGAGTTGCACACACGCACATACACTGTCTGTGCTAAGTTCAGCAATGTTTCAAGAGGGAAGGTGAGTTTTAAGGACGAAACATCCAACATAAACCACGTAGGAAGGGAGAAGAGGTGAAAGCCAAACCTGGAAGGGTGTGCAGTGGTCCCCAACCTTTTTGGCACCGGACTAGTTTTGCCAAAGATAATTTTTCCACACACTGGAATGGGGACGGGGGTTGAGAGGTGGAGGATGCTTTGGGATGAAAATGTTCCATCCGCCTCAGATCATCAGGCATTAGATGCTCATGAGCAGCGCACAACCCAGATCCCTCACGTGCACCACTCACACTCGGGTTCACACTCCTCTGAGAATCTGACGCCACCGCTGATGTGACAGGAGGCAGAGCTCAGGTGGGAATTCCCGCTGACCCTCCTCTCACCTCCTGCTGTGCGGCCCGGTTCCTAACAGGCTGTGGACGGGTTCCAGTCTACGGCCCAGGGCCTGGGGACCCCTGCACTTCAGCAGGGCATATGGGGTCCTCGAGTCATGTTAGGGAGCCCTCCCCGCTCTTAGTCTCCACTTCCTCATTTATAAATGAAAACATTACTTGAGGGATGAGATATTCATGTATGTGAAATCTCACAATGCTGTGTACACAGCGTGGTGCCAGGCTTCCGGTAAATTCTCAGTAAATGTTAGCACTGCTGTGATTTCTGAAATAATAAAACTGTGTCCATTTATGAAGTTCAAACGAAAAGGCAGATGGTGCTGCCTGTGGGATGGGCCTTCCAAGTCACCAAACTTCACGCTGACATCAAGTGGACACGTGCATGAGGATGTGGGGAGGGAAACTGTCACAAGTCACCAAACTTCACGCTGACATCAAGTGGACACGTGCAATGAGGATGTGGGGAGGGGAACTGTCACAAGTCACCAAACTTCACGCTGACATCAAGTGGACACGTGCATGAGGATGTGGGGAGGGGAACTGTCACAAGTCACCAAACTTCACGCTGACATCAAGTGGACACGTGCATGAGGATGTGGGGAGGGGAACTGTCACTAAGCATAAAGAACTCCAAATTTCTAATGAATGTGCCTCGTGCCTGAGACTACGTTAAACACTTCATCTCTTTTAATTTCACAAGAACCCAAGGAGGTAGACTCCGCCAATATCCTCAGTTTTCAGGTGAGAAAATTAATGCCCACAAGAGCAAGTTCCTTTTATAGAGTGTGGGCCAGAACTCTTCGGTGCAATACCGCATTTACTGAAATATCAGCGGACAAAAAATGAAGCTGGATGTGGTCATTTAACTCACATTTTAGGAGCATCAGTACACGACGCACCGAGGGGATAGTAAGATGACTCAGCCGCCACCCTTGCCTCACGAGGCTGTGGCTCCTACACCAGGGAGCTTCAGCAGACCCGAGACGTGGGCCGGGCACTTCTTCACACTTCAGCAGCAGAGCAGGAAGTGCCCGGGCAGCATGCGCACATGCTGTGGCCTTTGGAGTACGGAAGCACCGGGACTGACGCTGCCGCTCCCATTTCGGATGGCTTAAGACACCTGCGCTGAGCACTGAACGCCAGGAAACACTTTGGTGTAAGTTGCTGTCTACGCCAAGTTATGATTGCCGAAGTGTGTTTCTCCCATTAACTGACAGCTCGTGGGCTTCCTTTCCAGTTGACTTCTCAGGACAAGTATCTGAGTTTTTCCCCTCCCGGAACCTACCCATTTGCAAGGATGATAGTTACGTTGTGCCTCTATAGATATCCCCACTATACTTTCAAAACTTCAGTCATTCAATGCTTGCTGACAATGGAAGGAACCCAGCGTGGCCTGGGTCTCCCGTGGCCAACACAACCACAGCGTGGGTGGAGCCCTGCCGGCAGTCTCTATACCACGCAGGCCACGCTCAGGAGGGCAGGGGACACCCCGCCGTGGCACAGCGCTGGGGCTGGGCTGCAGCCCTGTTGTCTGCGCACTGATAAGGCTCGTCACGGCGCCTGTGTATTCTTTCAGGATTGCAGACGGCTGGAGCTGATGGTGAGACTGAATGAGGAAGTCGTGACATGAAGAATGCTATGCATGTATTCTCTGTCACTCATTCTTTAAACAAAGACACAAGGTCTTCGCTTGATTCTAAAAGGAGCCGCATCTCCTCCAGCCACTGGATTTTGGAGGTTAGAGTGGTAAGTGGTGATGAGCATCAGCCTAGAGCTCAGCAGACGGACTCGCTTGCTGGTGCCACTTCCTCGGTGTCAGGTGCTGGCTAAGTGGGGTAAGCCCCAAAGCTTAGTTGCCTCACCTGTGAATGTGCACTGTGATGTCCGCCGCTCACCGTGGTTGTGAGGAGCTGAATGTCGAGCCGATACGCATTTTAAATCTTCAAATGGTGCTCGTTCTCTGACAATATGTGGCATAAGTAAACCGGCTGTTCGCTGAATCAGACTGTGTCTTAGGTTTCAAACTTAGGAAAAAAGAGATAATGTCTTCCTATCTTAGTGGCCTTGCAGAACTTGAAACTTCCCACAGGGGAAATAATGTCACATACAGGCATCATCAAAAGGGTGACGTTGAGTCATCATTGCAGCACGGTTACATTTTTCCCATGAGATGTTTAAATTGTAGTATCTATTATTTTTCTCAGGTGTAAATACAAGGAAACCACGTTAAATGCCGTATTTAAGGAAGTGCCATAAAACAAAATTCGTAGGAGTCCTATGAGATGCGGAAGCACGAGAAGGAGAGAGAGCTGTCGCCAGCAGGAGCCTTCATGATTCAAGCTACAGAAATTTCCGAGATTCTGAGGGGTGAGTCAGAGCCCGGGCATCTCTCAGATGCTCTTGTGAACTGGAGCTTTCAAACGGCTCACAAGGTAATCACGGCAACCCTAGAAAATCTCCGGGTCTCGACGGGAGAAGGAAGCAAACACACCAGCACGGAAAGACAGTGTTCCGTCCACGCAAATCACGTTATTCAGTGACGCTTTTCTCACGTTAAATGAGCCGGGGGCCCACACACTTCAATATACTTAAAATTCATGATGCCTCACCTCGTGACAGTATTTAAATTGCGTTTAAGTTGTTTATTCACGCGTTGGACTTGTCAGATGAAAACGTATTTTTGCCCTGACGCCCAGCTGCCGTGCCTGACGGCGAACACGCACGGTGTATCCCGAGGCCCACGGGGGGCCTGGAAAGAGGGTGAAGAGGGTCTCGTGTGCAGCCGCCCCCGCTGTTAGAGCACTGTCCGTTCTGCAGTGGGCGTCGGTTATTTAAATGATTGCACTAAAAGGAATATTTCACCATCATTTTACCGGATTTGAATTTTGTTAAATAAAAAAAAATTAACGATCAACTTTAAGATGTTAAGGAAAGTAATGATTTTTAAAACTTCAAATAGAGTAATTTGAAAGTAGATCCCAATATTTAACTGTAAGTCATCACTGCAGGTCAGTCTACAGAAAAATTCCTCAAAATGTAAACAGAAGCAGGGAATGGAATACATCAGAGTATTCTGCATACGCCTAAAGAAAAGAAACAAGGAAAAGCATTGAAAGTGATACAGATGTGAGGCTCAGAGGAAGCTGTCCACTGACCAGCAAAACCCCATCAGTATGGAACCTTCCGAGTAGCTCATGATAGAAATGGGGAAATCTCTCTCTTCGTCTCTCCCCAAATCCAGGAGAAGATAAATATACATATAGGTAAATTTGCTGATGAAGAAAGATTCTTCCAGTGATGGAATTTGATGAGAGCTCGCCATCTTGCCCAGGTTGTGGGGTTGAAGGAAGGTGGGAGCTGATGTCTAAACTTTGTATCCTTAAGAACTCCCACAGTCTGAATCAGTATCTTTTTCAGGCTGTGGATGTAGGAAAGGCGTCATTAATCTGATGATGTGAGCAAGCCTCTCTCTCTTCTGAAGCCAGTTCTACTTCTGGAGAAGCAAGTTGAACTGTCGATGACATTTGCAGGGGCATTCCCAAGTTATCAGAAAAGTTTCTGCATCCTAGACAAGTCCAGGGTCCACAGATTCACACAGGCGCAGGTGAGCCTTTGCTGTGGCTGTGCTCTCCCTGTAAGCTGCTTGTTCTTTGCACAGGATACACATCTCTACACTAGAAGCAGACACACTGGTCACGGGCCTGGGCCACAGCATCAAGCCACTGTGTTTTTTGTCCAGTAGATGGAGAACTCTTTGAGGGTAAGGACCATGCTTGCTTTATTTAAACTCCCAAAACCTAGAATAGACCCTTGCCAACAGTTGACTCATTGCAAATATTTTCTAAACAAGTGAATGAACTGAAAAGCAGAGTTCTCATCACTCAGCCATCTTTACAGACCAGATGTCCACTGCCAGAGCAGGAAGAAAATGAAAACAGGTTTCTGTGTCTAAAGCTGCAGACGACAACCTCTCTAGCTCCACCACCCGCCCACAGAGACAGTGGTTGGCTAGTGGCCTCACCACAGGGGCCACACCCTGCAACGCAGTGACCAGGTCCGGCCACTCAGACTCCCCTCGGTAATGAGCACCTCCCCTGGATTAAGGGGATTATGTCTGACTCTGAACCTTGTTAAGAGAAAAAAAAATGCACGGGCAAGTCGGCCTGAGTCTCACAAGCGATGCCAGGCAAAATCTTTAGGGCAGAGAAAATGTAAGAAAGAAAAATCTACAGAGGAAGAGCGAGGTGGAACCAGATTCTGGTTCAAATCCCCAGGTCAGTGGGTGGTTCCACTTCAACTTAGGCCCCCACCCCCAGCCACTCCTCCCAGGCTCCAGGAGAAGCCCACGCATCACTCCCACAGGGAAGAGGAGTGGCTGTCTGTGGCCTAAACCTGCATACCGCGGGGGCTTCATGAGGGTCTAACACACCAATCTCCGCAGGACAGCCAGAGGGGCCATGCCAGGGAGACCGAGAGGTTGCCATGCCTCAGCGCTTTGAACGCTGCATGGAAGATGCTCACCAAAAAATATGGATCTCAGCACATCTGAAAAGGTTAAAACAGTTTTCCTTTTGGTTTTCCCCCCAGTAAGACGTTGGGCTTGAATGCCTCGTGATACAATATTTACAGAAGATAAAATGAGAGTGGTAAGGAGTCTACTCTCTAAAAGCTTTCTCCTGGATGTATGTAGCCACCAATCCACAGAAAGCCAAAGAATGGGGGCCAGGGAGCATAAATGTTAACAGCGAGGTTGTTTGTTCACTTCTCTTGGGTTATGATGCTGGAGCACTCACGTGACTATCTTAGCAGGACCTTCAAAGCTTCCGTCCTCAAAATCTTCACCCCTTGTGGTTGTGCTGTAAGCCAGAGGCTGTCATCCTCCCTCCTCTGCCAGCATGCCCGTCATCAACAGCTCAGCCTCCCCCCACCGCAAGCCCTCACCTCCACAATCATCCAGGTGGTCAGTTGACATGTGGCAGGAGCTCCCGGCAGCATGGGGCACCCGGAGATGGCCTCCTGTCTTCTCTACGTCAGCACTGTCTTTTTCAGCTCTGCTTATGTTACCCAAAGCCCTCTACTCGGCCTGGGCAAGGTGCCTGGGGCACAGGGGTGCACACCCATGGTCGCACCCCAGAATCCAGAATGGGCGTCCCAGTCAGCTCCACTCTGAACAGACAAACACTCCTTACTCTGCTATTAGCAGGCTTGGAATATTATTTTGTACATGGGCAATAAAACATATCTTCAATAGATTACCCAATTTTCAGATGCCAAGACACAGAAAAAAAGTAAAGATTTTAAAAATGATTCTAAAACCGAGGCAAGTGGATCACTAGGTCAAGAGATTGAGACCATCCTGGTCAACATGGTGAAACCCCGTCTCTACTAAAAATACAAAAAATTAGCTGGGCATGGTGGCGCGTGCCTGTAATCCCAGCTACTCGGGAGGCTGAGGCAGGAGAATTGCCTGAACCCAGGAGGCGGAGGTTGTGGTGAGCGGAGATGGCGCCATTGCACTCCAGCCTGGGTAACAAGAGCGAAACTCCGTCTCAACAACAACAACAAAAAAAGATTCTAAAAATGTTTTGCTTATTTTCTTGGCTGTTTATTTGTGTTTATCAATGATATGAAAAGAAGTCCCAGGAGAGGGGAGGAAATTCTTATTTACATACTGACTAAACCTCCTGGAGCTTTTCCTTCAGCCAGCAGTGAGGCCGCGCCAGGGCTGGAGTCTGTGTGAGAGAGCACTCACTGAACGAGCAGGGTGGCCCCGGGACGGGGGCAGCTCCCCCTCGATGGAAGTCAGCCTTGGGAAACAGAGCCTGATAACAATCACTTAGGATGCCCCTTAGCAGTTATTAATATATCCTGTCAATGGCTCCTCAGGCACATGGGGCCAACAGCAGCTGGATCGCCTGGAAATGAGCTCTCGTGTCACTGACGCTGGGACTGGAGACAGTCCCGAAGCACTGCCGGAAAACTGGACACAAGCACTTTACAGAGACACGGATGCCGCTCACACGCAGCTGTCGGACACTCTGTTTACCGACTTACAGTAAATAGTTGAAAACCTGTTGTAGATTACTCAAATCTAAACTGAAAACAACATGATTTGGATGTGTTCATGCCTTCATTGCATAGAAACCGAAGACCCCCAAATCTAGCCAGGATAGCAATCCTAAACGCACTGGACTTGGCCCAAGTCACAGCTCCAACCGCAAAGCACTGAGGAGCCTGGTGGGTGCCCACAGCATGGGGGGGCGCTTTAACCCCATCCAGCCCAGCACTTTCCCTCTCACCGTGACTCCCGCCCTTCCAAGGAGGACGGACAAGGAGAAACTGGCATGTGCCTAAACAGGTGGGATAAAGGCGAGGCAAAAGCATTCCAGAAGCCACACCTTCTTCCGGGTAGCCCCAAGTCTTCCAGCATGTGAGGGTCACGGGCACCCCAGCCACGTGGCACACGCAGTGGCCTCAGCTCCTGTGGCTCTCTGCAGCTGCCCGTGGTCTGGGTTCCGACAGCTTCAGGTCCATCGGTGTCTTTCAAAAGTTCCAGCTTGGTCTACAGCCACGCAGCAGAGTTCACGCTCAGAGCCCACGTGGGAAGCTGGGTTCTGCGTGGTTGAGCTGCCTTGTGATTCGTGAGGCATCATGGGCTTCAGTAAAACTGGAGCAGGAAGTAAGGAAGGCTCTTTGGACAGTTTTTTGTGACTGATGAGTGGAAATCCAAATAGAGAGAATTTGAATTAAATTCTCCGCCTCTGTGACCCCAAGAAACAACTCTTCCAATCCCCCACTCCTCAAGCCTGGGCTGCCGCTACAGCCAGTGCTGACCCCAGCAGGCTGGGCTTGTCTCAGCCCCACGGGGTCTCCAGGCCGCGCCCTGGGAGCCAGACTTCCGCACAGGGCTCTGCAGACGCCTGCGAGATGGGTGTGTCGCAGGCCCTTACCAAGAGATCTCGGGTGAAAGCAGCAACAGACACACTTATGTCCAGCTTCAGACCCTGGAACACGTCGCAAATTCACGAGAACAATCGCTGGGTTCCCAAAGAACGCCTCTTGGTCCCAGGTTTGCGACGGCGCCTCAGCTGCCATTGCTGAGATGTGCCATTGCTGTTTCTAAGCCCAAACGGATCTTGCTGGTGAATGTCTGGTGCAGTCATCCATCTGTTATTCAGGATACTAGAAATATTAAAGGAAACCCAGGTCATCAGAACAGTTCGTCCCCATGATGACTGCCCCCCATGATGACTGTGAGACCACGGGATGGCCCCTGGCTCACAGTAGGAGAGGCTGCTTCCTAAGTGATGTGAGGCACTGACGCACATGATGACGGTGAGGCCAGGTAACACAGCACAGCCCCACCCATGTCAGCAGGGCTCCCTCGGAGGCAGCAACTGGGGCCCGAGACACCCAGCAGGAGAAGGGAGGGAGCCTGGGTGGTGGGCAGCCCTGAGTCCAGGGGACAGGACCAGGACAGAGGCCTCGCCTCCAGCCACTGGCCGAGTTCTCGGGTGTGCACAGAGCGGCACAAAGTCTGTCCTGCCCCTCGGGACCCTCACAGCCTCACAAACCCAACACATGGATCCGTTTCTTATTTTTCTCTTCTTTGTTTTCAGTTAGCTTCATCTGACCGTCACAGCACCTGCCACGTTCTGACCAGCCCACAAGAGGCAAGGGTCACACTCACACCCATGGACACACACACTTGCACACAACATTAAAAGTGTCTTTGTGGATCTTTGTGTCCAGTGATGATGGCACCTGCTGTCAGCTTCTGCTTCTGCCTTCATAAAGCTTTTAGATCAATAGCAGAGCCCAATCAATCCACAAGTGTCTGGAGACAGTCAGCATACGCTTTGTATTCTACTGCACACTATGAGAAACACAAAGAATTGTGCTAGATACTCCCCGGGCCCGGAGAACTGCCCACGTGATTAGAACACCCAGCTAACATCTACAAACTAGTGAATGTCCACAGATCCAGGGCTGTGGAGAACAGACCCAGGGTACCCGTGTGCTCAGGGTGGCCTTCCTGGAAGAAGCACCTTCAGAGTTAGGCCAAAAGGGAAGGGTATGAGGTGAACTTGGAGAGGAGGACCTGTGCGTCGTGATAGACCCTGAGGAGCGAGCAGAGGGAAAATCAGAAAGAGGACATGGGCCCACTTGTCCTGGGGAAAGAAGAGACGAAATAAAAACAGCCCAGATGGAGGGATGAGGGTGCATTCAGATGGGGTCCATTGGTGTCAAACTCCAGTCACTGAGATGTTCTCACCCGGCACTCAGGTAAAGCAGATCTCAGTACATGCAGAGCCGACTGTGCAGACGGGATTCCAAAAATACTTCACTCCTGTGGCCCTTCCTGCCAAAACCTCGAGAAAGCTGACCTCCCAGAAATGTTAGTGTGGCCCATAATGAGATCAACCTCTCTGACTGCCCCACAGAGGGGCCCGAAGCCACAAAGCCCACCGGGCTCTCCCTCCAGCAACCCCCGCCCCACCCTGCCGTTCTGTGCAGGAAGCAGGCCCCGTGCTAATCATGATTGATTTACTGTGCCCTTAGAGGACTGCCTCCATCACCCCTGACACCAGTGAGCTCTAAATGACCTTGCCGAGACCACCGCTCAGAGGACAGCCCGCTGCACAGCTCCCCAAGGCAGGAGGGAGCCCACAATTGTTAACAGGCTCCACACAAGTGTAAAGATTGCAATGAAAACGTGTGAAACCAACTCCTAATTAACTCACTTCCTCGAAGACCAGGATTTACTCTCGGCAAACCCTCACTAATGAGAATTTCAAGAGCTGAGCGAAACCAGATGTACAGAATCTCCAGGACAGGGGAGGCAGTCCCAGGGTGTAGGGATTTTGTACGTCTTCAACCTATCAATAGTGCTGAAAGCACTCGGAGTGCTCGTCAATAAGTCGTATTACCAAAATCCATGGTGTGGCCATTGTAAAGGAAAATCAGTCATTTTGTCATGAATAGGCTGGTTGGGAGACGGGAGTGAGTTTTTTCTCTGATGTTAAGCATGATAGTCTATGTGGCACTCTGTAATTAAAAGCAGACAGGCTCTGCAAAGCCACGTCCACATCTGCCTGCACCTGGACCCACAGTAAGATGCACAAACAGCCGTGTTTGTGTTACCATGGTGCTGATTTATGCTTTATGTTGTACTGATTGGCTGAATCCTAGCCGTTAAAGAAAATGCACCATTACATCCTAAAGGATATTAAATTATGAGGTTGGCTACTATGATTTTCTGAGTCATAGTTTAGACAGGGTATGTAATTCCTCCACATCTGATGTTTATAGCACGCAGCGTGTGTGTCAGGCTGTATGTTTAAACATACCTGTAAGTAAATGTAAAATACATGCTGAGCACTCTACCGATGCTCTCTGAGCGTACCCATTTTTCATATCATTCCCAGAGCAGTGGTAACAAATGTGGTCCGTTTACCATGTGGCTGCTTAACCCTGGGGGAAGATGGGAAAGCCAGATACCAATAACCAATATCAGTATTGTATTTCCAAAGGATAGGTAGACAGATATTCATCATTACCGACGTACTTAAAGAAAGTTAAACTTGGATGCACCTGAATGCAAAATCAGGACGTGCCGTTTCCCACGGGCCCTGACTAACAGTTAGGCACTGTTTCGTCCTCCCCATAAAGAAGCCACAAAGCACATGGCTGTCCTATTCCTTGAGGTTTTATGGTGCTCAGCTTATGCCAATAAATCATTCACTAGGGCCGAGTCTCCATGGAGCACCCTCTGCGCCAGTTACAAATTAGGTGTCCTCTGAAGCTGCCAGCAGCCCCTCACTCAGCCAGGACGTTCAATGGATGCTGTGGCTGACGGGGGTTTCCGAAGACCATTCTCTTCCAAACAGGCGCGGATTTAGGTTTCTTGAGCATCTAGTTCAACCCCTTCTGAAAGCCAAACAGGGAAACCGGATTGAGCTCTGACAAAGCCATGTGACTGCCCCACGGCTCCTTTTCCAAACGGAGCATAGACACAGATGAGCCATCCGGGTGCCCCGTGTCCGAGTCCCCACATGAACGCCGCCCTGGTGCCCGCTGGATCCCAGGCTCAGGCACGCCGGAGTCAGGCTCAGGAATCCATCACACTTACGCTGCCGCCTAATAAAATGAGGAGATGTACCAATTAAAAGAACATTTAATTGTTTAATGAGGTTCTCCAAGATAGGCAGAGATAAGCAAAGGCAAGAAATGTCCAGATAAACTAAACGCTACGTTTTGAAAACTGTGCCAAGATGGGGTTTGCTGTGGTTTTTCAGTGAACGGCTGGCACTCAGAGACGTCCCCCAGCATCTCACACTTTAATTCATTGACGGCTGTGTGTGACTCCACCAGATGAGCGGCGCGGAGGCCTTGCTGTTGTTGCTTTTTCTGTGCCCTTTGTGTGGCCTTAACAGGCGGGCTGTGGCCTGCATCGTAAGGAGCTCGGACTCCAAGCGGGATCTCGGGAGGGCAAGGACTTGTGTTCCTTCCCCGCTGGAGAAACGTTCACCCGGCCTCCCTCTGCATCCTAAGGACAGGGCCTCACCCATCTGAAAGGTGTGCGGGGGACACTCACACTCCACAAACACACAGACACACCACCCACACCATACACACCACCCACACCAGACACACCACACAC
>CM052661.1:107623716-107651653 GCA_028533165.1 Leontopithecus rosalia
CCAACCGAGGGAGCCTTCATCTCATCACACACCTGCACACTCATCCACCCAACCCAGGGAGCCTTCACTAATCACACACCTGCTCACTCATCCATCCAACCGAGGGAGCTTTCACCTCATCACACAATCACTCATCTGCCCAACCGAGGGAGCATTCACCTGGTCACACACCTGCACACTCATCTGCACAACCCAGGGAGCCTTCACCTGTTCACACACCCACTCACACATCCTCCCAACTGAGAGGAGCTTTATCCCTGTGCTGTGCATCCTTCACAAAACAAGCATGTGAGATTGAGCCAGGTCCTAAGTGCCCAGTAAAGACTTTTAGAAATATAACAACTGAGACAGAGAACTTAATGCCACCACTTCTTGAAGCTGAGCTGTTTTCACTGCCACAGGATGGAGAAGAGGAAAGTCTCTGAGTGGGTCATCAGCTTCCCTCGCTTGGAATGCTAAGCCACCTGGGAAGTTTTAAAGAGTGATACAAAGAGGCCACTAGAGCTGGCATGAATCCAACGTGTGTGCAAAATTTAGAATGCCTCTCTAAACACAGCAGAAAACTCGGAACTCATGCCGGGATTTATTTTATTTCTCTCTGAGATGACAAGTGTGGTTTGAATAGGGAACGTGCCTCGTTTCCTCATTTCAATGCTAAAACGAAGAATGCTTTTGCTTCTTGATGATCCACAGCACGTTTGCCTAAATAACATCTGATGACATTATTTTCCGTTGTTAAAATTCTGCAACTGCTTTAATCTCCCCCAAAGATACAGGTAAATGGAATCAGAACAACTGATTGACAAGAGGGGAAATCAGTCATCTGAAATTATTGTTTACTGATTCAAAGTTTTTAAAACTTGCAAAAAAGAAGAAACGATGGAAGTTGCATCTGTAGACACAAATGGTGCAGTGTCACGGAAACGCACAGGATTCTAAGCAGGAGACGTGTACACACATGTGTAATGTCAATAGTACGTGTGTAAGAACATACACAGCAGTTCATATAATAGGTCATATAATCAAAGCCCATACTAAACCTTTCCTACAGCACACTTACATTTTCTTTTGAATTTTTCACAGCAGGGTGCAGTGGCTCATGCCTGTAAACCCCAGCACTTTGGGCGACCAAGGCGGGCAGATCTCTTGAGCCCAGGAGTTGGAGACCAGCCTAGGTAACATGATGAGAACCCATCTCTATAAGAAACACAAAACTGAGCTCAGCCTGGTGGCACATGCCCATGGTCCCAGCTACCTCAGAGGCTGAGGTGGGAAGATCCTTTGACCCTGGAGGTCAAGGCTGCCATGAGCTATGATCGTGCCACTGCACTTCAGCCTGGACAACAGAGCAAGACCACATCAAAAAAAACAACTTCCAAATTGTTACTGTCTGCAGAAACAAGTAATGTATTGCCTTTCTTAATTAAATATGAAAATCTGTCAATGATACTGTAATGTCTAATATTTAATATTCGTTGTCAGTGATGCTAATTTTTATGATCAACCCTCCCCTCTGAAGGTAAACCTACTTCTCTCTAAGGAAAATAAAGATACCGTATCCTCAAGCAACTCTGAAATGGAAGGGAAACTTGACGAGACCTCAGGTCAGGTTCCCAGCCTCTGGGTGCCCAGTCACAGGCAGTATAATTTCCACTTTCACCATAAATCAGTGTGATAGTTCTCACTGTAAACGCAACGCATGATTTTCCCACTTTTTCACAGGAATCTTTGAAAATGCAACGTTTCTATGTAATCCAAAACTCTGAGTGACTAATTTCAAAGTAACTGAAACTGCTACGTTCTCATTCCTTAATTAAAAAAAAAGTTTTTGACGATAAATAGCAATAAAAATGAGTCAATTGAGCAGTGACAAAGAATGTTTTCAACCATAAATGCAAAGCTTAAACAGTTGTTTTAACAGAGACTTGTCAAATTGATGTCGCTGGGCATCATAGGAACTGCCTAAAACTGTAAATTTAACTGTTAAAATGAGCAGTCGCACTGTGGGCTGCTAAACGCCGGTTTGAACAAAGCCGTAACGAGCACAGACAACAGGAGCAAGTGGAAATTCTTTTCAACTGTTGATTTTTGGTCATTTCTTGTTCCTTCCCTAAAGTGCGATGCAAGAATGGACTCACACAGGTGCTTCCCAGTTATCTTTCTGGACTGAGAGAGTCACAGTGTTTCAGCCGGAAATCCCAGGGCTGCGTGTCTTCCATAACCCACCCAAACGTGTCAGCGGGTCAGTCACTGTGCGGTGGCAGGGAAGCCTCTCCACAGGCAGCAAGGGACGCTTCTGCCTGGCCACGGGACGCAGCGGTCAGTGTGGCCTGCAGACCAGCGTCCCCACTAGGTCCTTCCTCCTGAGGTCCTCTGTGCCTCAGTTTCCCCATCTGCTAGCCTCTTCCTACATGTGGTAAATTCACATGATGGTGATGGGTGACCGTGTCATACCAGTCACACAGATGATGCCCATGGCAGAGACACAAACCCAAGGCGTGCAGCAACCCCTGTCAGCCCCACTTTGCTTCTGTGGGTCGGACGAGCTCAATGTTAATTCACTCTAGCACGACAGCCCCTCCCAGTTGAAAAAAGACTATTTTGTTGCCAGAGAAATCTCCCGCTATAAGAAAAGTAGGAATGTCTTCTCATTTTTAACAAAATCCCAAAGTCCGTACCGTGTCCTGTGTGCATACAGGAGGCAAAGTCACTCTTGTAACCTGAATGCGCCCGGCTTCCTGCACACTTCTCCAGGAGACGCCTTTTCTCTCTCCTTCCCGTGGGGTTCCAGGAACCTCGTCACTGTCTTCAGCCGTCGCAGCCGTGGGCTGTTCTGCAGCCTTTCTGCCTCAGCTTCCTCATCGGAAGACAGACAGACAGTGAGATGCCTAGGAAGGCCGACATCTCTGCTGCACACCCGCGCCCGGCTCAGCCCGGCCCTGCTCCCACACTCTCAGTCACTTGCTCTCCAGAGCTGCCTGCACGCTTCCCCAGGCTGTCTGCGCCAGCGGACCCCACCTGGCTTCCCACAAGTCTCTCCAGTTTCCTGGGCTGAGTCACAAATGCTTCTCTGAACTCTCAGATGTGACCACCCCAGCTCCAACGCTGTGTTCTCCACTGGGGAGACTCCTGTTTGTGCCTCAAAACCCCACAGAGCCCGCCCTCTCTCAGGAGCTCTTTCTACCAACCCTGGTTCCTCTGCAAGCCTAGATCACCCTCCTCTCCAGCAGGCTGCACAAGCCTCTGAGTCTGCGCTCACTGTCCTGTGTGGCCCTGCAGCTGTCCTCACCTGGGCCTCCTGTTATTGGGAGGAAAGGTTTTCTTTCCAGCTCTATGCTTTGGGCACACGCATAGGACCTGGAATTCAGGAGTTGAAAAACTCTTGTTGGATAAAGCGGTGAGCAGAACGTCCTGGTGACTGACAAGACTCACTGACCCACAACTGTGACTCCCAACCAGCAAAGCCCGGGCTCTTGGGACTCAGCAGCCCGCAGCACGTGGAGGTGCCGGAACGTGAATTTGATGAAAACGCCATACTCGTGTGTGTAAGACACGGAAGGAAGCCGGCTCTGCTGCTCTGCGCAGGTGGCCCGCCAAGCGCCCTTTCCACGCTCCTGCTCAGGACTGACACCTACAATCTGAGAACGTGTTTCAGAACCAGAGGCCCTGAAACTGCTCATATTCTAAAACGGGCACAGATGGCTGCAGCCCCCACCCTCCTCTGCTGGGACAGGTCTGCGTCCTCCCCCGTCAGGGCTGCGAGGGCTCCTCAGCAGCCACGACGCCCACCGCCACACAGGAGATTCTGCTGGTCTGTCAACAGGATCCTCACACAACAGAGACATCAATAAAAGAATTAATTGCATTTTAATTATTTTTTTAAAGCCTCATCATCTTCCCAAAGCCAGAAACGATGGCTCTTCCTCTCCCTTGGTTTACGAGCCGCTAAGGAAGGCGCCGACATCCCTCCAGGAAACAAGCTATCTTACAGAGGATGGGGAGCAGGCCACCCCCAGGGACACCCAGAGACCAGCCAGCCCCGTTCACACTGGACAAAGGTGGAAACAGCCAAGTCAACATACCACCTTCCCTCCCCAGGCCCATCCAGTACACCCGAAGAACCGCCAGTCCTTCCAGAAAGCACCATGGGAGCCCACGCAGGGAGGACAGGGCTGGCCACAGCTTAAGGGCCTCGGGACGGAGGAGCCATGGCCCTCATGATGAGATCCAGGAGTGGAATTTGCAAGGAGGGGGCTTGGGGTCCGTGCTCCTGTTCGCCAGTGAATTCTTGAACCCGGGCACCAACAGCACTTGGCCTGGGGCAGTGGTGAGGACAGAGGGAAACCAGGGAGCATCCACAGAGCTGGCTGGGACCGAGGGGACTGTACCCCCGTGTTTCAGTGAAGCAGCTGCAAGGAGCCCCCTGCAGTGAGATTCAAGATCGTGATTCCCAGGCACACGCTCCATCACACGCTGGGACCAGACACGTGGACGTGGCCGTCTGCCCACTTCTGCATCTCCACCGGAGTCCAGGATAAACCACATTTTCTGGACTGGAAGTGACTCTGGCCTTTCCTGCAGGCTCTTCCCAGGAGCAGGCCTGGCTGAGGCCCGCGCTGAGCAAACGTGGCCTCCCCACCACCGAAACCAGGCCCCAGGCCCGGCACAAGCCTGCACACACACGGATGTTGCCTCCAGGTTTCCTCTTCGAATCCATTAATATTTTATGAGGCCACACAGAGGTTCTTGCACTAGATGCTTCTCTCTCTTTTTAACCACGTAATGTGCTATAAAGCATGACATATTGGCCAGAGGGAAGGGAAGCCTCAGTTTGTTTAGCCCGAGGCGGGAAAGACAAATTCACATTTTGAAGATTTTGACAGACATCCCTGAGGCTGGTCCCTGAGGCTGAAGGATCGCTCAGGTCATCTGATGTCTTGACAAACAAGTCTGTTCTCTTCTGGTTTCACAGCTGGAGTCGTGGGCACCTCCCAGCACACGGAAACAGCACACCCTTCCCAGCACCAGCGCCCCAGCCTCCAGCCGGACCAACTCCAGCCTCCTTTCCCAGACAGACCAGTGCTGTCCCTAAAAGAGGGGCGGTGAAGCAGCCCCCAGAGCTGACTATGAATCCTTTAAACGCATATCCAGTCTCCTCTCTCATCAGCCCCAGGCTCCAGCCGCACCTCTGCAATACCTCCTGCTCGCCCAGATTCCAAACTGGATGGTCCCCGAGGGCTGCTGGGACTCCCTCCTCCAGCCCACTGTCAGCACCACCCACTCATGGGGGAGGCGGAGACTGCCTGGGAGCTCCAGAGGCATTTCCACGTCTAGAGAGCCAGCTCCCACTGAGAGTGACTGCCACTATCACAGGCACCGCTTCCTCTGTGTCAGGGTGCATGACCCAACAGTGAGGCCAGCCCCTAGAGGGGACAGTCCAGACGGAGAGGAGAGTGAGCTCAGTCAAGATGGGAAGTAAGGCCAGCGCCCCAGTGTAGGAAATCAAGATAATTAGTAAGTGGATTATCCAGTGTAGACAATCATGACAAGAAGTAAGGTGAGCTCTCCAGTGTAGACAGTTGAGATGAGAAGTAAACTAGTAAACTCCCAGTGTTAACACTTATATAGGTAAGAAGATGAGTTCCCCAGTGTAGATGGTTTAGGTGGGTAATAAGGTGAGCTCCCAGTGTAGACAGTCTAGGTGGGTAATAAGGTGAGCTCCCAGTGTAGACAGTCTAGGTGGGTAATAAGGTGAGCTGCCAGTGTAGACAGTCTAGGTGGGTAATTAGGTGAGCTCCCAGTGTAGACAGTCTAGGTGGGTAATAAGGTGAGCTGCCAGTGTAGACAGTCTAGGTGGGTAATAAGGTGAGCTCCCAGTGTAGACAGTTGAAAGTATCTGCCTCTTAGAAAACCTTGATTCATCACTTTTGTTTAACATGGAAAAGTGCAGTAGACCCCTGCATTCATGAACAGGCCTCTGTTGCTTCTGACTCATGAACAGCATCACATTTCAAGACATGAAATAACAGGCCATGTGCTGATCCCATCTGAAGTGAGGCTGGTGTGTGAGAGAACATCTGACCTAGAGAATGGGCTGGCCAAGCCCCAGCAGCTCGGTTCAGTGGGCTTTTCCTGTTTCCTCCTGTTGGGCTACAGTTTACCAGTGAATTTAGAAACTGCAGGGAGAGTCACCCATAAGAGGATTCCAAAGTGTTAAGAATTAGAAAGCAAGGTTCTATGGGAAACAAAACACGCAGTTATGACAGCAGAGCGGCTTGAGTCCGTGGAGGGTGAGAATGAATTTCAAATCCTCTCAAACGCTGTGAGAAGCTGATCCTGATGTTCTTTTGAAGTTTTCAGCTGGCAGCGAGCTGAGCTGAGGCTGGCATGCATCTCCTCGGTCCTATCACGTGAAGAGGAGGAAGTCCTCCGAGGCTCCTGTACACAGACAGCTGGGGTGCTTTCCCAGCAAAAGCACGAGCTCTTGCACTGGTCTCTTTGCATCCAAATTGAATAGACCCCATCAGCTTCTTCTCCCCAGGTGACAGCTCCCCACGCAGAATACACATTGCCAGAGTCCCTCCGCCAGTTCTACTCCTCTGTTGTGAGAGGACATGTTAGTTGCTTGGCCAGCATTCCCATTTCCTCTTTGTTCTCTGACTTCCACTGGAGCGGGTATATGCCCAGCCTACATTTATTTCCAGCCTGTCTCGTGCCCAGGAATTTCCCAAAATATGTAACTTACAGTGGTAGAGTGAAGTTTCCAAAAAAGGAAATTGGATTCCATGCCCCCTTTGCCTTTCTCTACATCTTTCTTCTTCTGACCTGAAACATGGAAACAATGGCCAGAAGTCAGCAACCATCCTGTGTCCATGGGGCCGCTCCAGGGAGAGGAAGCAAGGGGGCATTAAAGATGGCGGGACCGAGAGATAAAAGGAGCTGGGATGTCATGGACTTACCACATCAGCCTTGAACTGTTTATCTCCAGACTTCTCACGAGATAAAAAAAAAAACCTGATTTATTTACTCCGTGATCATCTGGGGTCTGTACTCCCTTGCTATTGCCAAACACCGTTTGTAAATGACACACTGTACTTTTTAATCTTAAGAAAACAATGGACGTAAGCTTACAGATTTCGCCTTAATCTTCATGCAGCTGCAGCAACACCAGATTGCAGCATCCATTATTGAAGGGTGCTTTGCTGTAATGAACTAATAGATACCGATGAGCTAATGTGTCACTTCTGCTAATCAGTCCTTGTGTTTTCAAATAGGGTCTTCTGGGGTGATGACTTTACCCAAAGCAGTGACATTTTGTTACTTGGCAGGCTGACAGATACTGGAGTATATGAGTGATTTCAGTTTCATGAAGTCATGGTGGATAGGCAGGTCGGTTACCTTTCTGTGTGAAATCCCAGCCTTTAACCAGAATAGCTGAAAGGCTGGGCCTTTAGAGGCTGGCTGAAGGCACTGATCGCGCTGGAGACGAAGCTGCCACCTGAGCGGGTGACTCACAGAGAGCACAGCCAGGCAGAGACAGAGGCACAGGCGAGCAGGCTATGACTGCGATTCGAGGAACTACCTTTCTCACATTATCACTGACTGTCCAAGAGTTTCCACCACAAATTCACAGAGTCCCCTTTTGTTAAATTGTGATTAGCAAACATCAGACCAGCTTAAACATCAGTTAGGCAGTCTATGCCTAATGCGTACCTTTCATCAGAAAGACGGTGCAGACACAGAGGGCTGGAATCCATCAGGGTCAGCAATTGACGAAGATGAATGGAAGAGCAGAGGAGTAATTTGCTGCCATCCATGAAAAATGCGTGCTGGCAGAGAGTCACGGGGACTTGCCAAGCCTACTTCTCGAGTGTTGTCCAATGCTAATTGTCACTCCAGATTTGATATTCACATTAACCACAACAAGTGTTTCCAGTTTGGAACCCCTAAGAACTCTTCAAATATCTGGCATCCATGTGTTAAACAAAAATTCACCCTAGCTGAATTTGTTTATAAGTTATGAGTGGGACGTTAACAAAGCTTTCTGTTGACCAGCCCGGCGTTCATTAACCAATAACAAAGGCTGAGCAGACAGCGTATGATCTCAGGAGTCATTTAAAAATTAAAAGGGACAATATGCTGATCTATGTGGTCAGTTTCCTTGCTCTCTGAAGAGACAGGTACTGTATCTGTTCTTAATTTGAAGAGTAGCCAGCTGACTCCCCACTGAAATGTGATATTGTTATAAACAAACCAGCATCATAAAGCAATTGAGCAAGGAATGCCCTCTGGAAGGACTGCCTTTGAGTTATTCAGACAGATAAAGAGAAGCCAGGATCGCCCTGTGCAAGGCAAAGCAGGCCACGGGAAGCGGCGATGCTGGAGCCGTCAGGCAGCAGTCGCCGTGTCCAGCAGGTCACCTTGTACACAGCAGCAGCAGGTGCATTTATTACACCGAGAACCCAACTCCCCAGGGCGCGTCGTAGGATCCACCTCTTTCCACGAAATGACAATATAATCAATTGCATGAATCATGGCTGAAAGAAACGTTACCTTTCAAAGGTGGATGCTCTTGCAGAAATCTTGCCACCATTCTAACGGGATATGGAAAAACGTGAAGTTAGAATAAGAAGAAGTAGAAATTCTATCAAGAACTTTCTATTTCTCTATCAGCCTAGAGGCAGGGATGTAATCACAGACGTGTATTTGGCCTTTCAGGGCTGACAAAACAAGTGTGAGGTTTGACACTAATAGCTGTTACATAATTCACCTCCTACTTAAGTTTTTAATAGTACTTGCAAGATTACAGTGAGCACAGGGGCGTGTGCGTGTGTGTGTGTGTGCACGCACGTGCATAATGGAGGAAAGAAAAAATGTGAGCCTAATTTCTTATAGCAATCTCCACGCAGCTGGATATTTCTCAAATATTTTAAAGTGTTTTGATCAGTTAAAAAGATTTAAAGCTTTATTTTCCTAGAAATTCTGACAAAATGATTCTACCAAATTAACTAGTTGTTCCAAATTACATATTAGATCATTAATTGCCAATATAGTTTATATTTTTAAAGCAAGCACATTAACAATCCTTTCATGTAAGAATCTTCCATTTCCAGAATTCTTTGGTGATGTATCTTGTGAAATAATCTATATTCTCAGCTTTCTGCCTATTGAGCTGTTCATCCAAATAAGTGTGAATTCATTAGACACATAATTCCACCTTAACTTTGCAATTAAAATGAAAACTATTGTAATACCACCTTTTGTGTCATAATTCAAGCTCCACGTGTGAGTGAGTTTATTGTTCCTCAAAATGGGGCAGGAGAGCAAAAGATAGGAGCTAAGACAAGACCCCCAATTTTCCCACCTGTGAGGGGACAGGTGCTGGAGAAGGTGGCACGGGAACAGAGGGTGGCTGTTGGGGGAGATGGGTGAGCAGAAGAGATGGGCACCCATGGGAGCAGCCAGCAGGGTGTTGATCCTGGCCAGAGAGGACCTGGGAGACTCAGGTGGATGGAGCAGGGTCCACAGAATGGTCTCCACAAAGGGAGTCCACACAGCTCCAGGGTCTGGGTCGGGGAACCAGGACTCTGAGCTGCCCAGACGCGAGGCTGAGGACGGGACGGAGAGCCCGGCCATGCCTGAGACTATGAGATTAGGACCGTGTTGGCGAGGCTGGGAATGGGGGCAGGGGATTCCCCAGGAACCAGGGCAGAACCCTAAGTGTGGCCAGCTCCAGGACAGGACAGGACCCTCGGTGGCCAGGGGGCTGAGTCTCGTTCCCATCACGGCCCTCCCCAGCGTATGTGATGCCTGGGGCGGGGGGTGGCCGTAAAGAACGCAGAGTGGAGCAGAGTCAGAAAGGGGACCCAAGGGAGGGGCACATGGCCTCAGGCACCTGGAGTCAGGCCCCACCATAGGAGACAGCATCAGCAGCCTCATAGCAAGGGCAGCCAGCACTCCTGGGACGCCACGGGGTCCATGATTATGACCTGGGTGCCTGCTTAGTCCTAAGACCCACGGAACTCAGGATCAGGCTAACGAGTACTGAGGCTTCCGAGGTACTTTTGCCCAATCACAAAATGGTTCGGGGTCCGAATCAAGTAGAAGCAGACAGCAGGAGGTGTGGAAGCGAGGCTGGGAACGTGGGTGGAGGCTCAGCTCACTGACACTGAGGACGAGCTGGAGACGGCAGGCTTTGTGGGCTTCAGGGCTTCCTGTGAAATGCAGTCCTTTTCCCCAAACTGTCCACAGATAAACAAGAGGCATCTTCCCTGTAACAACCTGCCCGTTAGGGTGAAGCCCACAGCAACATGAAGGATGTTCTGGCCCAATCCAGGATCCTCCCTTTGGTTCATAAAAAGGAATTCCAAAATCATGTTCCCAGATCGGGGTGAGTCCGGGCAGAACCAGGGTGCCAGGCCTCTAAGGAGGGCCAAGCCCTTGCCTCCCCAGGGCTGACACTGAGTGAGGCGCAGACGCCAGCTTCAGGAACACCCCCATATAAGTCCCAGGCCGGGACCTCGGTCCTCAGCTCACAGGGCACAAACCCCGTGTCCAGCTGCCTGCTTCTCCACCAGGTGGCCCCTCCTCTTTCTCCTTCTCCTTGTGGAGAGCTGACTCAATTTACCCACACACCACCTTTCCTACATGTACAGGGAACATTTGATCACAAGTAGGAATACTTTTTAAGTCGTGTGATACATAAACAGGGAAAAATTCCATCAAGAAGGACACGTTATAAGCAGAAGTCAGCGTCAGCTGCAGTTGACACGGCCACTTCCCTCCTTCCACACTGCAGCTGTGCCGCCTGCACCGCCACAGGCCGGTGGCATCCACATCAGCAGTGGCTTGTTTTTCACACCTGTCAGTTAAGAACCCAGAAGAGGCCGGGCGCGGTGGCTCAAGCCTGTAATCCCAGCACTTTGGGAGGCCGAGGCGGGTGGATCACGAGGTCAAGAGATTGAGACCATCCTGGTCAACATGGTGAAACCCTATCTCTACTAAAAATACAAAAAATTAGCACTGGGCATGGTGGCGCGTGCCTGTAATCCCAGCTACTCAGGAGGCTGAGGCAGGAGAATTGCCTGAACCCAGGAGGCGGAGGTTGCGGTGAGCCGAGATCGCGCCATTGCACTCCAGCCTGGGTATCAAGAGCGAAACTCCGTCTCAAAAAAACAAAAGAATCCAGAAGAACGCAGTGGCACCAAACCTCATGCTGGGTGGCTTTCCTGCCCTCCCTGGAGCACCTGATGTCTGTGAATAATAATATGTCACACAGAGTCCTAAATAACACATATTACATCTAATAAGATCTGTGTAAAATAAATGAAAAGAGCAGTCAGTTCTCCAAATCAGCAATCCAGTATTTAGGGACTTGCAGGGTGAATGAATTTGAATCCACATTCAAGATCAGATTATCTGTCGCTCTTACTTTGAGGAATGATGCTATTGTCAAGTGATATCTTTCTGTCACTAGTTTTGGACCAATAGCCCAAAATGAAAATCATCCAATGCAATGTGAACATTCGGCATTCTGTTACACAAAGTTATTTCAGGTGTCACCATAAAGTCTTTTGCTGAAAGATGCCAAGTGCAAGCCTCAACTTGGCTGCAGAGAACGAGCTCATTTGGTGTTGGCCGTGTCTTCCCGGCCAGCACTGTGACCCCGAAAACAGCATCAGAGTTGAAACTGTTGGGGAGATGAACCAAGAGGGGCAGGTACGTTCCAGGTATCAACTTGCTTCCAGTGGCTGGTGAACCCTGGCTTTTAGAATCCCCCCAAATCCCAGCGATTCCATTCTGCACCCGAAGCCTCACTGGCAGAAGACCGCAGGACCCCCTGCATGCCAGGCTGGCTCCAAGCCCTCCTGTCGGCGTCCTCAAGGGCTCAGACCAAGACCACGTGGCCAATCTTGGAAGCACCTTGGCTGAGCAGACCTTCCCATGAGCCTCATCACAGCCCCATGCTGGGAACGCAGGCCCAGACCTCAGTGCCTCGGGGGCGGGTGGCGAGACCACACATCCACACCACACCCTGTGCTCAGCCTGCTGGGCTGTCCTGGGCGCCCTGTGGCTGATGGACAGTCACAGTGAGCCTGTGATACACTCTCCCCTTGCCTAGAAAGCTCTAGATGCTGCTTCTTAGCGTCACACGGGCCTGCTCAGAGGTGCTGAGAAGCCAAGGAGTCCCTGTAGGAGCCACACATTTGAGCCCTCACTGTCAGAAATGGAAATAAACCAATAAAATGTGGAAATTCCTCATTTTGCCCTACCTGTGTGTACGTATCTACACACACACAGAGAGAGATGGAGGGAAGGCAGGGCTGCTATGGGAGCAATGGATAAATATTCTCATGATATTTTTCAACGATGAGACTTTACATTCACTTCTGGAAACTTTTAAGACAAAATTTAAACTGGAAACCCTCCATTCTCAGTTCATCGTGTGCGTTTTTGCTTCTCTGGTACATCAGTGACATAATATTAACCTCACAGGAGCGGCTCCGGCTCACAAGCCTCGTACCTCGCTTCTCACCTGGGGTGCGTGGGCTGGATGCCCCGTAAGGAGGCACTAAGGTCAGCAGGGCCGTGCGGCCTGGAGGTCCAGGGCTGCAGTCAGACCGAGGCTGTGCTGTGTCCTTCTGAGGGACACGTGTCCGGGTTCCCATCCATGTGAGCAAAGGGTGCTTGTGCCCTTGGTGGACCCTGTGACTGAAGGCCAAAGTGCACCTGTGAAAACATCAGAACATGATTTTCCATGGCCCTGACCGTGGCATGAAACTCACGTGGAAGGAGAGAGTTGGAAACTACAAAGACGGTGCAGCGCGTGCTCAAGGTGGGAGCTCCTCAGCCTCGGTCAGCAAAGCATCTCAGCTTGCAGAGAGGCACCAGCTCAGAGCAGGGGTCCATGTGCCTTGCAGACACGAACAGACGGAAGGATGGACAGACGGATGGACGGATGAACGGACGGGTGAATAGATGGATGGACGGATGGATGGAAAAGAGCCCCACAGCTGAGGACATGCACAAGATGAGATGCCGCATGCCACAGGTTTCCCCACATTTTACTTCTTCCCTGGGCTCTCCTGGACGTCTTCCTTCACACAGAGGAAATAAACTCATGATGTCGTCTCTACTCCCGGTGCTTGGGACCTGGATGGTCATTGTATGGCACCAAACCGCTTCCCTGTGAGCCACGCCCACCCCACAGGGCTGAAGAGAGCCATGACCTGCAGGGCTGTGAGGATCAGAACTCGGCCTCATTCTGCATTTTCTGTATATACAAATATACCTAATGGCAGTTGGTATACTCTGAACATGGGAATTTTTTATTTATTTTTTATTGCATTTTAGGTTTTGGGGTACATGTGAAGAACATGCAAGATTGTTGCACAGGTACACACGTGGCAGTGTGATTTGCTGCCTTCCTCCCCATCACCTATATCTGGCATTTCTCCCCATGCTCTCTCTCCCCAACTCCCCATCCCCCGCTGTCCCTCCCCTATTTTCCCCGGACAGACCCCAGTATGTGATGCTCCCCTCCCTGTGTCCATGTGTTCTCATTTGAACAAGGGAATTTCGAAGCGCACGTCAGTGGTATGTGGTGGCGGTTATTGGAAACAGAATTTTCTTTCATAGGCATTTCTAGAAAAGCGAGTTTTTCTGACCATCAGAAGCTCTGCAGCCGTAGCTGCTGACAGGGTTGCTTTCTCACTTCCAGAGCCCCTGCACGAAATGCTGATGCTGTGCTGGGCTCGAGAACGGAGTCTCACTGCAGCCTTGGTGGGCTTTTACTTAAAGGGAGTATATGTGCACCAGAGAAGACGCTATGCTTTTATTCTTTCAAAAAAGTGCCACCAAAACAGCCCAAAGCATGAGAATGTAGACCCCTGCCTGCTCCACAGGGCGCTGCCCCTGAAAGCTTAAAAGTGGTGTGTCCGTTCCGACACCCTGTGTCTCTATTTGACGGGGAGCAACTGGCTGTCACAATCACTAATTTCCTATAATTCCTCTTGTGACCCAAACAACAGACAGGAAGTCGCTCTTACGGCTGGTGCTGTCTCCGGCCAGTTCACGGAGGACTTACAGCTCCGTTATTTGCTGCCAAAGCGCGCTAGGAGGCTGCTGGCATTGCTGGTGTTAAGATGCGTCACAGGTGTTTTCTCACACACTCGGGGTCCCCTGCATTCTGCAGATGCCCGGGAAGCCAGGCTGGGCACACACTTCCAAAGCTGTTTTCTTGCCCCCAGGGAAAGACGGGCCTTTGCAGCCATGCCAGGTGAAATGACCTCATTGTAGAAAGGAAGGCGAGTCTGCTAGCTCAGTGAGGCTCTCACTCACCTCCCTGCAAGCCTGGAGGACTCACTGGAGACGCTCCTCCACCTGGCAGCCTGTTCTCCTCAGAGCGGTGCCCACCGTGATTGCCCCGTGTACTCCGGGACCCCGGCCCACCGGGAAAGCAGCCTCCAGGGAGACCTTTAATCCACGTGTGACACTCCCATCCTCACCAACCCAGGAGGGGGAGAACGCTGGATTCTTGCATTCTTGCCTGTCCTAATGCTCTGGTTTTTCATCTTCCTCCTGCTTCTAAACAGCTGATGTCTCCTGGGAGCCCCTTTTTCCGAAAGCTCATCATCTTCCTGCAGATGGGGGTCCCAGGACTCACTCCCTCGCATTTGCCCTTCAGAATGCACAACACTGAGGACGGGATTGCAGGGCAGGAGGGTGTGAGCAGGGGCACCTGTGTGGGGAGCTGGGGCTGCTGGAGGATGAGGAGGCGGTGCCTGGAAACTTGTTTCAGTGCTTTGCAAACAGGCAGCCGGAAGGTGCTGCTGCCCTTCTGAGCTAAGCAGATCTTCGTTCATTTACTTGGCATCACATATTCCAACTCACTCTGAGCAAACAAATAAAATGTCCACCTAGAATCCTACTGTCAAGTCCAGGGAACTGTTATAAAGAGAATTTCTCAAGTTCGAATTCACAGATGATTCGAGAGTAACACAATGCCACGTTTTAGCTGCTTCTGCTGAAAATAAGTCTCTTTGTAAACCTCTGTCCTCAGAAATTCCCATCGAGGGAGGCTCTGAGAACACTCTCAACCCTCAAGACACTTAACTCTGCAGGCGTCTGCGGGGACTCTTTGAATCAGAGGCATCTGAACCCAGGAGGGTGGCTCCAGGGCTAGGTGCGGGCCGGGAGCGTTGCCTTCCTCCTGGGACGCACCACAGTGGAGGCTGAACATCGGGAGAAATTCTGCAAGGTCCAGGTCCTCCAAGAGCGCTGCCTTCCTCCTGGGGCCACCACGACGGAAGCTGGAACGTCAGGAGAAATTCTGCAAGAATGGCAGATCCCGGACGGCGTGCCCCTCGTGTTAGAGGCTGACCACATGGCAGATCCCGGACGGCGTGCCCCTCGTATTAGAGGTTGACCACATGGCAGATCCCGGACGGCGTGACCCTCGTGTTAGAGGTTGACCACTTGTCTCTGAGTAGCCTCTGCCTGGTTTGGGGTGGGCTGAATGCCCCCTAGGGAGAGGGAATTATAAGACCAACTTTTGTCCACTTGAGGAACATTGATTGAACTCCAACAAAGTGCCTGGTGCTCGACCAGCAGCTGGAGAGGAGGATCTGAGCACAGCAGAAAGAGCCCCTGCTTGCTGGGAGCATGTGTGCTGGGGAAGGAAGACGGGCAGAGATGTGAGAAATGTGCACCCCGCTTGATCAGGAGCTCAAGGAGATGAGGACGCGCAGGCCAGGGGAGGAGGAAGCAGCAGACTTGGCCGTGGCCAAGGTCAGATGCTTCCCGGAGGTACCAGGGAAGGCAGGGCCGCTTTGTCCCAGTTCTCCAGGGACTTTCCCAGGTTGGGCACTGAAAGTCCCAATCCCAGGAAATCCCTCAGTCCCAGGCAAATTGTGGAGAGCAGGGCAGGTGTGTTTGGGGTGCCTCTGGGGGCATGGAGCACACCCGTGAGGACGTCCGGGAGGAGCCTTCTGAGCAGCTCTGCACATGGGAGCCCAGGGCGGCATGCGGTCACTCCCCCACCGGCACTATAAAACTAACCTGCCTGCTTTTCCGTTAGGACATCTTGAAACCAGAGAAGGATGGCGGGAAATACAGCTTTTCTTTCCTAACGCCACACAGCCTGCGCGTGGGTGACTGCTGTGGGCGCCACCCCCTTACCTGGCAGGCCCAGTAGGGAGCGAGTGGGAAACAGGCTAGCCCACAAGACCCTGGCCAGGGCTTGCGTGGGGGAAGAGTCAGACACCGCGTCCAGCCAGCACCACATCTGGCCAAATGCAGGCATGGAGTGAGAATCTCGCCGAGCCCAGGGCGTCTCCAGGCCAATTCCACACCCCTGTCCTTCAGGGGATTTTACCTTCCCTAGCGTCCCCACCTCCAGCCTCTCCTTGTTAGTCAAATATGCCACCAGCATTCCACTTCCCGACCATGGCTTACAGTCACGCTAGAGAGACAGTCACAGGCCCCGCCCACCTCCGGCCTAAGGCATGGCCTCTACTTCGTGGCCCAGCCTGCCCACCTGGTGCGCCCCAGCCATCTCATCCACACCCACCTTCTCCAATCAAATGCAAGTTCCCATGAGCTCCACATCCTCCAACTCCAGCATCCCTGTCTCCACTCCCACTTCCTGCTTCTCAACTGCGGAGCTTCTCCGACCTCGTGTCCCCTGCCCTCTCCTTGCCACCTCTGTGATGTCCCAAATTCTACCTAAAATCTTGAATTTCACTTTGTGCGTCACTGTCTGCAGTGATCTGACCCACCTGCTGCAGGTGGCGGCTGCCGGTGCTCATGCAGAAGTGGTGCCAGCACAGCCCCAGGCACAGATGCAGGTGCAGGGATGGGGCAGGGGCAGGGGCAGGTGCAGGAGCAGGTGCAGGAGCAGGGGCAGGGGCAGGGGCAGGGGCAAGGGCAAGGGCAGGGATGGGGCAGGGGCAGGAGGAGGTGCAGGGGCAGGAGGAGGTGTGGGGGCAGGGGCAGGGGCAAGGATGGGGCAGGTGCAGGGGCAGGTACAGGTGCAGGGATGGAACAGGGGCAGGTGCAGGGGCAGTGGCAGGTGTGCACAGAGCAGCAGGGCTGCCTGGCCAGGGGCCACTTTTGAAGGATCTGTTCTGATTCACCTCTGCATTCACACCAAATGCTAAAGAGTTTTGTTCTGTCTGAAAGGCATTTAGTAGATATTCCATAAACATTATGGAGAATGAAATAATATATGTACACCATTTACATAGATGTGTTTAAGAGGAAAGTGCAGTTTTCCCATCTCAAATCTATTCTCCCCTCATTTCAGATCAAAAGCTCTATCAGTTCTTCTATTTCGCTCTGGAATCCCACCCCACAGGCTCTGTGGAAGAATTTGTGGCAAAAGCACTAAAATGTTGACAGCGCTTTTATCTAAAATGGAAAACTGAGAATCAGGAAATGTTAGCAAATCATTATAAATCTACCAATAATTAGAAATGGTGATATTTAGACTCTTCTAAATGTGTAAATATTCAAATGTCTTCTAAATCAATGTCAGGCAAAAATATAGGATAAAAATGAATTTACTAATAAGCTAAAACATACAAATCACATTTCTATGAATAAACACTGGAAGGAGAGCTGATTTATCAAGGTAGAAATTAATTGGAATTATTTAAATCTCCTTCAAATTTCCTATAATGTTGTTTTGTTTTTCTATAACAAGAAGAGAGAGATTCATGTTATCACTTATTTCATTAGTTATTTTGAGTTTGCACTTTATTGTATAAAGAATTAAACTCTACATTTATTACTCAATTTTTCAAGTTTGGGTTTCTAGGATAATTTATAAAAAGAAGAAAAACCTGGCCAGACGGGGTGGCTCTCGCCTGTAATCCCAGCACTTTGGGAGGCTGAGGGGGGTGGATCACTTGAGGTCAGCAGTTTGAGACCATCCTGGCAAACACGGTGAATCCCCATCTCTACTAAAAACAACATAAAATGAGCCAGGCGTGGTGGCGCACGCCTGCAGTCCCCGCTACTCGGGAGGCTGAGGCAGAAGAATCCCTTGAACCTGGGAGGCGAAGGTTGCAATGAGCTCAAATGGTGCCACTGTGCTCAGCCTCCAGCCTGGGTGACAGAGCGAGACTCCGTCTCAAAAATAAAGAGGAAAAACCTAAGTAAGGTAAGCAGTCAAGAGAATTCCTCAGGAAAACATTAAATGTGCCAAATTGTAAAGCAGTTTATGCCTCAGCACTGGTTTCTGCGACCGTGCCCATTAAGCTCAAACCACCTCTGCTTTTCTCTTTGAAACGCCAGCACAAAGCACTTCTTGGCCCTGGTGAGGCCGGAGGCGGGCGGGGAGGTGGCGCTGCCTCTGGTCTTATTGCAGATAGAAGTTACGGTCTCGGACGGGGAGGCCAGGGTGCCGGCCAGCACCAGACAACATTCCGGGCTCGTCCCAAGGATGACGTGTCCCTCCTGGCTTTCATGCCACGACAAACGGCACCTTCAATTCAACTTCCTGAAATGCAGGTGGTGGTGTCTGGTGACTCTCCCGAGGTTTATTAAACGATCCATTAGAAAACTCCCAGGAAGAAGTGAAAGCAGCCGGGAGCCCGTGGCCAGTTTCCACAGCACTCAGTGCTCCGAGTCTGCACGTGGTGGTCCCGGGAAGAGGCGACGGGAGACGCTGCTGCCGCACACACGGCTGGGTGGAGGCTGGAGCCACAAGGGTGTCTTCCTCCTCCCTCACTCCCACATGCAGGGGGCAGCCGAGCATCAGGGGACAGGTGGCCGGACCCCACTGACACGCGTGACCTGTGAGCACCAGCACCCAGCCACACCAACCCAGACCTCGGTGTGAGCACTGTCTTCGGGTCCCACACAGCGCCCGCCTAGCCTCTTCCCATGCCGTCCCTGGGAGCCTCAGAGGTGGCCTCCATTCCTGTGGCTTGTTCAGTGGCATGCGGCCCAGCCAGGGCAATGTGTCTCTGAACTGCGCAACCAGAAGGCGGTCACCGCCTGCTCACACAGTTTCCAGGCGCTGCATCCACAGCCCAACCTGCCCACCAGAAGGTTGAGGAAGTCCCTCGCCAGTGCCCTTTCAGTCCAGGTGTGCAGCCCACAGCAGCACTTCAGCGGACCTTGAAGTGGAAGCTTCGAAGGTGACAGAACTTGCCTATAGAATAAAGAACTTTCAAAACTCAGTATCACAAAATCAAGCAGCTCAGGTTTAAAATAAAATGGGCAAAATATTTCAACAGACACTTCACCAAAAAAGGCATTGAGTCAGCAAGCACCCACATGACTGATTGTTTTTTAAATGCAAATTAACACCATCCGAGGTAAAGCTGCACGCCTCTCAAATGCTTCACATCAAAACAGATCCTACCCATGTTGACGAAGACACAGAGGAACCAGAACTTGTATATGTCACTGACGGGAAAGTAAATTAAAAATGAGGTCTCGTCTGTCCCCCAGGCTGGAGTGCAGTGGCACAATTTCAGCTCATTGCAACTTCCACCTCCCAGACTCAACCAGTCCTTCCAGCTCGGCCTCCCAAGTAGCTGGGACCACAGGCATGCACTACCCCACCTGGTTAATTTTTGGGTTTTTTTTTTGTAGAGATGAGGTTACACCATGTTGCCAAGAATGGTCTCCAATTACTGAACTCAAGTGATCCGCCCACCTCGGCCCGCAAGGTTCTGGGATTTCAGGTGTGAGCCACCATGCCCGGCTTGCAATCTCTTAGGAACTTAAACATACGAGCTATCGTAAGACCCAGCTTCTCAGTGCCTGGATATTTACCCATCAGAAATAAAAACAAATGTCCATGCAAACACTGCGCACAGATGTTCATTTTAGCTTTACTTGTAATCGCCAAAATCCAGAAACAACCTACATATCCGTTTACCGGCGGATGATAACCCAGCACATGTGCTCGGTGGAGCTCTGCCCTGCAGTGAAAGGAACCAGCCAGGTGAGGGGTCACAAAGCCGCTGTGCTGAGTGGGAGAAGCCGGGCCCGCAGGAAAGCACAAACGGCCCAATTCCATTTGCAGACAGAGTCACGGCCGATGCACAGTCAGCGCAGGGGCTTCTGGGGACAAGAGTGGAGCGCGGGCCACAGAGGAACCGGGAAAGTTTTAGAGGGAAGGAGCTGTCACCCTCTCACTGCAGGGATGGCGTCACAGACACACATGTCAACACTTGTTTCCAGAGGACTCATGTTAAATACGTGTCGCTTCTTGAACACGACTAACCTCAGTAATGCTGTTTTTAACAGTAGCTTAAGTGGTAGGAAAAAAGACTTTCACACAGTAAAGATGAGGCAGTGAACAGTTCACACATTCACAGACAGTGTCGTGTCCGTGAGGCGTGATGGAGTCCACGCCGTACCAATCGCCCGCCCAGGCCACAGCTGTCCACCGCCCACCTTGGCTCAGGTGCCGTAAGGACAGGCTGCGTAGGACAACCAATCCCCGCCTCGCACGGAGGCATCCGGCATCTGCTCCGCACTGACTGCTGTCTTGGTATTTTTTCCACGCCAAACGCTTGATCTGCGTCTCCGGTGGTGGGAACAGCTACTAAGCACTTCGATAATTGATGAGAGAAGCCGTGTGGTTCTCTTCGGTTTCCTTCTCTGCGAAGAAGAACAAGGTTCAGATGACTGATCTGCGTGGAACACAAAATAATGATAACCATCCTAATTAACAATTTATATTAATAGAACCTTTTTCTTGGTAGCTGAACACATGGAAAATGCCGGCTTCTTTTGCAGCGGAGGGCAGAGTTGTGGGGAGAGAAAGGAGGAGAGGGCAGGTACCCCTGCAGAGGGAGGAAGGGGTCACCACTGCCCGTCCACCCCCTGATGCTATAAAGGGGACGGCCACCATTGCCTGTCCACCTGGACACAATGATGGGGACAGTCACCACTGCCCGTCCACCCCCTGATGCTATAAAGGGGACGGCCACCATTGCCTGTCCACCTGGACACAATGATGGGGACAGTCACCACTGCCTGTCCACCCCCTGATGCTATAAAGGGGACGGCCACCATTGCCCGTCCACCTGGACGCAATGGTGGGGACAGTCACCACTGCCCGTCCACCTCCTGATGCTATAAAGGGGACGGCCACCATTGCCTGTCCACCTGGACACAATGATGGGGACAGTCACCACTGCCCGTCCACCCCCTGATGCTATAAAGGGGACGGCCACCATTGCCCGTCCACCTGGACACAATGGTGGGGACAGTCACCACTGCCCGTCCATTCCCCAATGCAATGAAGGGCACGGTCACCACTGCCCGTCCATTCCCCAATGCAATGAAGGGCACGGTCACCAATGCCCGACCACCCCCTAATGCCATAAAGGGGACGGCCACCATTGCCCGTCCGCCACCTGACGCAAGGCCCCACAGCACAGTGAGTGGTGAGGCAAAAATGGCTCTCAGCACATCCTGCCTTGGAAAACAAAGCAATCAGCCCTCCCTGGCACACAGGCCGAGGGCAGCTCATGGGTGTGCAGAGCCAGCCCTGGAACTGTGGTGGCTGAGCTGCCCTTTCTTGGGAGTAGCGGGGGCGGGGGGCGGCGTGAGCGTCTCATTCTCTAGTTGCTGCTGCCATGTGCCCCACTGGTAGAATGACAAGGTACGAGTCTTGATGTTTCAGCGTTAGAAGAAGGAGCCACCTGTTTAGGGACTGACCCCAGGGCATTTGGAAACGCAGCCAGCACCGTAGCTAGCTGTGCCCACACAGACATCACCCTCTGAGAACTACGTCATCCCTGTGCTTGGCTTCTCCCAGGACCCTTGGCATGAGGGTGGGTGGCATGGACCACATCGTGCCTCAGGGGTCCTGGGAGCTGTTGGGAAGGACATCCCAGGACACTGTCCTGCAGCCTTTCCCGGGAGATGTCTCCTTTCTCCCTCAGCTCCCGGCACATCTGCAGACCACCCCCAGGCTCTCCTCCACAGGACTGACCCGCTGGCATCCACCATCCCCAATTGCCCCTGGGCACTCCCCGAGGCCACCCGGGGCATGGCTTTGTCAGTCCTGTCACCAGATGCTGCCAGGCATGGGTTGGACGGCCAGATGCTGGGACTTCCGACGTGGACGCTGTGGGACTGCGGCTGGCCAGGTGGTGGCACTGCTGCCCTGAGGCATTTGAGGCCACTTCCATGCTGGCTCCTCGACGAGCTCGCCAGGCAGCCCCAAGTCGCTGGACGTCACTGTCCTGCCCCCACCACTCCACCTGCAATGTGAGGCACCCACTGTCACCGTCAGGGCCTGGGTGTGAGCCCCCGGCCATGCCCCATGGGGTTTCCCAGCTGCAAAATGCACCAGGCCACCCAGGACAGCCAGGGAGGCTTCCCTCAGCACCTGGCTCTCCCTACTGCAAGGCAAAGCCAGCACCTACTATCCTTTCAGGGGCTCAAAGAAGCTGTGACTTAAGATCATGCCAGCACGACTTACCTTCCTAGTGTTTGTGGAAATGAAGTTTTCAAGCATGTAACTGCGCCAGGCTACGGCCAGATGGGTACAAGATCTGTTTTCTCCAGCTCTAAAAAGCAGCGTTTGATGCTGCCCGCCAGTATCCCACCCACTTTCTCACTACGAGAGACGCCCTTCTCTCCTGCTCTCCAAGAATGCCCGTCGTGCCTGCACTGGCTTACACGTGGCCTCAAGCGTGGCCCATCCGTCCCACGGAAAGTCCCCAGGAGTCCCACGGCCTCCTGCCCTACTGTGAGTGATGCAGCTTCTCTCCCATGGCCAGCTGACAAGGTCCCACCACCTCTCCAGGCCACACACGTGGGTCTTGCGTCTCGTGGTTTCCATCTGTCACATCACACGTCTCAGCAAGAAGTCGTTGCCATCGGATCCTTCAGAGTTAGTTTCATTAGATGAAATAGACTGAGGCCTTTGAGGACTAGCCTGAGATGTCCCCTTCCTCTGTCATCCACACTGCTAGAGGATCAGTACCACCAACAACCAGGGCAGAAAGAGACAAGCCCTTTTCATAGAAGACGTGGTGGGTGACGGGAGAAGGGAACAGATGTCAAAACGGGCCTGAAGCCTCCTGTAACCTGAGCCCCTTATGTGACCTGAGCCCCTTGCATGACCTGCGTGACGGCAGCCAGGGTTAAGATTCACAAAGACCCTCCCATCCTATAGCGCATGCATTAAACTCACCAGCCAAAGCAGGAATGGCATGTGGCTGTGCACAAAGCTCCATGATTAGGGCAAACACTACAAAGACCCTCAAACTCCAGAGCAGAGCCCAGTCCCAACACACGCCCAGCAGACACAGAGAGAGTCACAGGAAGATGCAGAGCTGAGTCCAGCACCCGCCCTAGCAGACAACGGTAGACAGAATCAACTCCAATCCGGGTATGACTGCCTGGTAGAACTGGTGACCAGGTGCTCAGCGTGGGTGGCCTGGGCCAGATTCACACCTGGGCTTCTGCACAGGACTGTGACTGTGTGCTCAGCGTGGGTGGCCCAGGCCTGATTCACACCTGGGCTTCTGCACAGGACTGTGACTGTGTGCTCAGCATGGGTGGCCCGGGCCAGATTCACACCCGGGCATCTGCACAGGAGTGTGACCATGGGCTCAGCATGGGTGACCCGGGTCAGATTCACACCCGGGTGTCTGCACAGGAGTGTGACCGTGGGCTCAGTGTGGGTGACCCAGGTCAGATTCATACCTGGGCGTCTGCACAGAGTGTGACCGTGTGCTTGGCTTTGGTGACCCGGGCCAGATTCACACCCGGGTGTCTGCACAGGAGTGTGACCATCTGCTCGGCGTGGGTGACCGGGGTCAGATTCACACCCAGGTGTCTGCACAGGACTGTGTTCATGTGGTCAGCATCAGAACTGGGCTGTTTGGGTGGGTGGATGGGAAGTAGAACCTGAGGGAGGCCTGCCACACATGACAGGCGTATAAAGCAAAGTCGAGAAGCAACATCCAGAATGTTCCCTGTGCTTCATGGGGTCAAGCTGAGACCCTCCAAGTCGTCCTGTAGCTCATGAGGAACCACAGGCCACTTTAGAGCCGGAGCAGCTGTGACCTGCCCTGTTCTTCAAGACTGAGCCGGCAGGCACACCAGGGGCACCGTGTAGAAGAAGGGACAGGACCCCATGGCAGTTGGCAATAGGGGAGAGCAGGGCCCTGGGAGGCCCAGGGGAGGGGTGCGGACCCCTCCCATGAGCAGGGAGTGAGAAACGTAAGAACTGGGAAAAGCACAAACCCAAACTTCTTTCTTTTCTTCTTATGTGTAGAATCTAGTCAGCAGTAAAATTAGGGTTTTATGTTAAGATTCTTGATGAAGAAAAGCTAAGACCGCAGGATAATTCAGCAGGGAAGTCTGAGGGCGCTGCCCCGTCACTAGGCAAGCCCCTCACCTCCGCTGGTCTGGGCTGACTCCGGTTTGTCAGCGTCTCTCAGCTCAGCCCCAGGCGGACTGCAGAGCGTTCACATGAAGCTGTTGTCCTCTCCGGATTATTTAGCGTAAGATTTTTCAATGTAAGATGCACAACTCTCCCTAGACGTTGTGCTTTGCGGTCTGGAACTCCAATTCTCAGGCTCAGGGTCAGGCTCACAAACAAACACTTCTGATGCTACTTCTCTTTGTTCCACGTCTCCCACTTCACTGCTTCCTTAAGTCAAGGGAAGAAATACAAAAGGAAAGGTGAGAAACCTCCGCCACGGGCGTTCAACGGCCTCCGTTCTCACACCCCGCGGGTCCTCCCAGAAGCGCTCACGTCGCAGCAGTGGCCACAGCAGCTGGCACGCCTGAGGATGGCTGCCCTGGCAGCAGGGTGGACGCGGAAGCCAGCACTGTCATCTTGCTTTACCGAAGTACTTCATTCCGTTTCCACTAAAATTCCAGAGTCGCAGCTCTAAATAAAATTAGCGATTTTTATTTAAATATTTAACATCTGCTAACTGTAATCTGAACTGTACATTTTAATTTTAGTCGTTTTGAAATATTTTATGAGAAAAATAATGGAAGCATAGTTGAATTTGCTTTTTCGTTTCTAACGTTTATGTTTTGGCAAAAACTACATTAAAATTTGTTATGCCTTGAATACAATAATATTTTATTTTTCAGTTCTTTAAATCAGGGGTAGCCAAATATTTGCTGTAAAGGGCCAAGTCATCAGTATTTGAGGGCTGGTGGCCACAGCCATTGACTCTGCAGAGTGCGGAGAAGGCAGCCATAGAGGATACATCACCAAATGGGTTCAGCCATGTTCCAATAAAACTTTATTTACAGAACTGCGTCTAGTCCAAGGGCTGTCAACCCTGAGACAGAAAATCACTTCCATGACAACCTTGATTATAATAAAATAAGTAACTTCATTGAAACAAAGGCCTAACAAATACATCCTACATATTAAACATAAAATAATTACTGATCGTCTTATGTTTGTGGCATTACTCACCTAAAACTCACAGCCCCGTCCTCAAAACCTCCAGGCCTGCTCCACTGTCATCCACTTCAGCCATCTTTGACACGTGCTCTCTCAGGCCTGTATTTTTACATTTATTTTTCTGTTTCATCATCATGAAGGTCCGTAGGTAGGGCAGGAAAGCAGGAGCGTGAGACAAAGCCGCAGCCTCCGCTGGGTCAGCGAGGTGTTGGGCAGAAGCCACGTGGCTCCCACCTGCTGTGTGATGCTCCCTGACGGTGAGGGTGCGCCTGGACGGAGGTTCAAATGCACCGTCTCCCGGGGGCCACGCTGAGGACATTCAGCGAAGTGCGCATGAGAAGTGGCCCTGGACCGGCCTCTGGCTGGCGTGGGGCCCCTGCCTCCTCCCGTGTGACGCTTTTCCAAAGCTAGATCAAGAAGGCCCAGCGCGGGACGGGCGGGAGCGGTGGGAGGGCAGGCTGCCTCCGTGGGTATCTCTGCATCACAGAGGCTGCCCTGGCACGCAGGCGTCACGGGGGAGCGTGCCACTGGGAAGGGGAATGTAGTTAAGTCAGAAAATTAGTTTTTCAATTTATATTTCCTAAGTCGGTCTTGCGAATGAAATTTTAAGATAACTAGTAATGCCCCCTTAAAATATTTCCCCCTCATGATGTGTACAACTGGCTGGAAGTGAATTCATGATGTTTCAGCAAATGGGCAAAAACATGTCTCTTTTTTTTTTGAGATGGAATCTGGCTGTCGCCCAGGCTGGAGTGCAGTGGCACCATTTCAGCTCACTGCAGCCTCCACCTCCCTGGTTCAAGCAATTCCCCTGCCTCGGCCTCCCAAGTAGCTGGGATTACCGGTGCATGCCACCACGCCTGGCTAAGTTTTGTATACTTCTTGTAGAGACAGGGTTTTACCATGTTGGCCAGACTGGTATCCAACTCCTGCCTCAGGTGATCCACCCGCCTCAGCCTCCCAAAGTGCTGGGATGCAGGAGTGAGCCACTCCACTGGCCAGCACGTTTCTACCAGGATAATTCACCCGGACCTCGCCCGCTTCCTGGGTGGTTATTCTCAAATTCACACATGCGCAGTAATTTCAGCACTTTCAAAGGAGGTTTCATTAACACAGAAGAATCAGATAAACTAACTCAGGCTTCAAAGTATTTTTCTGCGAATTACTCAATTTAACTCATTGATAAGACTCAGTCAAATAATTGGCAAATCTGCTTTTTTTTAAAGAAGTGACCTTCCATCACAAGCTTTTATGGGAAATTTACACATAACATTTTAGAGAGTAAATTTCTAGATTTACTCAAACCAAAATTAGATTTACAAAAATTACCAAAAAAAAGTTATTCTTTCCTTGGTGAAACCTTAAAGCTAGCATCCCAAAATAATTTTAAGAGCGGTGAAGTTGTTAGACACAATCCCTGTCTTAAATTGTGTTTCGTACAAGCAGGTCCGAGAGGGAGATGTGTGGCCCCCCGCTTCAGGGGAATCCAGAAGAAACGCCTGCAAGGGCGGGCGTGCGGGAGAGTGCGGGGCTCCTGGTGAACTCCGTCTCAGGACAAGTCCAGCCCAGGGCGCAGAACCCACAAGTGCTTTTGCAGCTCGGACCCTGCTCTGAAGCGCCCTGTGGTAGGTACTGGTCATGGGTCGGGCTGTGGAAGAAGAGGGCCTCCTTCTGCGGGGCAGGTGGCCCCGATGGCCAAGGGCAGGCACCGGAGAGCGGACCTGTTCACCTCCACCCACAGCCACACTGTCCTGGGAAGCAGAGCAGGCAAGGGCTTCCTGAAGGAGAAACGCAGGCCTCTGATGAAAGAAGTGAGAACTGGGGAGGGGACCAAGCCAGACACTGAACAATGAAGTAGCAGGGGCAGCAGAGGGAGGCACAGAGCACCCCAGGGTTCCAAGAGGCACCGCTCAAGAGAGGGGGAGGGAGGAGAAGGTGTCGGGTGGGTGGGTGAGGACAGGCCCTGGCATGGGGTGCCCTTGGGCCTAGAGGTGGCACAGGGGGACCCACTGAGGGCAAAAGAGCTGAGCCCTGAGCACATACTGCCCCCTCCACTCCTCTCCCTCCGACCTCTCCCCCCACCTCTCTCCCCTCTCCCCGCCCCCTGCCCGGCCCCTGCACCCCCGGCCCTCTCCTAAGACGAGAACATTGGAAAAGACACACAGGAGAGGATGATGAGCTGCTGTTAACTGTCTAACTCAAGTCACTTACAATTGACTCATCACGCACTGTGAATTGTTTCAAAAGTCAAAATTCAGTTCGGTTCCAAGCCACAGGGAATAGGGAAATTGTTGATGTACAGGAGAGAATCGCCTGAGTCCAAACTGGAATTCAAAGTTGCCTTTCGCAAAAACAATGAACAAGTCCCCCCTAAAACATTAAACCTTAAGCATTTAAACAGCATTTAACACGTGGGGTGGAGAGCAAGTGGGGACCCACAGGGCTGCTGTGGTTTGAACATCTGTGTCCCTCCAAAATCTATGTTAAAAGTGAACACCCACAGCAGCTGGGCTCTTTCCC
>CM052661.1:107651753-107666876 GCA_028533165.1 Leontopithecus rosalia
CTTCCCAGCCCCAGAACTGTGAAGAATAAATTTCTGTTCTTTACAAACGACCCAGGGTGAGTCATTTTCAGAGTATCCTGGTGAGGTTTGCATGGAACTAGCTTCAGTCACATGAAAATGACCACCTCTTTCCAGATTTCCTAAGCAAGGCCTGCCGATGACACAGTTTCAGCAGCTCTCCTTGCTCTTCAACATCATGAGGCCTCGTAAGACCCCCAAATGCAAAACAAAAGCATTGTCAACCCACTTCAGACTCCCCAGAACCTGTGGAGACACAAGAAGGGATAGATTGGAGATGAGTTCACGTGAAAAATCAGAGCTCTGATTAAGCCCAAATGCAAAGGAGAAAATTCAGAGGGAAGTCAAAGCTCTTCCCCATCAAAACCTAAGTCCTCGGCCGGGCACAGTGGCTCAGGCTTGTAATCCCAACACTCCGGGAGGCTGAGGTGGGAGGCTGACTTGAAGCCAGAAGTTTGAGATGACCCTGGGCAACATAGCGAGACCCTTATCTCTGCAAAAAATAAAAACCTTAGCTGGGCACGGCGGGGTGCTCCTGTGATCCCGGTTCTGGGAGGCTGAGGCAGGAGGATCTCTCAGGCCCAGGAGTCTGAGGCTGCAGTGAGCCGTGACGGCACCACTGTGCTCCAGCCTGGGCAGCAGAGTGAGAGCCTGTCTTGAAAAACAAACCCTAACTCCTCTCCGGGAACAATTCTCTTTCTACATTAGGTTCTGTTTAGCGACCTCATAACCATTTGCTCTTATAATTTTTGCTCTGAGACTTTATTCCCAAATTATTCGGCAAAATCCTCTGTGATACTCAAATCACAAAACAACTACATAAAAACACTTTTCCCAAGGCACGGTTTTCCATCAAAAGATTTGGAGCTCACAAAGTCCCAGACATTAAACCCCTCCCAGCGCTGAAGAGCCCTCCTGCTCAGGAGCAATAAAAGCATTTCTGTTAAAGTTTGCAAGACTCGCTTTGAATGTCTTGCCTTTTGTTGATTGAAGCCATATTTCTGGTGTCATTTTAATAGTTTCTGTGTGCATTTTCATTATCTATTAAACTTGTAGTTTGATTATAAGTATAATGAATAATTTTTCTGTCATTTACATTCCAAAAGAAATGCATTCATGAAATAGCATGCAATCTGACTTCACCATAAATTCTCTTCTGCGACATTCATTCGGTCAGATTCACAAAGGCTTAATGTCAGATTATTATTTCTGGCATTCAGTCATCAGCACCTCCCAAAAAAACCTGCCTTAAGATGTGGTTCTCTGATACTCACACCAGAAATAATTATCATGACATCCGCTGGCTGACGGAGGCTTCTCACTTTGTTCTTCAGAAACGCATTTAGTCAAATGTGGGTACCAACTGCAAGACAACAGAAGCTGTGTTTTTGCTACAGTGGGAGCATCTATTCTTACTCAGCAGTACTAAGGTAAGACTCACAGGCCCATGGAAAGGTAAGACTCACAGGCCCGCTTCCACCGACAGTCTGTGCCACGTAGCTGCTCTTCCACATACCCCCGAGATCTCGACCCACCGCCGAGAGGTTCGCTGTGGTGTAAAGTAAAGTTCCATTAAATGACTGCATAAAATAAAGTGTCCACCAAATACCTTTTCTTCCTGGGTTAAATTCTTCATCTGCAAGGCCACACTCCGTCCGCTTGGGGGAACGAGTAGGTCTACGTGAACAGTAAGCCTCCAGGAGCACAGATTCTCCGTGGATTCCACGTTTTTCGGAACTTTACGTTCCGAATTTACAGATGGATGCTCATTTGGACACACAAGGCAGAAGCGTGAGATTCCCCTGGTTCTTCACTTCTCTGTGCTGGAAAAATGACAGCCCACTACAGAGACACTGCATAAAACACAAAATAATTACCAGGTAGGAAAGAAAAATATTCACTTTCCTTAAACACTGGCTTTTCTTGTATTTTTTCCTAGAAATGCAAACTTCTCTCTATAACTTACGTAATAGTCCCAGGAAACGTTAAGCAAAGTTTGAAGAGGAGGATCTGCTTTCCTACCAAAACCCCAGGCCACCCACAGAAAGCGCCTGGGCTGCCTGAAGCCTGGGGCAGAGTTTAAAGGGGCAATGAAAGTTCCCTTCACCCCGAGGTCAAAGAGCTCCCCTACGCCACAAGTTCACAGATCCTCCCCGAGGAAAATCAGCCTGGAATGCACACCCCAAAGGTTATGTTGGGCAGCAGGAAGGCCCTGTGCTTCCAGGCACACAGCGGGATGGAGGCAGGGAGGGCTGAGCTCTGCTCTCAGAAGGGGCTTGGTGCTGCCCGCTGCTGTGGTCTGCTTACCAGCCTGGAACTGGACACTAATTAGCACTTTATTTGCTGTTGTTCTCCTTTCCTGCAAATATTTCCTCTGGGCCACAGCAGCCATTTCCTGCCCTTTCATCCTTCCCACTCATAACTGAACCCTGGGCCTCCTCACCTGGGGACGCTGAATAGCCGGGCGGGGGAGGGAGCTTGAAGGGAGGCCCGTCTTCTCTCTGATCACAGCAAGAGCGAAACCTACGTGAGGGGCTTCTGGACAGAAGGAGTGAAGGTGAGATGTGACACACTGAATTCCGCACGCTGCGCGTTTTTCAGCAGGGCAAGCTTGGGAGTCTGCGGTTTAGGTTTGGGAGGCTGGCATCCTTCGTGCCGTGATAGAAAACGGAAGCAGCGAATACCACTAATGACTCCGCAACTGTGTCTCGGGCCGTTCCTCGGCCCCTTCCACACTCAGGCAGCCGGGCCTCAGCTGCTTCCAAGGAAGACCCAGGCTGAGTGCGTTCAGGGCGTCCCCAGAGACAGTACGGCTCTAGGGCCGGGGGCGGCTGGCATTTTGGACCCAGGAAGCTGGTTCCAAAATTCCACTGGCCTCAGAATGAAGGAACGCACGTAGACAGCTCATTAAGAAGCGCACAGAACCACGGCAGTTGTCAAATGCAGCGGAGCGGACCTGCTCCGCAATGCTCACCCGTCCCGTGGACTTTCTGGGCTTGCAGGAGGAAGGTCACAGATAAATGCTCTGTGCATGGTCCACGAAGGCACGAGGTCCTGTGTCATGCCCGGGCTCTGGGGGTCCTCAAGCATCCTCTGGAAAACAGAAAACAAAACAGAAAGTCACTGGGTTGTGGCCACCAGGTTTGATATCACGTCCTCAAGTTGTATCCAAGAGTGTACCCTGTTCACACAGGTAAAACACCCCAATGTTCGCTCCAGGTCAAATAACTGATTAAACCAGCTATGAAAAATGCCACGAGGTGACCCCTTCTCATTCCGAGGATGTCCAATTCAGGCATCCCCCCCAAACACAAAACCCTGGAGGAGTTTCTGGGAGACAATTCCACACTCACATTGCTTAAACATGTGGGTTTTTGGGGACGAGTCACCATCCAGGAGAAAGTTCTCGTCAGCCGTATTCACCCCTATTATTTCAACGCGGAAACTCACAGTGAATAAGACAGCTTGTGCGGTATCTCCTTAGATCTGAAAATAGTTCCGAAACTCCAGTGAAGACTGACTTTTCTTTTGCTCTGAGGAAATAAGCCACACGTAAGGCTATTCCCGTCTGAGAGTTCAGGAATTCCTCATGCAATTCGGCTCTGCCCGGGGAAAGCTGCGTGACTTTTATATCAAAGTGGTAAGCGCCCTTTTAGTACCAAAGGGCGTGGAATCTGAACTACTCTCCTTTTTATCAGTCACTCAATCTCAAGTGACTTCTTTAAAGTCACTTCTGGAAATGTTCCATTTTCCAGAAGTGACTTGAACTTGGACTTGAGAAGATGGGCAGTTCCTGGTGAGCAAAGAGAGGAACAAAAGCCAGGTGCACAGCACACGTCTCATGCCACCCCCAGGGAGCGGATCCTCCTGGGCTGGCAGAACCGACCCCAACTCCCCAAGGAGCTGGTCCCCAAGATTGCTCTGGCCACAGAGGCCTCCCACCAGGTCACAGGGACTGAGCGACGTCCTCAAGGGGGCTGGCAGGGGTTTGAGGCTGCTGCTGCAGTTTGTGTGTCCAGCCCCTTCCACCACCTGCTTCTGAGATGCGGGCCTTGCCCTCAGGAAGGCACCCTCACGTTTCTGCCCACATGGCAAACTTCTCTGGAGAAGCCCGAGTTCACACGTGGAGCCACTGCCCTGGGGCTTCTTCGAGGTGAGGCCTCTGCTCCCTTAGGCTGGGTGATTCGGCCCCCACCAGAGTTCACGCGTGGAGCTGCCACCCTGGGGCTTCTGCAAGGTGGGGCCTCTGCTCCCTTAGGCTGGGTGCTGCAGCCCCCACCAGAGTTCACGCGTGGAGCTGCCACCCTGGGGCTTCTGCGAGGTGGGGCCTCTGCTCTCTTAGGCTGGGTGCTGCAGCCCCCACCAGAGTTCACGCGTGAAGCCGCCACCCTGGGGCTTCTGCGAGGTGGGGCCTCTGCTCCCTTGGGCTGGGTGCTGCAGCCCCCACCAGCCCCGAGACCCTGCCGTGGGTCACCCCCGAGGACCTGTGCTCTCACACAGAATCCACACCCATGCTCTGGACAGAGCCGTGCCCCCACAGCAATGTGTGCAGGTACTACCCGTGGTGCCAGGAAGCCGACTGTTTGGAAGCGGCCCTCAAATGCCATCGTTGAGTTAAGTCCCGGCCACAGTGGAGTGCCAGGTTAGGGGCGACTTCAGGAGACGAGGGAAGTGTGGGTCCTGACACAGACCCTCTGGGGAGACGCCAGAGGCAGGCTGGACTGAGGCTCCTGCAGACCCCAGAGCCAGGGACAGAGCTGGGGGAGGCAGAGAAGGGGCCTCCCTGGAGCCTCCGGAAGGAGCCAATGCCACCAACACCTCAGCTTGGACTTCCGGCCTCCAGAACAGTGAGGATAAATGTCTGTGGTTTAGACCACGTGGTCCGTGGGGCTGGGCACAGCAGCCCCAGGCCCCTCATGCCACAACTTGGGAACTGGTGCTCCTCTTGGGCCTCCTCTGGGAGCTGCCTCTGGGCAGGGTCTGTGCAAAGGGGCCATGGAGCCACTCCCCATCCACAGTCAAGGCAGCACTAGTGACACATGCATTTGTGTCCAGATGTCTCCAACAGCCTCAGTCCCCGCTCCCGGTGAGGCTCAGGTGGGTCCTGGGTAATTAATGCCACAGTCAGCACAGAAGAGCCTCTGCCAGGATGTGAGCATGCGGGCAACACGTGGCTGCACGGCTCTCCTGGTTCCCAGGAACTCATGAGGCACACACTCTCCCGCCCTCATGCAAGTGCACCCTGGTGGCCCGGGCTGGTCTGTGCAGCTGCTTCACCACCTAGGCTCAAACCAGAGCCCCCACACCCCTCCCAGGGATCCCCTGCCAGGGGATCAGCTCCTGGGGGCCCCCTTTGTGTCTGTCCATCCCTCAGAAGATAGTGGGGCCGCACTGGTTAACAACTGCCAAACTGAACCACCGCCTTGGAAGTAAGCAGGTCAAAGGTGTGTCACCTCTGAATGAGGAAGTGAGGTATAAGACAGCATGTGGTTTACGGTTAAGACCCTCTAACACGGAGTTCTGTCCTCACACATCTTTGTGTCCTGACTCTGAACATTCCCTGGGTGTCAACCAGCAAGGTGGGCATAAGGAACAGTGCCAGGCACCAGCTTGCTCTCCTCCCTCACCTAAGAGCCTGGGAAAACGCAAGATGAACATCAGCTGGATCCAGAAGAGCCTCTAGTTCGCTCCTGCCAAGGATCCCGCTTTCTAAGACGAGCGACACTCATAGCTTCACGCAAACTGAGATGTTTGCATGAAACACAGCGGCTCACGCTGGTGTCGCTTTATGACACGTTCTTCTCCAAGTGGATGGCGCTTCTCCTGTGGAATAGAAGCAGAACTCGTATTTCCCAACAGCCCCGCCGCTCTGAGAGCAGGAGGGAAAACCCACTGTTCACCTCCGGCCCTTTTCCACATTCCTTATCTCGAGGTCTGTGGGGGGTTGGGGTTTTTCTTTTTTCAGGATGGGGAAGTGGGGTATACAGCTCAGACCGGGGAACACTGAGACACCGGCCTGGGTTTGCAAAGCCATCTTATGAGACCTAAGTGTTCCCTGAAAATCAAATGCCTGTGTCCTTCCTTCCAGGCGTAAACTCACTGTGAGCAAACTCACTCCCCTACCAGGCTCCACCCCGGCTGCCCACCTCTGGGTCTTGATGCGGTGCCTATGGTGGCCAAGAACACGGCTGTGCCCAGGCCAGCTCCCGTTAGAGGAGGCCAGGAGCCCTGGAGAGCGCTCTCCTGGGAACACAGGGGAGGGAGCAGGGGCAGGGCCCCCCGCTCACACGATGGTGCCGAGAGCGCCCCACGCTTTCCAGGAGAAAACGTGGCACAGAAGGTGCCACGTAGACACCCAGCCAAGCTCTGCTGCAAGCGGCAGCTATGCTAACTAGACTCTGCCCCTCCCTCCAAAGAGGGAAGCAACGAGCCCAGGGAGGGCCGTGGTCTGCCTGGGCTCTTGGGATGAGGGTGCAATTTGGCACAGGGACCTTGGGAGCCCCTGGTCCCCACTTTTTCCCGCTTCCTCTGTTTGTTTCTGCACTAACTTCTTTCTTTCTCTACAGAATGTGGACGATGGCAGAGAGGAGGGCCAGGGATGTGGGTCCCTGGAAGGGAAACTCGGGAATTTAAATCCAGGCCATCGGATCTGCTCCTGGTTCAGCCCCAGTAAAGATGGATCGCTTCCCTTTCCTGAGCCTGCATTTACTCATCTTAATACACACGGTGCTTGAGCAACAGAAGCCCTGAACGTTAGGGATGGAAGGAGCTTCGCCCGTTGCGTTTCCCACCTGCCCACCTTTCACTTAGGAGGCTGAAGCCCAGTGGAGTGACGTCTTGGAGTTCCTGGACTGTGGCTGTGCCTCCTGGTCCCAGGTCTCAGCCTTCATCCCCACGGAGCCCCTCCCTGGGCTGGCGCCGTCCCCATAGCCTCTGAGCCTCCCCTTAGATGCATGATCCACCCTAAATCTAGGAGCTGTCGTCTTGACATTCTTAACTCATTAAATCTCCCAAGACCTTGTTTTCTAATAGTCATCTGCTGAAGTTACAGGCAGACCTGAATTTTGAGAGGAGCCTGTTAAACAGCCACAGGACTCAGGAAGATTCTTCCCGCAGAGAACGGCACTCTGAGCTAATGTTCTTTCCCACCTATGCCTAACAAGAAAGAGCGCCCACCGCTTGGCGATTCTCTGCGCGCTTCCAGGAGCAGAGCTAAGCGTTGGGTCTGTCATCTCATGTAATCCTCGTGGTAGCCCCAAAGGAGCCATAAATGCTCACCTTTCATAGGGCAGAAAACCCAGGTTGACGAAAGTTAACTTACCAGTAAGTGGCAGGACAGGGATTTTAACCGGAACTTCACCCCCTCAGTGAACAGCCTCTCCTGGAATAGAAATGAAGGTGACCCTCTCAGCAGGACCCAAGGGCTGAAAAGACGTCACCAACCACGGCAGATCCGGAGGCCCCAGGGTCCCTGGGAGGGTGTCTGTCACAGTCTGGAGTGGGCTAGGTGCTGGCAGTGGCCAAGGAGGGCCCGTGGCGGCCCGCCTGTGAAACTGTACTTCCTGGACTTGTGTTTGAAATGACGCCTGCCTGATATGGCTAATGAATTTTACAATCGAAAGCTAAAGTGAATTAGCTGTAGCAGATGTTTTTACTCTGGGAACGACCAGACCTTTCTGGCCATTCATTTACCCTTCAAGGGGATAAAACTTCCCCCTTCTATTATGTGTTGTCATTGGAGCATTGCACAACTTTATCAAACTTTTTATTCTGGAAACTGAATTAATTTTCTGCAAGGGGGTTTTTGTGTGGCTCTTTAATCACATTTACTGGGGAACATGTGTACGGAGGGCTGGAGAGCCGATTATGGCTTCCAGAAAGGCCACTTTCAAAAGGAGATTGCCCTCGCTCCCAAGGCCTCCATCTGAAGGTCCCTGGGTTTTGTGAAGAGGAAAAAATTAATTACTATTTTAATAACGAAGCCAGGCCTGCTGAAAATCCTCTTAGAGAGTGGCTGGGTGATGTAATGGCTCGCAGGGGGGATATTGAAAGCGCTGGCCACACAGTCTGCCCTGGCCTCCCTATTCATTCCCTGTAAGATGATACGGGCTGCTGGGTCACACATTAGGGAATTAAACATATAATAATAACACTTGTTTCTTGGGAAGGGGAAAAGTTGTGATCCCGGGATAACAGCTTGGTAGAAATTCACTCTCAGGCCTCCATCTTTGCCGGACGCTCCAAGCAGGGGAACAGGAAATTGGGGCGTTCTGCCTCACCAGGCTGGCTCCACAAGGGCCCCAGAGTCCCCAGGACAGCGACACAGAAGCGTTCGGAAGTGCTGAGACACCTGGGGGCACCAGCAAGCAGTGGGTGCTCATGGGCTCAGGACCAGCAGGGAACACGGGGCTTCCCCTCCAGTCTCTCACCCTCCAGACCCATCATCTTTCTGGCTTCTAAAAGAAAACACGGAGCTTCAGTTTTCCTCTTCATTTTCCCGCTCATTTTGTTTATGCTTCCTGAAAAGTGAACGCTCTGCACCAGGATTCTAACGTGGGGTGTTGTTATCGCTACTGTGAGTCCAGGCAGCGGCCAGGGCAGCAAAGCCGGGCAGGATCTCAGCCAGAGAGTGCCGTGGAACTCAGGTCCGTATGGGCAAGCTCCTGCCACACGCTCGCCACACAGGTATGCATGCTAATGCTGGGGAGCAGGTGAAGACACAGGAAGCCAGAGCCTGCGCGCCGTCCGACACAGCCGCCAGTAGCCGGCCTCTCCGTCCCGTGCCCAGTTCCCCGTCTTTTGCCTTTTCAGCCCTTGCTGCCTTTCCCTTGTCTCTTCTCCCTGCCTCTTCCTCTTGCACCCCTATACTCAGAAAGCATCTGCCCCAGCACCAGGCTCCATCTGCATCCACGTTGGACACAGCTAAGGCCCGGCCCTGAGAAACCACAGGACCAGGTATGGGACACGGAAGGCAGCGCCCAGCCAAGGGGGGTTCTAATGCTCCATCCCCTCCACCTAAGGAAGAAAGAAGCTGCTGCCATCACTGTTGTGTGTGCGTGCCTGTGTGTGTGCACGTGTGTGTGTGAGCATGTGTGTGTGGTGTGCAGAAAACCTGTAAAGGAAATGTACATCTGATCAAGGAATCTGGAAGGAATCCCAGGGCTGCAGTAAATGGCATTAATCACATGAAAGCAAACTATATAAATAAATGAGTCAGCACCATCTCCACATATTTTCCAGAAAGTCAGGGATGGAGGCGTTTGCCACGAAGAGCGGCCTACGAATGACAGAGAAGCCACCTGAAACAGCTAAGACATGCGGACGTCAATGTCACAAGCACGCGGTCACTTCCAAGTAACAGATGGACATGCATGTGAAGCGTCTACAGCACCCAGGCGAGGGGGCAGTCAGTGTGCACCGCTGTGGCCTTGGCCTGAGGGCGGCACACTCAGCTTTTCTGTGCTCCATCCCTGTTGGGAGTCCCGGCCGGCATCAGGCTGCTCAGGGCTGTGGGTGTGGCTGAGCCCCACGACCCACCAAACTGGATCACGGCAGCCTCGATTTCAGGTGCAGTCACCTTTGTCAAACACAGAAGCAGGCAGTGAAACCATTAACGTGTGCAAAGCCAAGGCAGCCTGGATGGAGCTGGGAGGCCTCCAATGCCAGCTCAGGGTCGGGACAGGGTGAGCAGTGAACTTAGCCTCTCCGTGGGAGTGTCGGGGGCAGGCCTGCAGCTCTGATGATGACCTCCCTGCAAACGAGCACACCACCCTCCCAGGCCTCAAGCTATGCCCATAACTTCAGAAGGATCCTGGTCTCCTTCCTGACCCACCTGGGTTAGAGCAGGCGTCCCCAGTACCCGGACCATGGACCAAAGCCGGGCCACAGCACAGGAGGAGAGCCGTGGGCAGGCGAGTGAGCAAAGCCTCATCTGTACTGAGGCTGCTCCGCACGGCTCCATCACCGCTAAGCCCCACCTCCTGTCAGATCAGAAACAGCGCTGAATTCTCATGGGGACACCAGTCCTGTTTCGACCTGCACGTGCCAGGATCTCGGTTGCACACTCCTTGCGAGAATCTAATGCCTGATGACCTGTCACTGTCTCCCATCACCCCCTGATGAGACCATCTAGATGCTGGAAAACAAGCTCAGGGCTCCCACTGGTTCTCTGTTACGGTGAGCGTAGCATTATTTTATTATATATTACAGTGTAATAATAATAGAGTCCACAATAAATGTAACATGCTCAAATCATCCTCAAACCACAACCCCAGTCCCCATCCATGGAAAAATTGTCTCCCATAAAACCAGTCTCTGGTGGCCAAAGGGCTGGGGGCCGCTGGGCGAGAGGCCACTGTCCCCCTGGGTGGGTGTCGGTGTGCACTTAGTTGTTTGAGAAATTCCTGTGAATCTCCCAACCACCCCATGAGATGATTCAACTGGATTTCACTCTACAAGATAGGTAGATAGGTAACTAAACACAAATACACGTACAAGACAAAGCTGAGAAGGAATCCACCATTCCCTCGTTCTTTATCTGCCGTTTTAAAACTACGATTGCTGTGTTTCACGACTTTTTAATTAAATGAAATAAAAAAGCGATGGTTGTTTTTTATAATTAGAGGAATAAAGTTCAGAGACTGGCACTCTCATTGTGCGATGTCAGGCTCTGGTTTCCAGAGCCCTTTCAGTGTGTGGTCTTCTGTGTTTTTAAAGCAGAGGTGAGAATGTGTCCCCCCACTCGCTGGAGGACCTTCCCCGAGGAAGTCCCTCTATTTCACCTTCCCCGAGGGGTCGGCGGGGTCGGCGGGTTCCAGAAAACAGTTGACACAGGAAGCGCCGTCTGCCCTGAGAACAGTCGCAGGTGGGACTGCGGACCCCGAGGGCACGGACATCTGGCATCCTCAGCCTCTTCCCTGCTCACGCTCCTGACTCAATGCACTTCTCCCATCCCTTCCTGACATCCTACGTCCTGCAGAATGAAAACGGGGAGCGCCTCATTCATAAGGCATGTGAAGGTGGGGGAGGGGTGTCACAGGGTTGTGAGGGAGGGGGGTGGAAATGGACAAACAGAGAGGGGTCTTTTAATGCAACGGTTTCCACCTTTTGGATGGAAAAGCCATGCAGACAACAAAACCCTCCTGGTAACTCCCGCCGGTGTGGCCACACGTTACTCCACTTCCCACGGCCACGGCATATGTCCCTTCCTCACGAGCTGCTGCTCCTGCCCCGGGTGTGAGCATTGCATCCTTGCCTGAAGACGGGCCCCTGAGCAGATGGCCTGGAGGAAAGGCCAGCCGGCAGTAGGAGTGAGGCCTTCATCACCACAGGGCACTCAGTGGACACCCGGCCCTGCCAGCTCAGAGTACAGCCCCTGAAGAAGGGAGGGCAGCCGCTTGCCTGCCTGGCAAACTCAGTTCCTGTCCAGTGGCATGGCGGGTCACCACGCTGTTCAGATTTTGGAAGCTCATTCATCTCTAGGTGAGGAATGGAACATAATCCGGTCTGTTGACAGCAAGTGTCCCAGGGCACCCCCCTCCACGAGCCCCGAGCCACCACGGCAAGCCTTCTCAGAGATGGCATGGCAGCCCTCCCCATCAGACAGAGGGAGTCACAGATGGAGAAGGCGGGCAGGCACAGTTTCCCCTGTGGTGGACGAGGCATCCATCGCTCCACAGAATCAGAGCCTAAAGCCCAGCCCCGTGGCCTTCTGAGCAGGCTTCGCCCACCGCGGCCAGAGCTACACCCCCTACCACTGGCTTTTGTACAAGCCATGAGCTGAGAATGACTTTTACATTTTTTGAATACCTGAAAATGTGAGGGGAAGCAGAATATTTTGTGATGTGGAAATAAGTTGAGACTGTAGCTCCACAGATGAAGTCCTGTTGGCCGTGCCACACGTGGCATTGTCTCTGCTCTGTGGCAGAGGTGAGCTGCTGTAGCCAAGGCCACGGGACCAGCCACAGCCACATCCACACTCCTCAGCCCTTTACAGAAAAAGGGTGCTGACCCTCTGCAGGCCCAGCACACTCTGCAGCCCCAAATACACCCAGACTTCAGAATGACCATGCTGGGTGTTTCTCACACCCACAGTTTGAAAACCCCAAAACTGAACTCTAAAGCAAAACCTGCTGCAGTTAACCAAGCAGGAAGATGGGTAGGTAGCGCTTCCGGCTGGACACACAGCTTCTCCTCTCCTTCAGCTACTGCTTTTTCTGCAAACCCAAGAGCCACTTGACTCTGGAATGGGAGGAAAATGTATCTGACTAGCAAATGGGGAAGTTTTATTAGCTGTTTATAACCAGTGTTTTCTTCTGAATTGCTGGAGTTAGCATAAAAGAGACATGTCACAGTGATGAGAGATCTCCCAGTCAGGATTATGAATTCTGTGACGGCACATGTGCCTTGATATCAATATGTTTTTTCACAAATTGCAAGGAAAAGCAGGTGTATAAAAATAAAACTCACATAAAATATAAATTATCATCATGCGAATTAATTCTATACCCTTGGGATACAATTGCTCATGCACTTTATATTTGCAAAAATGTTTGTGAGTTACTTTTTGAGACTTATTTATTTATTTCTGTTTATTTAACATTGTTTCCTCATGGAGAGGACTCTGAAATAGACACCTTATTTCCATAACCGTCCCCTGGGGACAAGAGCCATAAAAAGCGTCTGTATGAACCTTGATATCCCAGGTAATAGCATGCAGTGTGTCACCAGAACGCACGGGCACTGCGGCAAGCCTGCTCCTCCGAGGGGCTGGTGAAAGGACAGGTGGAAGCAAACTCTCTTCCCTATCGGAGCTGGCACCTTGGCTTCCGTGCCTCTGCTCATTACGGAGATTGATGTCTAGGAGGTGGTCACGCCCACCTGCTATGGGCACCGTTTCTGTTGTTACATCAGAAATGTCCTAATTATTTTAATGGATCCATTTCTGTGTTTGAGGTCATTTTCTCTTTTGGCTCTGTGGAAAACAGAAGAGTTGGTAAGCCCCTGATGAACACATGGCCATCTGTTTAACCCTGCAAAGGACTGAAGGGTCTTCAGGAACCTTCTGGAATCTCCCCAGCACAGCTAGCTGCCACACATAGGGCTAGCTGGAGCGTCTCCACCAGCAGCACTCACTGGAGGGCCTGGTTAGCAGGCAGCCTGAGCACGTGGCGCAGGTCCCAGCTGGCAGTGGTGGGGAGGCCAGGGCCCAGGGACCAGCAGGGACACAGCTGCTGACAGCCACCCAGGTGTGGTCCCGAGGTTCACCGCGTCCCTCCAACCCCACCGTCCACCCCAGAGGCTCGAGGCCCTGTCACTGCTGCCCCGGCCCCTCTGCTTCCTCCTCAGGGCCCACACTTTGCTCATACGCTGCCTTCTGGACGTCCCCAGCACTCACACCCAGAGGGATGGGCTTGTTTCACCCAATCTCAGTCCTGCTGCTTCCCACACAGTGCCAATGACCCCTGCCTCCACCATCTCCCCGCCACCCTGCCCCACCATCCCACCTAGGAGGGACTGGAGGAAGAGGCAGTGACTCGGCATTATCTTCTGCTCTGGGGAGCTTCTCAGGGGACGTCTGGCTGAGTGAATGAACCAGGCTCCAAGACCGCTGCAGAGGAAGTTCCCTCCACATCTGTCTCCCGCTTTCCAGCAAATTCTCACAAGTCTCACGTCCCACCTTTTGCAAAATGTCCATGCCAAGCCTGGATGGTTCTTATAACTGACCATAGCAGAACTCGATGATCCTTACCAATCCTCCTCTCTCTGAACACAGAAAAGTTGTGTTTGGTGGGAGCCACATGCCGGTTTCTTGCTCACGGACCATAGAGGCAGAGTTCACACCTGTTACACTGGAGCTGACTGTAACCTTGGTGTACAACCTGTAGGCTGCCTTTGCTCATCGGTTGCCTAAAGGGAAGGACCCAGGTCCCAGAATTAAAGATGGTGCCCCCCCACCCCACCCCCAGATCAGAGGCGCCAGGTTCCGGGAGCCACAGGTATCAGGGAGGATGTGGAACACCAAATCCTGCTCTGAAGAAAGAAGTTAACCCAGAGACCTGAGCCACCGAGGTGTGGAGGACACCCACCAGGGCCACTGGCATCCCCTACCCCAGCCACGTGAGACAGATGCTTCGCACCATGCTCCCTGATCTTCGAAACCACTCCACGTGTTCTCCAAACACTGACGTAGGTCCTGCCCCTGCCTCTATTTTCGGATGGAGAGAGTGAAGGCCTGCTCTGTCACCTTCCGAGTAAACCTGCCGTCCAGGTTTGTTTCCAAAAAGGGCAGAATCTGTATTTTTTACCAAAGACGCACAGGTGTAAGGTAATATGACTGATACTTTAATTAACTGAATTTTCTCCGAATATCACGCCTCAGGCTCTTGGCACAGAAATAAGCGTCCTTGGGAGCCTCCTCTGCATGTCCGGAGCTCGTGTTTTCTGAGAGCTCCGCAGGGCCCACCACACCCTCCCGTGCTGTGCAGGATTATTGTATTGAAATAGATTCCTTAGCAACAAAATACATTTTGTGGATCCTGTAGCCTCTCGCTGTGCCTTGATGCTTGATAAATATTTAATTGCCTGTACAATATCAATTCTGCTAGGATACACTGTTCGTTAGTCTTTTTATTGAGAGTGCATTTCTTAATTATATTGATCACTCATATCATGTGAGCGATAATTGGTTCTTTCTTCTGACCATATATTTTTAATGAAGTGCTTTTGACCTCTTTGTAACGGCAAAGTATGTCTTCCAGATAAAGTGTATCACTTACAACAGGACGCCTGCTTCCCTCCTTTGAATATCGTAGATCGGGACCTGCAATTTGAGGGGATATTCGTTTGTGTATCTCTCAGGAAAACCATCCTGGCAACCAGGCACCACGCTGTGAGTACAACAGAATGAAGCAATGACAGCGACGGTCATTTTCAGATGAGCTCTGAGCACCCACCCACAGCTCCCAACGCTCACCCTGGGGTCCTGCCCACCCACAGCTCCCAACGCTCACCCTGGGGTCCTGCCCACCCACAGCTCCCAACGCTCACCCTGGGGTCCTGCCCACCCACAGCTCCCAGTGCTCACCCTGGGGTCCTGCCCACCCA
>CM052661.1:107667376-107683740 GCA_028533165.1 Leontopithecus rosalia
GGGGGTGAATGAATGAGTGGGAGGGTGAAGGAATGAGTGGGTGGGAGTGGGGGTGAATTAATGAGTGGGTGGCAGTGGGGTGATGGAGTGAGTGGGTGAGAGTGGGTGTGAAGGAATGAATGAAAGTTAAGGAAAGGGGATGGATGGATATGGCCGGGGTACAGAAATCTAAGTTTTCAGATGCACCGACTCCTCCTCCTCCTCCTCCCGGGCATTATACTAAATCCTTCCTCACAGCAGCGTGAGGGGTGGTGGTCCCAATTGTCTCTTTAGAGATGAGAGAAGGGCTCAAGGAACTGAAAACCTTGCCCGCCGTTCACAGATTGGCAAGAGTCCGAGGACTGAGGTGGGGACCAGGTCTCTGCTACACCAACACCAAGCAGGCCCCCCCAGCAGAAGAAGAGTTGAGCTGCAGCCTAAACGGCCCATTATCCTGAAGTCTAATGCGGAAAATACTCTCAACCAAGTTTGCCCGTCAGCCTGGACAAATGATGCATGCAGGCCGTAACTAGGGGGGGTTGGTCTAAGATGCTCTTCAAGTCTTCTGCAAATAGTTTTTTTTTTTTTTGAGACGGAGTTTCACTCTTGTTACCCAGGCTGGAGTGCAATGGCGCGATCTTGGCTCACCGCAACCTCCGTCTCCTGGGTTCAGGCAATTCTCCGGCCTCAGCCTCCTAAGTAGCTGGGATTACAGGTAGGCGCCACCGTGCCCAGGTAACTTTTTGTATTTTTAGTAGAGACGGGGTTTCACCATGTTGATCAGGATGGTCTCGATCTCCTGACCTCGTGATCCACCCGCCTCAGCCTCCCAAAGTGCTGGGATTACAGGCGTGAGCCACCGCACCCGGCCCTGCAAATACTCTTTAAGTCCACAGCGTTTGATCCCGGCGGAAGGGAAGAGAGAGGATCTGTAAAGGAGGCTTTGGTGTTGAGCAGATAGAACAGAGCAGCAGATAAGGAGACCCGCATTCTGCGCAGCCAGCGCCGGAGCCATTTTGGCCTTAATACTTGAGTTTCTGGCATTGAATTGCATCCTCTTAGAAGAATAGTTCGAGCTGCAGTCAAAGCTCCAGATTAATGGAGCTTGAAAACTTCAAATGCCACCGAACAAGTTCTGACTATTCCTTATAAAGTTTCTTCTCTGCAGGCTGGGTAAACAGCACACTGTCTCTTTAACTGATTTATTTTATTTCTTTTCTTTTCTTTTTTTTTTTTTAGTTTAAAGATTACATTTAATATCTATTTCCCAGCAGTGTACAAACTGACATCATCTACTCATAAAAGCGGAATGCTTTGCTTTTTTAAGCTTCAAGCTGAATAACAAATTGCCACAGATGACAGCATAAAAGAATAACAGAATGGAATCAAAAGAAAATTCATTGTCAACAGAAACCCCCTGCTGAGGAATTTCAATTTCATATATCTAATTATCCCTGTCAGTTGGAGGAACTGACAAAAAGCATTCTTTGTTCTCTCCTTCTGCCTCCCGCATCTCACTCTCAATTAATTCCGGCATACAAATATAACTAATTGTCTTTGCAGTGCTCAAGAGCGCTGTATATAAATGTTCACGAACTGAAAATGATTTGGAGGTATTCATGCACCGATTTATGATATTTGAACACAATAGACATGCATAATTCAGGTGACCACGTTAGCACCCTCCCAAGCCCGCATTACAGAGATTAGGCAAGATTCCCTTTCACGTCCTTTTTTCCTATCTGCTTTGTGACAATAACTCACTTTGCACCTATTAAAAGAGGGAGCATTATATGTCTGCAGCGGCGCATCAAAATTACCGTGAACAAGATCATCAGCATTTAAATAACATGTGGGCAGTGAAGAGGTGGGGTGGGGGGCGCATAAAAATATCAGGGACTTTTTAAAAGCACAACAAGATCTCTCGGAAGGTTAAAGTTTGAGCTTTGATTTGGGGTTGCTGGTGTTTGGGAGATTTGCTTTGTTTTGTTTATTCTGAGTCTTTCTTTCTTTCTCCTCTCTTTCCCTTTTCACTCTTTCTTTCTTTTTATTCTTTTCCTTCCTTTTTTTGCCCCTCGGGCTTGGTCAATATTGTCAAAATGCATTTCAATCAGTATAACTCACCTTCGCCTTCCTTCTTGACATCAAAATAAGTAAAGATTTGTCTCCATTTAACTTTAGTGACTTTTCTTTCGCTATTTGTAGCTGCACCTAAAGAAAATGTAAATAGGTTTCAACACATAATTAAGAGGAAATAGTGTTTAAAAGGACAAAGGCCTTTGTCACTAGAAAATAAATGTTCCTAAAAATCATATTTTCTCCATATTTTAACAAAATTGTTTTTATAACTATAAAGTTAACTCTAACCCAGAAAATGAAAGTTAAGAGTTCTGCCCAAATTATGGCATCCAAACGGTTTGTTAAAATAAATTTACATGACTGCACATTTATTTAACTGGTACCAGATAAGTTTAATTAACTGCTTGACCTAAACATATATTTTACTATCATCTGTGCTTTTCTGTTGCAAAAAATTAAAAACTGAAGCCTGAGTTGGTCATAGCTGAGTAGCCTCTTTAAAGTTTAGAGAATGAAAGCTATTCACTAACAAGTAGACATTTTTTGGAGCCTAATCATATTGTCAAGGTTACTAATAAAAGACCAATATGACATTCTGAAGGGCTTAGTATAAATTACCAAAAAAAAGTGCTTTTGAGCAGTGAAAGAGATTTTTTTGTAAATTGTGGCTCCTGAATATTTTTAGTGTGGGAACTTTAAGAAGCGTGCTGACGGGGTTGTTTTCACAGAGAAAGCACAACTCGGGGTGCGTGATCTCTGCCGAGACATGTGCTCACCTGCGGGAGACAGCTGGGTGACAGCCTGGGGGCGTCTCCTCCAAGGCCTGGGACCCGCAGTCCGCAGGGCGCTCGCGGGTCTCACCCCTCCCCGGCCCTGCCCTGACGAAGACCCACACTGGTCCGAGGCTCCGGCCGTTGTATCTCTTTGTATCTGCTGCATGTACACAGAAGCACCCAGGCACTCGGGCAGCCTCCAGCATCCAGGGAATGAGGACAAAATTAATTTGTTAAAAACTGCGTGGTGGCGGAGTTGAGACGTGGCTTTGCTCAATGAGGCTTCGTGCACTCACCCACTGCTTAGACACTGCGGAGGCGGGATGGAGGCATGGTGGCCACGAGTGTGTGGTGTCTGTGCGTGTGTGTTGGGGGTGTGCATGTGTGTGTATTGGGAGTGTGTGGTGTGTGTGTGTTGGGGATGTGGGGTGTGTGTGTGTTGGGGATGAGGGGTGTGCATGTGTGTATATTGGGAGTGTGTGGTGTGTGTGCGTTGGGGATGAGGGGTGTGTATGTGTGTTGGGGATGTGGGGTGTGTGTGCTTTAGGGGCATGTGGTGTGTGTGTGTTGGGGATGTGGGGGGTGTGTGTTTTGGGGGCATGTGATGTGTGTGTCAGGGTGTGTGCTATGTAGTGTGTGGTGTGTGTTTGTGTTGGAGTGTGTGGTTTGTGTGTGTTGGGGGTGTGTGGTGTGTGTGTTGGGGTTGTGTAGTGTGGATGTGTGTTGGGTGTGTGTGGTGTGTGTGCTGGGGTGTGTGCTGTGTGGTATGCACGTGTGTGTGCTGGGGTGTGTGCTGGGTGGCATGTGTGCTGTGTGTGTGTTACAAGGGTGTTTGTGTGTGTAGTATGTGTGGTGTGTGTGTATTTTGGGGGTATGGTGTGTGTGTAGTGTGTCTGTGGTGTGTGTTGGGGAGGTGTGCTGTGTGGTGTGTGTGGTGTGTTAGGGAGGTGTGCTGTGTGGTGTGTGTGGTGTTATGAGTGTGTGTGGTATGTGTGTGTTGGGAGGTGTGCTGTGTGGTGTGTGTGATGTTGAGTGTGTGTGGTGGGTGTGTGGTATGTGTGTGTTAGGGAGGTGTGCTGTGTGGTGTGTGTGTTGGGGGTATGTGGTATGTGTGTGTTAGGGAAGTGTGCTGTGTGGTGTGTGTGGTGTGTGTTGGGTGTGTGTGTGGCGTGTGTGTTGGGGAGGTGTGCTTTGTGGTGTGTGTGTATATGAGTGTGTGTGTTGGGTGTGTGTGTTGGAGAGGTGTGCTGTGTGGTGTGTGTGTGGTATGTATGAGTGTGCGTTGGGTGTGTGTGGTACTTGTGTTGGGTAAGTGTGTAGTGTGAGTGTTTGGTGTATGGTGTGTGTGTGTCTGTGTGGTGTGTGTGTATTGGGAGGTGTGCTGTGTGGTTTGTGTGGTGTGTGTATGTGTCTGTGTGGTGTGTGTGTTGGGAGGTGTGCTGTGTGGTGTGTGTGTGGTATGTATGAGTGTGTGTTGGGTGTGTGTGTGGTATGTGTGTTGGGTAAGTGTGTGTAGTGTGAGTGTTGGGTATGTGGTGTGTATGTGTCTGTGTGGTGTGTGTGTTGGGAGGTGTGCTGTGTGGTGTGTGTGGTATGTATGAGTGTGTGTTGGGTGTGTGTGTGGTACTTGTGTTGGGTAAGTGTGTGTAGTGTGAGTGTTGGGTGTGGGTGTGTGTGTGTCTGTGTGGTGTGTGTGTATTGGGAGGTGTGCTGTGTGATTTGTGTGGTGTGTGTGTGTCTGTGTGGTGTGTGTGTATTGGGAGGTGTGCTGTGTGGTGTGTGTGGTGTGTGTGTGTCTGTGTGGTGTGTGTGTATTGGAGAGGTGTGCTGTGTGGTGTGTGTGGTGTGTGTATGTGTCTGTGTGGTGTGTGTGTGTCTGTGTGGTGTGTGTGTATTGGGAGGTGTGCTGTGTGGTGTGTGTGGTGTGTGTGTGTCTGTGTGGTGTGTGCTTCAGTAACTGCAGAAGATCTGAGATACAATGAGAACTTTATCCTCCAGTTCACCACTGAATCCAAAAAGCCCATCCCCGTGAAGAAGAACTAGGTCCTGGCTGTAATGGTGAAGCTAGGGCTGAGGACGGCTCCAGACAGGTCCAGGCAGAAGCTGGGGCAGCCGCCTGACTGCACAGCGGAGTTTGCGTAACATCGGATAACGTGTCCCCGCGGGAGACCTCAAGTGAAGAGGGACACCGCCAACCTTCCGTGAGAGCAAACAGCATCATTCGTGCCTTGGTCGAGCTGACTGTCTTCGATATAACGACAAAAATCCATCAATTGCGGGAAAACGTTCTGCTATTCCTTATAAACTTCAGAACCAACAATAAAACAACAGCATACATTGAAGTTCAATCAAGAGAAAATAGGTTTGTTTGTTCTCAAAAGATATTTAAAGTTACCAGACTGAGCGGGGAATTTGAGAGAGAGAACAAACATCTAACAAAGTGTCACAGAAGGACTTTTCGAGACGAGACCGAGCTCAGGGAAGAGCGTGCAGGTGGCGGGGCTGGGCATCTGTGGAATTCTGAGTCCATCACATTCTGCCCCGAGCACGTCACCATCTGCCACCTCCACACCTGAGCTGGCTGACGGTGCAGCATCCACGTGTCTCTGTGACCAGCCAGCCACGCGAGCTGGGCCAGGAAGGACTCGGGGGCCTCATTCGGTCCTGTGGGTGAGGAACCAAGGATCCGACAAAGCCAGGAAAGGTAAAGGGAAGCAGGGCAGTGACCGTCGGCAGTGGGCGGGAAGGACCTCCCAGGGAGACTGCCACGGAACCCACCAGGGAGGCCAGTGGACAGCCACTACTGCAGAGCCCGGGCCTCCCGGGAGGGAAACGGGGAAATTTCCAAGACTGAGAAATGAGAGGAGGCGCAGAAGAAAGGCAGGGGGTGACGGGGAAAGGATCATCCCCAGCATTTACAACATGCAGGTCCCATTGGGCTCTCTGTGGAGAGCCGGGATTGCTGGGAGACCTCAGCTGATGCCAGCACCTGGCGTGGCTCAGGAGCCCAGCGGGGTTGTGGGTGAAGTGAGCTGCTGAGGTCCCTCAGGAATTCTGCTTCCATTCACGCTCTCTGCTCGTATTTCATCTACTGATACCCAGAATTTTCAAACTTGTACTTTGCCTAGCTCCAGAGTTTCGGGGAAACGCAAGTATGTGGAGGGCTTGTGTGATCTGCACCTGCTTGCCTGGCCAGTCAAATGCCTACTGTTTTGGTTCAAGTGTTTTCTAAAGACTATGCATTTTCGACTCGAAGCACCTAGAAGGAAAGCAGACTCTTAGAGGCAGAGGCTACGGAGCCCACGGCATGAGGGCTGACCGACTGTGAAATGCAGGCACGTGGCTGGTTTCACAACATCCAAAAACACGATGATGCTGATGATCGGGTCATGCCAAAAATGGCTACACCTGGGCCGGTGATTGTACTCACGTAGAAACCGTAATTACTGGAAATTGCCTGTTCTCCTTGGGTCAACGCAGGGCTTGGTAGAAGTGAGAGTATATCCCTCAGAAAAACTCTCAAGGATTTTCAGAATCGTAGACCGCTTTCTTTTTTTTTTTTTCGAGACAGAGTTTCACTCTTGTTACCCAGGCTGGAGTGCAATGGTGCGATCTTGGCTCACCGCAACCTCCGCCTCCTGGGTTCAGGCAATTTTTCTGCCTCAGCCTTAGCTGGGATTACAGGCACACGCCACCATGCCCAGCTAATCTTTTGTATTTTTAGTAGAGACGGGGTTTCACCGTTTTGACCAGGATGGTCTTGATCTCTTGACCTTGTGATCCACCCGCCTCGGCCTCCCAAAGTGCTGGGATTACAGGCTTGAGCCACCGTGCCCGGCCCATAGACCACTTTCTTCTAAGGGGACTGAGTAGCTGGCTCTTGGGGTTCGGCTGTTTTCTTTACAGCCCAGAGAGGTGAGGGGTGTACCCAGGGGCACCCAGCCAGCGGCCAACCACAACTGGATCCCATGGTTCTTGAGTTTCAGTAAAAGCCCCACAGTGACACCCTGCCCCATAGTGGGTGGACGGGGGGCTTTAAATCAAGCTACACCTACTGTTGAAGTGAAACCCTCCACAGGCTTTGCACCGTGATGCTGCTTCCACACTTTCTCTACACAGATGAGGTTGTGACAGAACAAGGGGTGCTGGACACCCCAGCACATCTGGTGCTGTGCTGTGGCAAATCCTAGCCACACAGCCCGCAGCCGGAGAGAGCCCAGGTTGGTGCTGGAAGCGGGGACGGGCCAGCCACTGTAACAACAGTAACAACAGAAGCAGTTTCTACAGCCCAGAAACTGCAAAAATAAAAGTTGTGCTCTTTTTATAGTTTTTCAAATTTTTATGTTACGATTACTATAGATTTACAGGCAGAGATTCTGAGTCACACCTTCACCTGGTTTCTCCCAACAAGCCTCTCCAGCATAACCGCGAAACACTATCACGCCAAATTAACGTCAACAAAACCCACTGAGCTGTTTAAAGGTTTCACCCTTTTGCCTGCGCTCATGTCTGCGCGTGCTGTTTTATCTGAGGGTATGTTCATGTGATCACCAGCACAGTGGTCTGGGTCCTACCAAGGTCTGTGTTTTTAGCAGGCGGGCAGCACGCTGAGGTGCAGCACAGGGGCTGGGTGGGGCCGTGTGTCTTTCCCATATGGCGCCCCAGCACCCCTCGCCTTGCTGTGGGTGGACAGGGAAGAAGTTCACTCCCCGTCAGCATCACTGCCCTGCCCCAGCAAAACCAGGGTGCTGAACCCACTGCTGGCTTGCTTTCAAGTGGGGCATGAGCCCAGCTCCCTGGCGGGCCCTGATGAGCCAGGACTTGGGAAGTTATCCCTGTGCCTCGCAGGTGCCGCCTGGCAGAACCAGAGCACTCAGCCACCTGTTGAACTCTCAAGGAGGAAAGAGGGGGTTCCGCCTTTCGATTTGTGTGTGGCCAGAGGCTGGAGGGTGGTTTCCCGTTGCTAGATCCCCCTTTATGCCACCCTTGACTTAGGGGAGCTGCTTTTCTTGGAGATTTCTTGTCTGTACCTGTCAGCAGTTCTGGGCTAGGGGGTCTCTGCAGCGCCCTTCCCAGCCCCAGGTGTGAGGGAGGCAGCAGGGATGCCAGGGAACTCACTGCCGCGTCCCTTCTCAAGTCCCAAGGCTCTGGCCTGGCCCCTCTGCATTCAGGACAATCCTCGGGGGCTCATGCTTGCCTGTGGCGTGACGGCTGGGATCGTTCACCTGTAGGAGGGGGAAGTGGGGTGAATGGAACGATTCCATCTCAGCCAAGAGAAGAACACATCATGATCACTTTTAATTGACTAAATAAAAAGAAAAGGAAAAAAGAGGTGTCACGGATGAGTTAAAACGATACAGACAAGAGCTTCTCTGTCTCGCAGTGTTGACCTGAAGACATGACTGATGCTCTGCTGTGGGGCTCCCCTGCGCCGTGGGGTGACCAGCACAACCGGGCTGCCGCCCACTCAATGCCAGTAGGGACCCTCTGACCCTTTCCAGGTGGAACCACCAAATGTCTCCAAGCACCACTATAGCTTCCAGGCTGCAAATCACTCTTTGTTGAGAACCCTGGGTCTAGAGCAACTGAAAACACTTCATCTACATCAAGACTTACAGGTATCTAGAGTATCTTATTGATGATTTTTGGAAAAAATTAATGAATTATAGCAAGTTTCTCAATATGACTGAAAATACGTGACAAAAAAATCTTGCCAAAGCACAATAGGCCAACGTTTCATTAATTTCAGTGATGTCACCAAAAGTACATTTTTAATTCAAATGCATACACTTTATGCCAAGAAACACACCAGGTGTGAGGATGCAGGGTTATTAATATATGAGAGTCTGGTCACTGTTTTCAAGGAGTGTATCAGCATCTGCTCATGTACTCAAACTGGCAATCACTGATCACTTATCAGTGAATACACCTTAGTTACACCTCTCAAGTGCTATCCTGGGGACAGGGATAGCAGTGATCAAGACCGGTCCTCCCTTCGTAGAGTTCACAGTACAGTGGGGACTCAGGTGAAGCACAGCCCAGCACCAGGGAAAGGGCCATGCCCTGACCCCAGGCAGTCAGGGAGGGCTTCCTGTAAGAAGCAAAACTCCAAATAGAGTTTAACCAGGTAATTATAGGGGAGACAGAATCTGGATAAGTGAAAACCAAATAAAATATGTAAACACAGAAGGCACTCAGCCAACATGCAGTCATTAACTAATTTGATTGATTAACTCATAATCAGATGAACTTTCTTTGCAGAAGCCGGAGGAGAGCAGGTGAAGAGGGAATGTGACCAGTCCAGGGTCTCACCTGCTACTGAAAACAGAAAAGACCAGATAGTTTATAATCTTCCATTCCTGGGCAATCAAAATATGGCACCGAGGATCACAGGGCTTGAGCACCTCCCCTAAAGAGAAACAGAGCGCGCTGAAGAGTCCTAATTTCCCTCGTTTCCCATTCCCAGAGCAGAAGGTGAGTTAGCCTAGAGCAGACAGGTGCTGGGTTTGGAGCTGAAGTAGACATTCCTCCAGAGAAAATACGTGGTGTTAAAAGCCAGCAGAGACGGTGTTCTTAGAAGTCTGAGATAAAATATCAGGGATACTGAATCCTGGTGGAAATTCTAAACTCAGTGGCAGGAATTCAGCTAAGAGAAACGGGCCTAAGGATGCGGCGCCAGAATGCAAGCGTAAAGAATCACTTGGAAGCCAAGCACAGTGGCTCGCACCTGTAGTTCCAGCCACTCTGGAGGCTGAGGCAAGAGGATCCCCTGAGCCCAGGAGGTTGAGGCTGCAGTGAGTGATGATCATACCGCTGCACTCCAGCCTCGGCAACAGAGCAAGACCCTGTCTCTTAAAAAGTTTTCAATTAAAACTCATTTAAAAGAAGAAAGGCTTCAGAGTAATTGCCCTAACCCCCATCAGAGTCTTCTTAGCTGCCTTTAGGGGTGGCCAGGGCACCCTGTGCATATTAACAAGTCAGGGCCACTGCGACCCCTCAGACGTACGAGACCCAAAATGCCCTGCTGGACACAGTGGCTCAACCGTGGCTCCAGGAAGACCCTTGGCCTTACCGATTTGAAGCATCAATCCTTCCAAGTTTACTTCTCTTCGTTCTGTCGTATGCTGCTGGGATGGAGCTGAGTTGCATAACTGAGTAAATGTTACCTGTCGGGTGCCCAAGATCCTGGAAACTATCGTGGCGTAGACTGCAACTCATAAGTGTAAGCCCTAATCCCCACTCTGATGGAGTTTGGAGACAGGCACTTTGGGAGGTGATTAAATCACAGGGGAGGAGCCCGTGTGAATGGGTTCAGTGACCTTATGAGAACAGACAGGAGACCTCTTCCCACTGCCTACCCTTTACCATGTGAGATTCAGCAGGAGGACAGCAGCTGCACCCAGGAGAAGTCCTCCCTGGACCCTGACCCACTGGCACCTGCGCTTGGACTTCCAGCCTCCAGTGCAGTGAGAAAAGAGACTTTCACTGTGTAAACCACAGGCTATGGTATTTTGTTACGGCAACCCAAGCTGACCAGCACATAGCAATTGATAGAATACCAGAAAATTTAAAAACTTTAAAACACTCTTTTTAAAAAATTCTCTCAAGGCTCTTGAGGAAACAAAATGTACATATTAAGCCAGTACTTAACTAAGCAAAGTATTTAAATAATCCTAATCTATTGGAAAATGTTCAGGTTCTGAACAACGTTTACAAATGCAGGTATACTGGTCCTTTCTGAATAACACTACAGGAGTTGAGCCTTTTATTAGATCATATAACAAACGTATGTGACCACTGGCCCTGGGAATGGGAGAATGAGATGGAGAGTTGCTTTGAGCTCTTGTTCTGCATTTGTGCAGGCTGTGTGACTCCCCACGCAAGGACACAGGGTGCCTGCTCTCTGGCAGGGCAACTGAGTTCCATGCCAATCCTTGTCCAGTAAGCGTCCTCATTCACAAATCAGTGGAGTGTCCTTGCATGCACACGGAACAGAGAAAGATCTACCATCATCTCAAAGAACCATATGCACCTAAAGGCCATGCCAAATGTGTGGTGGAACAAGACAGGGCCCAAGGCACACAAGACATGATCAGAATAGCAATCTATACTAATTGAGCACTTACTGTATACCAGGCACTTGTCAAAGTGTGTTCGTGAATTATCTCAGTATCACCATACACTAATAGAATATTATTATTCTCATTTTACAGACAAAAAAGATAAATGTCGAGTCATTTTTCCAAGTTCACAGAGAAGTGGTTGGTGGAGCAGGGACTTCTCTCCAAAAAATTGACATTTGTACATAAATTGAAACACAAAAACACATGTACGGGCACAGTAAGAACATATAAAGAGAAGAGAAAACCAAAACCTCCCAGCAGCCAATAGCCAGGGGTGGGTAGACCTAAAGACAGAGTGATTGCTGTGGATGAGTTTGTGGCAGGGTCCTGACCCCAGTGGTGCTGCTGTCCGTGGTCCTGGAGAACTGTTGCATAACAGGGCGTGGCTGTTTCTTCTCATGCCGGGGAACTGGGGACCCTTCCTGGCTCTCCACAGAGTGCTGAGCTGCATATGAGAAGATCCCTCGGTGAGAAAAGTGGGAAGCAGAGAGAGAAAGTCCTAGACTCACAAACACTGTCAGATTCCAAAGGAGAAGGCAAGAATTTGTTTTCAAATAACTACATGCAATATTTATTTCAGATAATTGGAAAGATTATGGTTTTGCTTTTCAATTTACTCTCAAAAAACAGTAATTCACCCAACACTGTGACACCTGTGTTTGTGTGGGTCTTCCGGCTTCTCCCTGGAGTCCTGGTTTCTGAACCACGTATTGCCTCGGATGCCACGGCTTCTGGGTAAATAAACAGCTGCAATGCCCCAACACTGGATTTGTGCAAATGGCTGGTGGCAGCCTCTTTGCCTGCATCGTTGCTCTCACCCCATCTTCAGTCACTCATAAGGTCAACGTTCCTTGTCTGCATCCTTGAAACTTACACAGGCTTCACATGTCTTCCGAGGCAGGGAACAGACAGGGAGACAGGGAGAGGGACTGGCCCAGACGCTCCACCATGGGGCAGATGTAAGGATAAAACTGTCAGCGGTGAAAACACAAAGAGAAATATTGCGATTTCCTATTCTCCACATTCTTCCCAGGGGCTGTTTGCCCAGTTTCCATGGCACGGGCGCTGAGATTTCATAATTTTCCTCCTGCCGGCCGTGTGCCCGTGCAACAATGTGAATTTAATCAGCCCAGACAGTTGGTTGGGTTTTGTCCATGTGAGTGGAATAAAACTTTTCTCACCAGCTAAACCCACAAAGTATCTAAAAGCCATAAATAATGGGTAACTCCTATAACTTGCACCTGCCTGCTTTATTTGATCAAGGCTGTGAGGACCCAGAGAGAAACTCCAGGGCCCCGAAGTGCTGATGGCTGCTCGTGGGAGAAGCCACATTTTCAGTGAAAACGTTTGTTTTCATACGGGGATTAGAAATAATTCTGATCCAAGTAATAATTTTAAATGGAACGGTCCTAACAACAATTCTTCCACCAGGCAGAGAAAGGAGAGAAGATGTGGGGACACATCAGGAGGACTGCCTCAGCGGCCAGAGGACACAGGAGCAGGTGTAACCAGCAGATCACCTGGAACAGAAAGTGAGCATGGAAATGTCGTTCTTTCCTTTGGTCGCGGCGAAAGGCAGAAACGCGTAAGACCAGCCACAGGTGTGTAAATCAGGGGACTCAAAACTGAGTGTATCTGTCACACCTAGAAAGATTTTTGAAGTGTTTGAAATTATTTGGATCCTTTTAGAGAATAACTTGCCCTATTTAGAAATATCATTACGACATGATCAAGAGTCATTTTTTCTGAAAATAGTTATCCAACATTTGCATATCATAAAAATATGACATTAGTTTAAGTTTTCAGTGGGAGAGAGATTTAGGTAGGCTTGCTTTTACCTCTGCATTCTATACAAAATTCTTAAATTTCCAAGACCCTGTTAAAAATATATGCACGTTATGGTCAAATGATCATGAACTTCTTTGTCGTGTTTTTAATGTATTAAATGACCTAAAATAACATTTGAAAAATGCTTCTTTGATGCAAGCTAGAAAATAGGACTATAATAAATGTATCTGCTGATACCATTATTCAAGTTAACAAATCTTTTTGCTATAATCTACTACCAAGATTCATGCTACTTCTCAGGGCCCACTTCAAAGGACAGACCACTATTTAAGTCATTTCTTAATTCAGCAGGAATTAAAGAACAAGAATCAAACAATGGGATATTTGCAGAATTGCTTTCTGAGGTTGTATATAATGCCCACTAATCTAAAGAGACTCCTATTTTGACAAAAGTTGCCAAAAAGCTAAAGATGATTCAAATCACTTGAAGTATTTGAAGCAGTGAAAGAAGATATCAGAAGACAGCAACTGAAATGCCAGTGAATGCAGAAAGCACCTGTCATTTTGATCATGACCCACGAGTTCTCCACAGTGCCACCATTTCCACCGGCCTCCCCTGACCCTTTCTTTTCTTTCCTTTTTTTTTTTGAGATGGAATCTCATTCTGTCACCCAGACTGGAGTTCAGTGGCACCATCTCAGCTCACTGCAACCTCCATCTCCCAGGTTCAAGTGATTCTCCTGCCTTAGCCTCCCTAGCAGCTGGGATTACAGGAATGCACCACCACACGCAGCTAATTTTTGTGTTTGTAGTAGAGATGGGGTTTTGTCATGTTGGCCAGGCTAGTCTCAAACTCCTGACCTCAGGTGTTCTGCACCCCTTGGCCTCCCAACGTGCTGGGATTACAGGCGTGAGCCACCGCGCCCAGCACCTCCACCTTTTCTGATGTTCTTGTGACCCGTTCACCACAGGAGATACTAATTTTAAAAAGACATTGGTTCTCATAGACACAGGGAGGGGAGCATCACACACTGGGGTCTATTGGGGGGAATAGGGGAGGGACAGCAGGGGGTGGGGAGTTGGGGAGAGATAGCAGTGGGAGAAATGCCGGATATGGCAGAAGGGGAGAAAGGCAGCAAATCACACTGCCACGTGTGTACCTCTGCAACTATCTTGCATGTTCTTCACATGTACCCCAAAACCTAAAATGCAATTTTTAAAAAAAGGCATTTGTTTTCCAGTTGAGAGCCTGCGTGGTGAATCCCAGCATCACTTCTTGTAGCCACCTGTGGGTTGCGCTTTCAGGACACAGACAGTGTGGACTCAAAGAAACACCTCCCATCTGGCCGGTTTTTAATCCAGATCAAATGTGGGCAAGTGGTTAAACAGCTCTGAGAAACGAGTCAAAATGAAAATGGAAAATTTAATCAAAACGTCTGAAACCACTGCACCCTTGAATTCTGGGTTTCTGGACCTCCACACTCAGAGGCCACAGTGGACGTGGCCCGTGGCGAGACTACACTCTGAGACTTCCTTTGGGCACAAAAAGACACTCATCTGGGGAGACCCTGGCGGGAGGCGCACTTGGACCCAGGTGTTTGAGACCAGCCTGGGCCACAGCGAGACCTTGTCTCTTCAAAGAGAGAAAGAGAGAGAAAGAAAATAAAGAAAAAAACAGGAAGCCACTTCCCTGCCTTAGTGCACTCCGCCCATGCAGATGGGCTTTCCTTGCCGTCCTCCAGATGCGCCCTGTGCCTGATCTCACTGATATCTCAGCGCCTGAGACAGGAGGAATACAGTGAGGTGCTCACAGCTGCGTGGATCTTAAGTGAGCCTGGAACTCTGCGACCTTACAAAAGGGTTCCCATGGTGTCCACTCTCACCTCCTGTAACACTGAACAAGGCGGGGATTGGTGGGACCTCACTTGTGGCCCACGCTGGCCCTGGGGTGCTCGTGCGTTTGCCCACGGTGGCTTTCATCAGGACTCACGAGCGTGCGGGTCTAGGTCCAGTCTGGACCTCCAAGGCCACGGTCCTGGCCACCCTTAGGTCTCCATCCCTGCCCTCCCTCTGGGAACCGGGGGCAGATCTCAGGAGTCAAGGTTGCTGCATCCATAAGGAGCACATGAGAGAGCACATCCGTAAGGAGCACATTACATCCGTAAGGAGCACATGGGGATTCAAGCTGCGTTAAGGATGGGAACGGTGGAAGCTGAAGCGTGCGGGTGCAGTGAAGACGCCATGCCTGTACTACACAGTTAGCAGGTGCACGGATTAGACAGTGTCGCCTCTCAAGGCAGAGCATCTGTCAAAAGGCGGACAGTCCTCCCGCCAGGTAGAGGAACTCCCATGACTGACACTGTGGGTCTCCACCTCCCGACATGTGCCCAGGACGTCTGAGGGGGTGCAGGGTCACACTGCGTGTCCTCCTGCTGTTTGTGGGAGACCTCAGACACAGCTTTCCGTCAGCGTGATGGGTGCCTGGGCGTCACCGAGGGTGACTTGGGACGTGGCCCACACATGGCACACTCTGCCATGCTTCACTCCGGTGCCAGGTGAGAGTAGCTGCACTCAGTCCCAGCGCATGGCTGAGCTCAGCTGCAGCTGCATGGCCTCTTCAGGCACTGCCTGTGATTACATTTAAGCATCCCTGTGCAGCAAAGTCTGCTGGGCTGGCCTCCCCCAGCAAGGTTTTGAGGAGGGTGGGACCCCACCACGAGCCCCATTCTGTGGTAACCTCAGGAGATCAAACAGGGGACCGGCATGGCTGTGGCATCCACGAGGTTGCTGCAGTTAACCTCATGCGAAAGCCTTATGTGAAGGGCAGTGACATGTCCCACCTTGCTTTTAAGCAAACATATTCAAAGAGAAAAGCACATTTTTGACTTGATGAGGATGTGGGGAGGGGGCAAATTTTAATTACAGTTGATGGGTCACCAGGATCAAGTCACACCACATTGCACCATACAGGAAAAGATGGATAGAACAAAGTGAAGTCCAAGGAACAAGGATGACTCCATGTGGAATAAAATGCACCTACACGGAGCAAGGCGGTACTTATGTGGAGTATGGCATGTCCAGACAAGGATGCTTCTACGCAGAGCAAGACGGTACCTATGTGGAGTACGGCGTGTCCAGACAAGGAGGCTTCTACGCAGAGCAAGGCGGTGCCTATGCAGAGTATGGTGTGTCAAGACAAGGACACTTCCACACAGAGCAAGGGTGTGTCCATGCAGGAGGATGCATCCAAGAGGAACAAGGCTGTGTCCACAAAGAACAAGGCTCTGTCCACATAGACCAAGGCTGTGTCCACATGAAACAAGGCTGTGTTCCTGTAGAACAAGGCTCTGTCCATGTAGAAAAAGGCTGTGTCCACATGGAACAAGGCTGTGTTCCTGTAGAACAAGGTTCTGTCCATGTAGAAAAAGGCTGTGTCCATGTGGAACAAGGCTGTGTCCACATGGAACAAAGCTGTGTCCATGTGGAATAAGGCTGTGTTCCTGTAGAACAAGGCTCTGTCCACATAGAACAAGGCTGTGTCCACATGGAACAAGGCTCTGTCCATGTAGAATAAGGCTGTGTCCACATGGAACAAGGCTCTGTTCCATGTAGAACAAGGCTG
>CM052661.1:107683840-107705827 GCA_028533165.1 Leontopithecus rosalia
TGGAACAAGGCTGTGTCCACATGGAACAAAGCTGTGTCCATGTGGAACAAGGCTGCATTCCTGTAGAACAAGGCTCTGTCCACGTGGAACAAGGCTGTGTTCCTTAGAACAAGGCTCTGTCTATGTAGAACAAGGCTGTGTCCACGTGGAACAAGGCTGTGTTCCTGTAGAACAAGGCTCTGTCCACGTAGAACAAGGCTGTGTCCACGTGGAACAAGGCTGTGTTTCTATAGAACAAGGCTGTGTCCACTTGGAAGAAGGCTGTGTTCATGTGGAACAAGGCTCTGTCCATGTAGAACAAGGCTGTGTCCATGTAGAGCCAGGATGTGTCCGTGTGTATAAGGATATGTTCGTGCAGATCAAGGCTCTGTCCATTAGAACAAGGTTCTGTCCGCTTACAGCCAGGATGTGTTCATATCGAAGAGGGTTATTCACAGAGCACAGATACATCTCTGCTGAGCCAGGGTTTCTCTGGGGTTTGGGCGCTGCTCTCCTAGCGCCTGTGTCTGTCGTGCGATGCGGACTTTCACACCCACGTCCTTGAGCCGGGCCATTGAGCACTCAACGTGTAGGAGACGGATCAGGTTTTCAGGGCTGCAACATCAGAATCTCACAGACTTGAGGGCTTCCCATGGAATGCATTTTCCTGCCACCTTGGAGCTTGCGTATCTGAGATCTGGCTGTTGGCAGGACTGGTATTTGGCCACTGGGGAGGGGAATCTGTTTTACACGATGGGGTTCAGGGCTCACTGCCCCAAAATGTGGCACTGTACATGTGGCATATAAGAATGTGGCAGAAGCAGGAAGGCCACTCCCCAACCTTCTCCTCCTCCTCCACAGAAGCAGGTCGTAAAACCTAGCGGGTACTTTCTGGCCCTTCCCCAAGGCAGGTGTTCTGACATGCTTACGGCCTCATGGCCTCCGCTGCACCCCCAGGAAGACACATTCTTAGCTTGGAAATCACGGGGACAGAGAGGCCCATCTGTGCACACAGGCTCTGCTGCGGCCCTCTCCATTGGCCACACCTCTCCAGGACCACGTGCGTCCCCATCCAAGCCGCTGACGACACCCAGGCTCCGTCCACTCTTCACGTCTTCCTGTCTTCATAGGCCTCCATCTCACTAAAACTTATTCACTAAAGTTCGTGCTTTTCTCCTGTGAACGTGTCTTTGATTTTCAGACCCAGGCAGGAACCTAGGGCGTCCGGGATGGCCTTTCTCGCTTTCCCAGCTGTGGCTCCTGATGCCTGCAGGGCACCTGGCTCAGCCAGCAAGCGGCAGTTCAGCAATCCGGGCATCTGACAAAGATCCGGGCGGCAGGGAGGATTCTCACCATGCCAGCCCCTCACGTCTCTGTCTGTGGGGCTCATTCAAGGAAATGGGATGAGTGTCTTTTTTTTTTAATTTTCAGACCCAGCCGAGGCCACTAAAATGACCGAGGAACACCTACCCTCCCTATACAGGCTTCTCCCTGGCAACCACTGGCTTTCCTTGGCCGTCAGCATGTGGAAACGGCACCCCGATTCCAGTGTCAGAAGTCACGTTCTCCCTGCGCGTGCACCCGTCCTGGCTCCAGCTTTCCTCTTTCCATGAGGACGTCTGTCACACTGGCCGAGGGCCCACCCTAATGAAGCCATCTCAATTCCATCATCTGCACAGTACCTATTTCAGATAAGGTCTGTTGACCTAAATGCAAAGACAGAGGCTGTCTAAGGGGAGAGATGTTGGTCTGAGAGCCGTGCACAGCCATGGGCACCCACACCCATGGCAGACTCTGCGCGTTCAGGAGGGACGGAAGACAGAGGTGTGAGGGAGCAACCAGGAGGACTAGGCAATTGTTTTAAAATAATGGTCCTCAGAAAATGAGGGTGTCACCCGCTGAGGCTGGCCAGGCCGGGCTGGGCCAGCGTCCTTGAGGAAGGGCTTTTGGTGCCAGCCTTTTTCGTGACAAGGCACACAAGCACAAGGAGCCTCTCTTCATGACCTTCCCTGCTCTGTTCATCAAATATTAAGTTTTCTTAATACTTATGACTGCAGTGTGGTCACATTCTGGGGCACTGGGTGTGGGGCTCCATCACAGGAATCTTAGGGGACCCAGCAAAGCCCAGTGTGAAGGGATACGGAGGGAGGAGCAGAGCAGAGTTGGGGGAGCCCCAGCAGAGGTGCCGGGTCAAGGCGTTGGACGGAACAGGCCCCACGCAGGCTGCTCTGTCCTGGCAGGGACCCCTGGGCCTAGGAGGAGGACTCCTGTCCACCTCTCACATCCTAGCTCTTTTTCTTAAAACGCCGCAGCCGCAGTCCTGGTGAGACGGCCCATGCCCAGCACACAGCCGGGAAAAACAAGCTCCAGTGACGGGGTGAAACTCACCAGAGAGATCACAAGCCCCAGACTTCACACCAGAGGCCTGCCCGAGCCAGCCACCACATGGGCCCCAGACCACAGCAGGGCATTTACATCCTGACGGGGCTTTGCTACTTATGACATTCTAGTGCCAAAAGTGCAGAGACCCTGCGAGCGAAGGGCCTTCCTGGGGAAGCTGGGGAAGCCACTTCCTGTCCATAGCTCCCCTGCTCCTTGGATGTTCGTTCCTGTGCTGGATGCAGTCTGCGGGCTTCTGGAGGGGAAGGGGGACGGAGGGAGGCCACCCCTGGGCCCAGCCTGACGGTCATTGTCCCTTCCAGAGCTCACCAAGGGATCCAGGGTAGGACCACACAGTCACGCACTTATGGGGAGACCCATCTAACCCTCTGCAGCGGACTGAAAGCAGAAAGCCACGTCCTGCCCTGTGGCTTCTGAAGGGATGGGTCTCCTGCCCTGAAACAGCATCCAGAAACGAACGTGCAGAAGGTGGCCAGGGCCTTGGAGAAGAGCCCCAGGTCCCTCGCAGAACTCCGGACAAGGCGGGAGGCTGGGAGGCCTCACCTCCCGGCCCACTCCAAGGCAGCCCCGCGCCAGCCAGGAAGACGCGATCCGTCCACCGCCGCAGACTGCTCCTGTATTAGCAATTCACTGTCAAACGCTCAAGAGTTTGCCAAAGCATAATAGATGCTTTACATTTTATGCATAACTAGTTCTGAGACCAGAGCTATAAAAGTTTTCTATTAACATGTAAGCACTAAGACAAGTTTTTTTTTAACTTGATAAATATACATAACTCCTCAACAATGAGCCTCTTGTGTTGCTAATGGGGACCCTTAATGGAGAGTTATATTTCCAGGATTATATCTTTATTCAGTTGCAAATGATTTTTGGGGGGAGTTTTAATGCTGTGCTCCGTCTATGAATAATAGTATCGTTTGAATGCCGCGGACACCTGGTGCCGGAGGACAGTGGGTCTCTGCAGTGACCTGGCGGCCCTGCCAAGTTCGCATTTTCCCAGCCTTTCCTACCCGTTCCATTCAGCATCTGATTTCATTCTCCCGCAGCAAAACGGGAGACACTTGTAACTTTATTCTCCCTCTGCAAAAACTTGCTCTCTTGTAAGGAAAAAATTCTGGAAGAAAAAAATTCCTCTTATCAATCTCTTCTTATATGGAGTCTGGTAATTTGAAGGCTGGCTAAAGTTTCAGGAAAAACCTTCCAATTAAATACTGTAAAAAGATAAAATAACAGTGGGCTTGCTGCTGCCCAGTAGCTTTATTGAAGCGCTCTTTTGTTGATTTATTGTACGTTAGCCACTGAGCCGTGCAAAGAACATTACGTTTCAGAAAGAACTATTCGTATGCGGCCGGCATCCACTCCAGAAACAATCAGGCCTGTATTGCGTCTTGCAAATTTATACCAGGATGTTGGTTTAGAGTGTTTCCCTGAAAAGTTTTTCAAGTAAGTGTCTGCTTTCATGGGCGAGAGTGACTGAGGCACACAAACAAACCTTTGTTTCAAAACTCACAGATGTATGGCCTGGCCGAGCTTTGTTTTCCGCTTTAAGAAGTATTCTCAGATTTTTGTTTTGAGCACAACACAGGATTGTACAAAAAAAAAAAAATCAGCTTGAGGATGAATGTCTCGTATAATCTCAGGCTTTTCCAAATTTTCCCAGGGTTAATTTTTCTACCCCGAACTTTGCCTGTGGGGTAGGTTAGGGGTTTTTTTCTTCTTTAATTTATTTATTTGTTTGTTAGTTTTGTTTTTGTTTTTAAATTCAGGCACCCAGAGAAAAGGAATTCTGCCTACTTCAGCTTTGAATGTGGCTTCAGGAAACTTCATTTCAAAGCTATTAGGGAGTTTGCAAGCTCCATAAATATACTTTTGTTCGAGTTGCAATCTGCCCTCCTCTCTCTCTGGGCGCCCCAGCATCGTGCTGCAACATCCGGCAGCCCAGGCTGCGGCGTGACGTGGAGCCACAAGGACAGCCACCTGGGTCGGGGCTGAAGGGAATCCTAAGTGACAAAATATTTAGACTTCAAGGCAGGCATCGTTGGGGGCACAAACACAACTCTCCCTCCCAAACGGCAGAGGAGATGTTCTTAAGCTCCACATAGCCACGTGTACAAACAAAAGATATCTGACCATCAGCGAGGCCCAGGAATTATTTGTTAATATTATCAGGGCTCTGTGTCCACAGCACCCCTTGGCTCACAAGGGTACGTGTGTCTGATGCCCAGGACCAAGTGGGGGTGTTGCAGCCACCAGCCAGCCGGAGTCTGAAGTCTGGAGCCGTGTACACACGGGAGGGCATTCTGAGAAGGTCAGATTAACAGGATAAGCCTTGCACAAGCAAAGATGTGTGTATGTCAGCCTCAGAGTGCAGGAGCCTGTAAATAACCGCCCTGCTTGGTTCCAGGATCAATTCTTACCGTGGGATTCTCACTTTGAAAGAAAAAATGACATCCCCACATCTAGTTAGAAAGTCACCTGTCATAGCGCAGAGTCAGGGAGGGCAGGGAGGGGTGAGGGGATGGGGGAGGGATAGTTGTTCTTGAGCTTAGTTGAGTTATAATTGCTTTCAGGTTAGTTATAGTTTATGATTTATTGAGCACTGTGTCCTTTTCATATTGTAAACCGAAAAGTATCTGAGACAAGTCGCAGTCAATTTAGCTCCCTCGCCAAGGTTAAGTACTAGCCCAAGGCACAGCCTCGGGGCGTGGCCGAGTGCACAAGGTGGCTGGTGCACAGCTTGCTTTTATACATTTTTGGGAGGCACGACATCAATCAATACTTGGAAGGTTTACATTGGTTACATCTGGAAGGGTGGGCAACTCCAAGAGGGATGCCTACATATCATAGGTAGATTTTAAAATGTTCTGATTGGCAGTTGGTTGAAAAGTTGCTCTCTCCAGAAAAGAAGGTCTGGGTTAAGATAAGGGGTTGTGGAGACTTGGTTTTAGCATGCAAGATGCGGGCTTCAGAGAGAAGAGGCTGCAGCGGTTTCTCATCAGGCTCCAGGTCTGTGTTGACGGCACCGCTGGAGGGTGCCTGAGGCACGTGCACCCCCACTTCCCAGCCTGAACCAGTCCTTCAGGTTGAGTTTTAGGGTGCTCTGGCCGAGGAGGAAGTCCACTGAGATGGTCGCAGGCTGGGTGGGGGCTGGTGCTTAGACTCCTACTTTTACGATATTATTTATGACAAAAATTTTATTTTATGTAACTATTACATTTAACTCCCATAACAACCTTGCTAATATGATTATTAATCCCAATTTAGAGATGAGAACCTACATAATTGCCCAAGGTCCTTCCTCTGGCGCTTCACAGGCTTGGTTCAAGCCCAAATTCAACTTCCGCCAGGGCTCGAACCCCTTGGGGGCCAAGCTGCTCCCCCCAGGGCCTGGCAGGTGGATAGTAACTCTTCCCCCAGTCGAGGACAGCAGGGTGCCAGCTGTCACCTGAGCACTCCCTTCCTTTTGCCTCCTTTTTTTTCCCCAGAAAGTGATATAATCTGCTCGGAGCTCTCACCGGGACTGGCTGACGTTGGCGTTCACTCAGCCCTCGCCTCTGCACTCCTTGTTTAAAGTCCATGACTAAGTTGGTCTGCGCCAAATTGTACCACAGCGTGGAGAGTTACTGCTGCCGTGTGGTTCCAGAGCTGTCTCCAGCAGCTCACATCAACGTCCTGTTCACTTGGGATGGCTTTGGAGATATGAGCTGTGACATAACATTTAATCTAGAAAGTGGCATGCTGGGATGGTTTCTCGGGAGAAGACGGAGAACCGCTCAGCACACGGATGCAGGAGTTGCCACCAGGCAAACACATGTGCTCAGGAGACACCAGCTGTGCCCATCTAAGTCAGTGGGAAGCTCTGGGGTAGCAAACTGCCTGCAGTGGGGTCATTGTAAGTGTCCTCCTGTGTGTCCTCTCTCCAAGTGTCCTGGGATGTACCACTCTTCATCTTTCCACCAAGAGAATGGCATTCATCATAAATCCACTGCTGGTATCAGAATGAAGTCAATGAGTCTAGAAAAATGTATCTCAAATTATGAATTAAAAGTCAGAAGGGTCAAGGGCTTCCGGGAAGCATCTGCAAAGTTAAAGGAAGTCACCCAGGTAGGAGCTTGTTCAGGAACACTGGCCGTCAGGCATCATTAGTAGGGTTTGCATTCTTTGTATGCCCATCACGACCATCAGAGCCTTCATACAGATGGTGCGGGCTCCCCACCAGGCCTGCTGTGGCGCATCTGGCCGGACACAGCATTCCCTGCAAGACCAACCACCTCCCCTTCTAACCCCACCGCTGCCGTGTGGCCGAATCGCCTCCCCTCTCTGTCCTTCGTTTCTGACCATTTGGGAGCCTACACATAAACGATTCGTAGTCATTTAAAACATGTATTGTTTCAAATCAGATCTGTGACTAATTATCTTGCTCTTCAAGGGACTGAAATTCTTGGTGTGGGAGTATTGAAAAAAACAGTTTGTTTTCTCTTCCAGTTTGTCAATCTGCTCTTTGCAAAACCCCAGACCGCACCCCCTGATGTCAGTGTCTCGGAATCCCGTCTGCATTTCTAAGATCTCCTAAGAACCAAACGGAAGGTGAGTGAGATCTTAGAGCCCAAATCAGACCCGTGCTCACGTCCACACTTGGAATTTTAGGGTTACGCTTGAGAGATGTCGGGATGGACATCACTTCTGCGTTAACTTTATTATTTCCAACAGGAAAGCAAGGAGTTTCTTATCAGCTGAAAGTCAATTTTCTAACCATGAGCCATGTAATGAATAACTCTTTTGAGTGCTGGGCAAGAAGAAGGACTCATATCGGAAGACGCAGAAATCCGTAATTACTTTTTTGTTTGTCCTTTTCAAGGAAGAGACGAGGGTCCGCTCTCAACGTCATCACTGCTCATCTTAAGGACAGGGACTCAGGGCCAGCCATGGCGCAAAGCAGCCTGGCGAAGCCTCGGCGCCGGCCCGGCCTGGCCTGGCCCGGCGCGTCCTCGGTCTCCGGGACCAGGGCTCGTGCCCCCGTGCCAGGCAGGCCTCACAGCGCCCACCCGGGCCCGCCGCGCCCTAAGCTCTGGGCTGCCTCCTGCAGAACCTTCTGGTCCCGCCTCGCCTCCCGCCTGCGCTTTTCTTTCCCGGCCTGGCAAAGGCATCTCTGCGAGTGGGAAAGGCCAGAGGAAGCCCACAGCGCACCACACACTCGCTCCTCCGGCGACTTAAATTTAAACTCCAGGAGCCTAATGTCACCTGGGTCTGGGGCTGTCATTCCCACCTCGCGCTCCTCTCATTGCCACAAGCCCAGGCCGCGGATGCTTCCCGCAGTCCCCTCAAGGCGCTCCCAGGGGAGAGGAGGAGGGAACATGGAGCACCGGGAAGGCGAGCCCGAGCCGGCGTACATGGAGACTCGCGCGCCATGGTCTCTCCAAGGAATCCCGCCTGCTCCCGCAGGTCCGGGGCCGCCGGCCTCCCCACACTGGACGAGAGAAGGGGGCCCCCTGTGCCGTGCGCTGCCCGCCTCCCGGGCCCACGGCATGAAGCTCTCCGGCTTTCGCCCGGTTCCCCTGGAATTGCCGGCCTGGCCCCTGCCGCCTCCCTCAGAGGAAGGGCTAAGAGTTACCAGGACGCCTTGTGTTTTCCCTTCTGAAAAACACAAGCCCAGAAGAATCGGGTCCAAGGAAGGGAGCGGAGAGCTGGGCGCATTGCACTCATGGGCCTGAGCGCTGCGGGAGTACCAGGGACTCGGGGCTTTCTCTGGGGTGCCTGTGCTGTCCTAACAGGTAAGCCAACAAGGAATCGAACTTTGCCCCTTTATGTGGGCGGTGGATGTGGCTGCCACGCAGTTGCTGTCGAGAGGCGTTTCTGCGGTTTGCAGTGACAGCCAGAAGGTACTTGCACTGGAGGCAGCTCCAGAGGTACAGCTCCTTATATGCAAACACGCCTGCACGCGCACAGAGGTGGAACAGCGCAGACCCCAGGGCCCCCCGGGCGGTGCACCTCCTCTCCGCAGGGACACTGCCACCCTCAGCTCAGCAGGGACTCCTGGGACAGCCATGAGCGCACTTTCTGCACAGGCAGGAATGCAGCCATTTGCCATTTGCCAGGCAGCAAGGAGCATGGGCGGTGGCCTGGCAGGGCTCCCCAGCATGCTGAGGACGACAGAGGCCATAAGCTCCTCACACAATGAGCGCCACTTCTCCAAACAGGAAGACTCCGTGTGGCCATCGACACCTTGCATTGAATTATTAGCCAACTGGAGTCCTGGAAAACCATTTTTACTCAGGTGACATCTGTGGTAAAGAGCCCATCAATAAATTCTTTCCGCCTGAGAAATGTGCTCCCCCAAACACTGGCACCAGAACCGCCTGCTCTGAGCAGCTGGGGGGTCCGGGAAGGCAGAGCTCTGTGGAGACGGGCAGGGCTGCCGCCGTCCATGCCCCACACAGGGCCTGTGCGGGCGTCCTTGGGACTGTTCAGCCACCGGGACTCCGCCCAGAGGAGGCTCCTTGTCACTGAGGGTGCGACAAAAGAGAATGGCCTAAGAGAGCCGTGGGGGCAGCGGCAGGGCAGGTGGCATGAGGGGCACAGAGGGCTCCATCGGGGCCCCAGCTCCCAGCTCCAGCAGCCTTTGCTATAACGCTGGAGCCCCGTGGGCCTCGGGAAACCAGTCTCTCTCTGACCATCTCCGGCTCCCGTCCTTCTTTTGCCTGCCCCAACACAGGACTCTAACCGGATCCTGGGTCAGAAGACCCTCATTCCAGAGAGGGCCCCTCCCCCCACTCTGCAGGAAGGAGCCTGCGCAGAGAGGCCAGGACGAGTCCCAGCAGACAGTCCCTTCGGGTTAATTCTGTCTGGGATTTGTTCCTTCCCGGGTTAGTTCCCTCCGGGGTCAGTTCCCTCTGGTGTTAGTTCTGCCTAGGATTTGTTCCCTCCCAGGTTAGTTCCCTCCTGGGTCAGTTCCCTCTGGTGTTAGTTCTGTCTAGGATTTGTTCCCTCCAGGGTCAGTTCCCTCCTGGGTCAGTTCCCTCAGGGGTGAGTTCCCTCCGGGGTCAGTTCCCTCTGGTGTTAGTTCCCTCCGGGGTCAATTCCCTCTGGTGTTAGTTCCCTCCGGGGTCAGTTCCCTCTGGTGTTAGTTCCCTCCTAGGTCAGTTCCCTCCGGGGTCAGTTCCCTCTGGTGTTAGTTCCCTCCGGGGTCAGTTCCCTCTGGTGTTAGTTCTGCCTAGGATTTGTTCCCTCCCAGGTTAGTTCCCTCCTGGGTCAGTTCCCTCTGGTGTTAGTTCTGCCTAGGATTTGTTCCCTCCAGGGTCAGTTCCCTCCAGGGTCAGTTCCCTCCAGGGTGAGTTCCCTCTGGTGTTAGCTCCCTCCTGGGTCAGTTCCCTCTGGTGTTAGTTCCCTCCTGGGTCAGTTCCCTCTGGTGTTAGTTCCCACCGGGGTGAGTTCCCTCTGGTGTTAGTTCCCTCCAGGGTCAGCTCCCTCCGGGGTCAGTTCCTTCCCGGGTGAGTTCCTGCACTTTTTGTCCATTCCTGTTTCTGCATGCTTGTCAATCATGCCTATGTAATGAAACCTCCATGAGAACCCAAGAGGACAGGGTCCCTGAGCTTCCAGAGAGCTGAGCATGCCAAGACCCCTGGAGAATGCAGCGCCCATGAGGGCACGGAAGCTCCACGCCCCTCCCCCCGCCTCACCGTACACCTCACTTTTTCTGTGTCCTTTATACTATCCCTTATAATAAACCAATTGGCACAAGTGTTTCCTGGAGTTCTGCGAGCCACACCAGCGAACTCATCAAACCCGGAGAAAGGGTCATGGGAAGCCCAATTTGAAGCTGGTTGGTCAGAAGTTCTGGAGCCCAGACTTGCAATTGGTGCAGGGGGGGCCCATCTCAAGAGCCGAGCCCTCACCTGCAGATCTGACACTGTCTCCAGGTGGTTGAGCCCTCCTCACCTGCAGGTGGACCGTGTCAGGGCTCAGCCAGAGACCGCAGCTGGTGTCCACTGCTGAGTGGGAGGGAAAAGCCCCATGCATTTGGTCACAGACATTGTCTTCTGTGGTGACGTAGTAGCAGAGGGAACACACGGCTGGAGTTTCCTGAAACGGGCAGCATCCACGTCCCCTGTGAGCAGGAGCTCCAGGAGCCAGGCAGGGATGCATTCACCTGCCAGAGAATTTCCTGAGTCAGATTCGACCATTCACAGGGTCCCTCCTTCTGCAGCGTGAAGACTCCACGCTTCCAAGGTCTCTTTCATGCTTACACATTCAGCTTCTAAAAAAGAAACGGGGGCCCTTCTGTGCATGAACTGGGGCCACCAGTCTCCCAGCCTTGGGTCACTGACCTCAATCTTCTTTTGCACACAGAACCATAAGCCCCCAAGGGTAAAATAGACGGGGCCCACCCAGCTTCCACAGTGTGCAGGCAGCTGACCCGTCCCCTTGAGGGCTCCGTGGTAATGACACAGGCCAGGAGGTTTACACAGGCTGCCTGGTTTGTTAATTCATTCTTTGCAAATTTGCTCCCAAAACTGAACAACCCCTGGTGGCCTCCTGTGCTGACCCTCCTTATCTTCCCAACCTCGGCACAGCGCTTTGCCCAGGTCTGGCCCAAACCCCCAACGTTGCCTTCACTCACCCACCAGTGGCCTCCTGGGGCCAGGGATGTCCTTGCCACCTGTGTGCTGCTGACCCACACCTGTCACCTGCCCTCCAGGTGCACCTCAGAGTCTACATAGAGGCCTGTCGGGCATCCGAAACTGAACACATCCAAGCTTGGACCTCCCAGCACCCGAGCTCCTCACTCCGGGTCTCACCCACCTCAGTGCAGGGCAACTCACTTCCCACTGCTCAGGTCCAAAACCCCACAGTCATCCCGGGTTCCCCCTTCTTCCTCACTACGCATGAAGTCCTATGGCGTCCCCCTCAAAGCACATCTACACTTTGACCACGCTCAGCAACCCCACCAATGCCATCCTCACTCTCCTGAAATATTCCAGATGCTCCCTGATCTTGCTCGTAAGACACCCAGAGTTAAGCCATCGCGTTAGCCATCAGCTCACAGGCTTCTCTATTCAAAACTCTCCAGGGCCAGCCCAATCCTAGAGCATTGAGTCCTCACACATGGCCTCTGCAGCATGCCCGAAGCTGCCTTCTGGACCCCTCCGCCACCCCCGTCCCACTCTGCAGCCCCCTGAGACTTCCTGCTCCACAAACCCACCACACAGGCTCCCACCTCCAGGGCCAGGGTCTCCCTCTTCCCCTTGGCTTACAGCTGTGTCCTCAAAAGTCTCCACCACTCACCCCTCACTTCCTCAAATATCACAGAGAGCTTCCCCAAACGCTTGTCTAAAGTGACACACGCGGGCACCCAGCCTCACTCCCCGAACGTGTGTCTAAAGTGACACACACGGGCACCCACCCTCACTCCCCAAACGCCTGTGTAAAGTGACACACGCGGGCACCCACCCTCACTCCCCAAACGCCTGTCTAAAGTGACACACGCGGGCACCCACCCTCACTCCCCGAACGTCTGTCTGAAGTGACACAGGCGGGCATCCACCCTCACTCCCCGAACGCCTGTCTAAAGTGACACAGGCGGGCACCCAGCCTCACTCCCCACAACCACTTCTTTCATCTCCATCTGCCATGTCATAATACCCTGTGTCCGTCACTTACTCTGTCTCTCCTGTGTCCGCTCTATCTTCCCTGCTGGAACAGAAGTTCCCAGAAGACAGGGACATACCCTGTGCACTGCGCACAGTCCTCGACACCTAGATCAGTACTGGCTGATAGAAGAAACTCAATCTGCATTTCTAGGAAGGAAGGAAGGAGGGAAAAATGGAAGAATGGGTGGATAGATGGGGGAGGCAGCCCTGTCCAGTGATAAAGTTAAGGGCCCTGAGTCTGAGGGGTGAAGGGAAAACAAGGTTCAAGGTGTTGAAGGGCTGGAATATCTGGGCTCAGGTTGCAGCAGGTCCATGAGAAGCAGTTCAGGTTGAGTCTGAGATCAGACCCGGACGTGGAGGCCACCATTCCTCCGTGTACACCACGGGCCTGGCCTGGCAGTTTGTGGGCTGGGCTCCAGGGACCAGCAGGTCTACAGGCCCCAGGCCAGACAGAGTGGGAAAAGGATGACCTTTGTGCCTCAAACCACCATGTGGGAAGGTGACCCTCGACTTTGTGGCTGGACCCAGGACATCTTTCATCCATTACTTGTACATTTCAGGTGAAGGTTTGTAACCAGCTTCGTGCTCATACTGGGACAGGTGTGAACTGCAGATGCTTTGCTGATGGCCCGTGGAACTTCAATGAAAGGCCTAGGGCACTTCCTAATCAACTCGACCCCAGACAACCCCACATCAGCTGAGAAGCTGAGCAAAGGCTGTGGGTAGCCACCTGCACTTCCCTAGGAGCTCTGAGAAACAGGAGCCCACACAGGGCCACACCAAGCGCTCCTCCCCTGCAGACACCTTCCAGCTGACCTCAGGACTCAATGGGGAAAAGGCACAAACGCTTCCAACAGAGCCATTTTTAAGAAATCGTGTTTATGTATCAAAACACGAACCTTTGTTCCTACATCTCGGCAACCCCACATGGTGTTTTGTCATCTTGAATAACACGAAGGTCCGGGAAGCAGCTGCTGCTACGGGCACTGGGCAATGTTGGTGGCCTCATGAGGAGCAGTGTCCACTCCTGTAAACCTCAGACTTGCAAGAATGGATTTCACTATTCCTTAAATTTCTTGGAGTCCAGTTGGGGGTGTGAAAAGGAAAGAAGCTTCGTAATCAGGAGAAACAACTCAAAAGCTGCACTCCACACCTCCACGTCTGTCCTGGGAATGAAGGCAGCCGTTTTCAGAGCCAGGCTGTTCGCAAGGGTTCTTCGAGGCAACACTCTCCAGCGTCCATGGAGTGTCTGAAGTCGACTTAGGAAGACACCGTCAGGCTGGAGGCGCGCGTGCACTGTGGTCCTACAACGCCACTTCTCGCAGACCTGGAGGGAGGGTCACATGCATGGACAGGAAGTCCATGAAAAATGCTCAGTGCAAAAATGTTAGAAAGAGCGAAGCACCAGAACCAACCCAAATGCCCCTTGGGAGGAGCCCAGGGCAGTGTGTGAGTCGCTTATAAGCTGGAATACGATGTGGCAGCTCCAAAGAATGAAGCAAGTGGGTGACGGGGGAGAGGCCCCAGTGGTGACAGCTTCAAACTCTAACGCTGGAACAGTGCCACAACTTGCGGAGGCTACGTGGGTACCAGCAAGTCTCACTTGTGGGCAATAAAGCCGTGGCAGTGGCTGGCTTTGGGGAGGAAGGAGAGAACGTAAAGGCGCTTCTGTCTGGGTCCTGTTTCTTCTTCTCTGTGATTGCTGGCATGAGGGAGCACTATGTTTTGCTGTAATTTTCAATTTATCAGAAAGGTGGATTTTAACAACCAGAGCCTCGTTTGTCAGCTTAAGGGCTGGGCTCCAGGGGACGGCAGGACTGGCTTGTGTGATGTGTGCTGCTGGAGGGTGGATTTGCTGAAGCTTGTTTGATGAACACAGTTCCTGGTTTGACCCGTTTGAGGACTTTGCAGAGGTGTTAACAGAGGGAAACATCTCCGCCTTGGAAACTCTCACTGGTGATTTTCTTATTTAATTAGCTTCGGCATAACAATCGTACCCCCAAAATCCTTTGCACAGTGACCGTGCACGATCACACGCACTGCAGGTGCGTCTGGCGGATGCAGGTTCAAGCTCCAGTTGGGCTGGACCACTGCTTTAGGAGACGGAGAGGCAGCTGCAGCGGTGATCACGTCACCCTCAGCTCGCATTTCACCCACCACATCCCCTTTTCCTTCTGTATTCAGATTAATTCTTGGTGCTGGTGCCTTTGAGCTATGCCAGCCTATGGAATTATGTTTCTTAACACAAGGCCAAACTGGCAATGATTCCCCGGCCACCGAAGGTGGAAAGGCCCCAGTAAAACAGGTCACATTTTCCCCGGGTGCACCATGTCAGATGCAGCCACTCTGGTGCTTCCTCGGTGCGGCTGACCATGGGTATTACGGTTATCACATTTCAGCCTCAGTCAGCCCTGGGAGATGAGCCTGCTTCTTCCCTGATATGGCTAGATGAGGACACATATATATTAATACATAGCTAGTGAATATCGTAGCTCCCCGGAGAATCGCTGGAAAAATGAGCTTTGTATTTATTTTTCTTACTTAAACCCCTAAGACTCAAATGTCCCCCGGGCTCCTGTCTCCTGTGTGCTGCCACTCCCTTGATCAGGACGCCTCGGGTGGGAGGGACTGGCTGGCGCCTCTCAGGGACGCTCTGCAGACATTCTGCAGGAAGCCACGCACATTCACCTTGAGAGCAGGCTCCTTCCCTGTGGCCGCAGAAATGACTTCCCGATCCCACCGTCTCCACTGCAGCGGCTTCTGATCGCCCCATAAATCCAGCCAAATACTTTGGCCTTCTTATACCTTGTCATTGTGCTTCCTGGAATTGTCCAGTCCAGCAAAGCGCCCGCGAGAGGTCTTCAGTACAGCTTTCTGACATATGCCGCGAAGAAGCCAGCCACGTTCCCAGCAGCAGAAACAGCAGCAGCTTTCGGGACGCCCAGCAGCCCATGAGCAGAACACACAGATGCCCCCACCCCCGACACCCACACGCCCCACACTGTAATTCTCTGGAAGTGCGACTCACGATTCAGTTATTTTTAGGACAGCCCCAGGATGTAGTTTTGTTTGTTCTGTTTCCTTTTTTAAAAGTGTGGGGAAATGTACACAGAGTAAAATTCACCATTTAACCATTTTTAAGGACACAGTCCAGCAAATCAGGTACACACTGCTGTGTGGTCATCATCACCGTCCATCTGTAGAAGGTTTTCACCTTCCACAGCTGCAGCCCGTGCCCATCCCGCCCCTGCCCTGGCACCCGTGAAGTGGAGCCTGGTGCCTCCTGTACAGAATCCTGCCGCGCTCAAGTCTCACACGGAGTGTTCCGCAGGCAGGGCCTGTGCCGGACCCGTCTTGATCTTCTCCGGGCTTCTCACACTGGACTCACAAGAGCCAGATGCTGTTCAGCCCCTGGGTGCCTGGACAGCACTTCAGCCTAGCCCCCGCAATCAGAGGGCACCGCCATGACGTCAGGCCATTTGCTGAGAATCCCCCTTGTGACAGGTGCCCAGCGAGTGCTAACAGCAGCAGCAAAGGAGCCAGCCCAGTGCCCGTGCGTTTGGTCAACACCTGGAGCCACAGCTGGGCCAGCTGCCGCTGGATGCAGAGGGCCGCGCTCCTCCCTGCAGGCTGCCCCAGCGTTCAGGGCTTCCTCTGCTGGGTGCCTGGCAGGTCGCCTGGCTCACTCTCTCCAGCAGCTTCCAACTCAGCAAGCAGGTCGCCAGGAGCCCACACTGCACCCCAGCTGCACACCACACTCTGCCTCTCAGTGCAAGTCACTTCCTGTCCCTCCCATTGGAGGTGGGGTCTGTGTCCCTGCCCCGAATCCAGCAGGCGTGTGCCTGAAGGCACAACGAGGACAATGCAGCAATGCTGTGTGACCTCCAGGGCCAGGCCGGAAAAGGCCTTGCAGTTGCTGTCCGGTCTTCCTGGGACGCCCGCACCAGCTGCCGCAAGAGATGCCAGCCATGCTGGAGGCCACACCCTGCAGCCCCCAGGGCTCCTGTGCCAGCATACACGGACGCCAGCCTGCTCCAGCAGGACACCGCAGCCCAGTGACACCCATGAGACCACTAGCAAGACCTGCTTGGTGGAGCCTCCCCTGGGTCCTCACCCACGAGACCCAAAGCCAAGTGAAAGTTCAAGGACAGCTGGGCAACCTAAACAGACCAACTCCAAAAACGACTTCTGATTAATTAAAAAAATGTATGTTTTAAAGCCAAATAAAATGACTATTTTAAGCTAAGTTTTGGGGTAATTGATTATGCCACAATAGTAACCAAACTCACATCCTCAAACTTCCCCTTGGAGAAGAACTGATCTTCCCAAGACAGGTTCTGCCTGGCTTCCCCTCCATCCCCTGCCTCTGCCCCCTTTTGGCTTTGGCTTTGGGCTGAGCCCAGAGGAGCAGTGCCTTGGGTTCTGCACGGAGTCCCTTCCTCGACGTGGAGCCTCAGCCTGGCTTCCTACATCCCTGCCTGCCTCATCTGCACCACCTCCAGGGGTCCTCTACCACGTGTGAGCAACACATCAAATCCTGGAACCCAAGGCAGCCAAGCCCGGCCCCTTCTCACAGGGCCTCGGAGTCCAGTGGGGAAAAGACGGAAGGGAACATCTCCAAGCGCAGACCACGCTCTGAGCTCTCAACCATCCCATGGCCTGGAAGCGCCCACATGCATGTGCCCTGACTCCCAGCACACAAAGCCAAGCCCTGACGAGCTCGCACCCTGCCCCGGTCTCCCATGAGGGGCTCTGGCCCCCACCCTGGAGCCCCCTGTTTTCCTGGCCTTCCGTTACACCCCACAGCTGATCCATCTGTGAGCCACTGGCCCCCGCCCACGGTTAATGCTGTGTCAGCTCCACGGGGCCACAGGGTGCCAGCTGTTTGCTGGACTGCTGTTCTGGGTGTATCTGTGAGGGTGTTTCTGGAGATGAGGATTTGCATTATTTGACTGCACACAACAGTCTCCTCCCCAGGGTGGGTGGGCCTCGTGTGATCAGGTGAATATCTAGAGAGAACAGACGCTGCACCTACCTGGCTCTTCTGGCCAGGACGCTGGCCTTGTCCTGGACTCAGACCAGAACTCACGCCATCGGCCCTGCTGCGTCTCCAGCTTGCAGGTCCTGGGACTTCTTAGCCTCCAAATTAACAGGAGCCAATTCCTTTAATAAGCCTGTTGGCTGTTTCTCTGGAGAATGCTAACACCATCTTCGAAACATACTCAGACACTGGCATGTTGGCATTGGCCTCCTGACTGGCCTCCGCACTGACTGGCCCCTGTCCTTAACAGACCACAGAGCCACCAAATTGGTTTTTCTACACTGTGAATCAGGCTGCGGCTGTAAACCTACCGCCTTCTCCACTTCACCCAGAGGGAAGCCAAAGCTCTTTTCATTGCCTAAACCCCCGACCCACCTAGCACTGGCTGGCCTCTAGATTCTTCACCTCCACCCTCACTCTGCTCAGGACGAGCTTTCAGACACGTTGGCTGCAAACTGTTGACCTCTGTGGAACTCAGCGTCCACACATGTGCAGATGGGAGAACCGGAACCTGCCGCCCTCCAGGGATGCTGTGGCATGCCACATGCAATCACGGCTCACGGTGAGTGCTCAACAAGTAACTCCCCATTGCCACGTAGCCCCCTGTCCACTAGACGTGTCTGGGCACCTAGAGACCTCCTTGACCTACAAGATGAGCTAAACATTTTGCCTCTGCTATTTACGTGTTTACGTGACAAGTCAGCAAAGGTACATAGCCACGTGTTGAAATGATGCAGGTTTGAAGAGAGCTCCATGTGGTGTTCTCAGTTTCGCCAGAAGATTTCATCCAGGGAAACACGGATTCTTAATCCATCGTCACAACAGCTGCTGCTTATTGATGGCTGCCTCTGCCAGGCTGAGTGCGCAGCGTACCCCGTGTTCCGAATGGCAATGAGGTGCTTCTCAGAGATGGACAGCTGGGCTCCAAGAGGCAGCTCCCCGAGGCCTCAGTGCCAGGGCGCGGTGGCTGCAGGTAGTGGTCTTCCTAAGCACCTGCGTGTTACATGCCTTTCACCTGGACATGCACCAAGTCTGGCCCAGACAGGAAATCCGATTCCATTCAAGACCCAGCGATGTTTGCACCCACCTAGGTTCCAACTCCTCGCTTCCATTTTCCAGGCTGATTTCAGCTGATCGTCGCGAAACAAGAGTCACATTTTTATGGCACATTTCTACTTCCTCCTAAGGCTGCACGCCCCCGCTGATGGAAGCTGTTGGGTAAAAGCCATGAGACAGCAGCGCACCCGGCTTTGAGAACACATGGTCGCTCGGGTTCCCACAGAGCCTCCCACAAAGCTTCCCTCACAGCCTCGGGATCTCCTGGCCTGGCTGCCCGGCCCCGACTTGCCACACTGCCCAGCACGGTCACGCAAGCCAGGGGTGGGTGGGGGCCTCGTGTTTGACAGGACTCCAACTGCCCAAACACACTGCGTTTCAGAATCATCTGAGGACAGGGTGGAGGGGGCTGTGCGCCAAGGACCGGCAAAAAGGCAGCACAAGTGAAAGGCCCTGGGAAGCGTCGTCCAGCTTCTCTTTCACAGATGAGCAAACGAAGCCGTCTGGGGTTTGCCCCGCACACCAGGCTGCCACCAAACAGACCACGCGAGGCCAGGATCCTGGGCGGGAGCAGCCGTCGTTGGCACCGCCCAAGAACTTCTCATCCAGGGGCAGAAAGTATATAAATATAAATATATATTACATATATGCAGTTTATGTATAAATAACCCCATTGCAGACATGTAAATTAGCATGCTACATGTTACATGGAAGTTAAATACATGTATGCCTGTGAGACGGTGCCCCCCCCAGCAGGGAGGCTGTCCCGAGAGCCACAGACTTCGGGGAGCACTCGCCACCACAGCTCCACGCTCTGCCGGGCTCCCGGGGATGTCTTGTAAGAAACCTGCCTGGAGTAAGAAAGCCACAGCTTTAAGGAAACATTTAATCCTCAGTGTGAGCCCAGCCTCGCCTCCCTCTTCAGAAGCAAAGCAAGAGGGAAGCAGTGAATATTTGCGGATACCTGCTCTGCACCAGGCAACCCGCATGAGCTCAGATCCACTCTGCGAGCCGTCGTGGGTGAATATCCGACCCCAGCTCTGAGTCCGGATGTGCGGCTATTTTCAGTCTCCATGGAGTCCCCGCCACGGCCAATTCCAAGGTAGCAGCCGACATCACCCACGGGGTTAGGAAGAGAGGCAGAGCAGGGACAGTGTGGAGGCATCTCCTCCCCGTGGGCAAGAAGCGCAGTCCAATGCCCTGCAGTGGGACGGGGAGGACGGCTTCTGTGTTTGTTACCTTCGTGTTTAATACAGGTTATTGCTGATTATAAATTCATATAATGTTATGCATACATAGCACATGTAATATATATATATATAGTTATAAGTTTAAATGATTTGATTTTTAGTAATGATGGTGTTTAATAACTGAACTGGCTCAGGACATTCCTGAAGATGCATCCCTCGGCCCATGTGTCCTCAGGAGCACAGTCAAGCCTCACGTAACAAGTGAGGAAGCAAAGACCCACAGAAATAAAGTGACTTGGAAAGTCACAGAGCTGCTCAGAACAGAGCCAGGCCCGGCCGTCCCTCCCTCCTAGGCCTGTTGCCACGTGACCGAGACTGGAGATAAAAGGCAGCCAGGGAAGAAAGCTGGGGTAAGGGTACCCTAGGTGACACCCCTGGCTGCAGGAGGAGTTGGGGTTTCCAATTGCACAAGATGCAATAAATATCTAAAAGGATGTGGGCAAAATAATTGCAATAACAACAAAATAATAATTCTACTTTGCAGTTCAGCAAAGATTGATTTCAGGGTCACAAAAGATTGATTTCAGGGTCACAGAGCTGTCTTACCTCAGTGGTTCCTCCAAACTCTGAGAGGCCTGTCCCCACCCCACACAAAAACCAGACCAGAGGCAGAGAAACCAGCTGATTCACTCAAAGTGGCGGATTTGGAGTTTGACCTCGAGTTTATAAGACCTCATTACCATGCATTCTGGGGACTCCCCCTGCACCCCAAGAGGAAAGGACACTGGGAGCCTCTGGTCTATTTGCAATCCCAGAATCTCCACAGCTCCCAGGAGCGCATGGTCTGATGATACTGAGCAGGAGGGTGCGTCGGATAAGCTGGGAAAGGCAGGCTCTTCTGTGGGCTTCTGCTCAAGACGGGGCCTCCCCAGAAAATGACCAACTAGAACAGAGCCGAATCCTGCCCTGGAAGGAAGGCGTCCCAGCGTCTGGTTGCTGGCCCTGGAAAGGCAGAGACAGCAGCAAATGATTTGTGACAGGGTCTGTGGGAGGCCTCGGTGCCCCCACAGCCGGGAAGAACGTCGCCTCATGCCTACCAAGGGTGCAAGGGGGATCCTGAACTGTGGGAAGTAGAAAAGTTCTTCAAAGTTTCCCTGCTTGTTAAAGAATAATGATAGTAATAGTAAATGTTAGAAATAATAGTCTCTTTTGAAGACTAACTTTCTTCAACCTTCTTGCTTTTTGCTAGTAACTCTTTGTTAAGCCCTGTCCTATGTAGCTGTTAGATATCAAGGAGTGCGCACATGCTATGTCCTCGTGCTTTAACCAAGACATTTATGTTATTACTTCTCTAAGTCTTTTCACGAGCAACTTCCTGTCCCTTCCTAATTTGGACTTCCTGTTTTCCTTTTGGTCTCCATTGCCTTTACCTAGTCTAGAAAGTTTTAAGTTACTAGCCAATCAGGTTCAGGTTTAGATTGTGAGGTCTGGCTCCTGCCAGTGGAGATCAGACACAGCAGTAAGGACGGCCCCAAATGCGTAAGGGATAAATATGTCTGCTTCTCCTTTGTTCACTGTGCTCTCATGGCAAGATGGCTAATAGGAGTCACTTTTCTGCAGAAAGTAATGATTGCCTTGAGGAGAGATCCTTTGTCTCAGGGCTGATTTTTCTTTGTGACATCCAGCATCTGCTTCCAACATAAACACTAGAGAGTAGAATCGCCTTAGGTAGGGAGGAAGAGGAGCTGATCGAAAGTCAACATAAAGTGAGGTGGGGCTGCCATGGCCCCGAGGTCAGATATCACACACCTCTGGCACCGAGGCCAGGCCAGCATTGTTCTCTGAGGATGTTAGGTCAGAAATAAATCGTATCTGTAAACTGCTCCCTCCCAAAGATAGGGCTTTTCACCCTGTGGCTAGGATGCTAGACTCAAGTCCTGTCCAAGAGCTGGGACTGCAGGAATTGCACCTGAGCCAGGCACATGAGCAGCTCACTGAAGAAAGGGCGCTGGGGTCTGTGTGCCATGGAGGGGGCAAGAGAGCTTCCTAAGGTGACCCACACACAAATTTTCCCCCGACACCTGAGAAAGCCTTCTCATCACTAGGCTGCGGCAACCCTTTCTACAGAAAGAACTTGCTTATGGTTTGGACACCATGGTTCACTTGAGCTGTTTCTTAACCAGAGTTACAAACTGGTAATCCTGCTTATACGTTAGTGTCCTGGCAAGCACATTGTCCTGAACTGTGTTTGCTTCAGTCATTTCCCAGGTTCCTCAAGTACATGAGAAGCACCAGTGAGGTGCTGCCCTGGCCACAAGACCCATCCAGATGCCTTTTAAACACAGAGGCTCACATTCCAGGCCCTTCCTAACACCCAAGGCAGTATGACCATCCTTGATGAAGAATTCAGCCAATCAACAGGTGTCCCAAAAGCAAGACATTCTAGGATGGGGCCAGCGTGGACTGTGAGAAACACCCACACAACCCACACGCAGTCCACACTCAGTTCCCACACACACAGCACACACAGCCACACAAACCCACACAGCCACACACAACCCACACCCAGTCTCCACACACACAGCCACACACAACCCACACAGCCACACACAACCCATACACAGTCCCCACACAGCACACACACAACCCACACAGTCCCCACACAGCACACACA
>CM052661.1:107706327-107736876 GCA_028533165.1 Leontopithecus rosalia
CGAGGGACTCCAGGCATAGCTCCCCGAACACAGGACACGTATGACCCGAGGGGCTCAGGCATAGCTTCCCACACACAGGGCACATGACCGGAGGGACTCCAGGCATAGCTCCCCACACACAGGGCACATGACCCAAGGGACTCAGGCATAGCTTACCACACACAGGACACGTGTGACCCGAGGGACTCAGGCATAACTCCCCGCACACAGGACACGTGTGACCTGAGGGACTCAGGCATAGCTCCCCCCACACAGGGCACATGACCCGAGGGACTCCAGGCATAGCTCCCCGCACACAGGACACGTATGACCCGAGGGGCTCAGGCATAGCTCCCTGCACACAGGGCACATGACCCGAGGGGCTCAGGCATAGCTCCCCCCACACAGGGCACATGACCCGAGGGACTCCAGGCATAGCTCCCCGCACACAGGACACGTGTGACCCGAGGGGCTCAGGCATAGCTCCCCGCACACAGGGCACATGACCCGAGGGACTCCAGGCATAGCTCCCGCACACAGGACACGTGTGACCCGAGGGGCTCAGGCATAGCTCCCCACACACAGGGCACATGACCCGAGGGGCTCCAGGCATAGCTCCCGCACACAGGGCACGTATGACCCGAGGGGCTCAGGCATAGCTCCCCACACACAGGGCACATGACCCGAGGGGCTCCAGGCATAGCTCCCGCACACAGGACACGTATGACCCGAGGGGCTCAGGCATAGCTCCCCACACACAGGGCACGCATGCACACACCTGCCCTCATGCCCCAGCCGTCTAGGCAGTGTGAAACCTTGTCTGAAGACCAAAGGCAGCATGCTGCCAGCCAGTGCCCTGAAGGGGTAATGCCCTGCTCCCTGGAGGTTCATACCCCAAGGATCTGAGGGTGGAGAGCTTGGGTCCAAAGAGAGTCCTTCACAGGAGCTGCAGGGAATGGGACAGGCTTCATTTCACAAAATGCAGCTGCATCATTTTGGTCGTGGGGAGGCAGGAAAGCTCTGAAGATGAGTGCAGGGAAAAGCATGATTTATCTGTTGCTATTTCCGAAAAGAAGCATCTGCAGAATTCAGGGGCCTGGGGACCCATTGGCAGCGGAAACCATTAGAATCTTCCGTGCGCAGCTGCTATCTGGTGCGCCCCGCACCTCCTACATGGTGGGGACCCTCCTGTCAGTAGCTTCAGTGCAACTTCTGGAGGCTGCGGCTGGAGGGATGGATGTGAGGCCACATTGTCCGGTGTCCACTAACCTCATGGTGCGTGACGGTTAATGGAGGGTGAGGTGGCAGAACTCTGCGCTGGTCCTCCCACTGCATGAGGGGCAGGCTGGGGCTATTTCTCAACTGCAGGGGCCGAGATAGGTCTGACTGCAGCACTGCCTGTCACGGGGTCGCTGCAGGAGGCAGCTTGGCAGGCCAGGCAGTGGGTGGAGTGCCCTGAGGGCAGGCTGGCCCGAGGCCTACGTCAGGGGTCTGTGCCTTAAAACAAAAGGGACTGAGGCGCCTTGAGCGGATGCTCCTCCCACCAGAATGCAAGACTGGGAGATGACCTCGGGGTGGCCTGGGAGGCAGGGTGGTGGGTGCCTGTGAAGCTCATGGCCACGGCTGTGTCCCCACCCCTCACCTCTGGGCCATCTCAAGAAGAGGTGCAGTCACGAGGGGGCATCCCTGCAGGTCCACAGGCCGTCTACAGCATCCCCAGTGGGAGGGGACAGTCATGAGGTCTGACAGTGCCCCTGACACACAAACGCCCCTCCACCAGGAGCCACTGCTGGGGTTACCAGAGGACCTACTGCTGTTAAAAACAACCCACTGCCTGGAAATCACGTTTGCATTTTCCCTTAGGGGCTGCATGGAGGGTGTCGCACTGAGGCCCTAAGGACCCTCCCTGCACACTCGGCCCCCACCGAACCACGGCAGGTGCTGGCACCCTCCCGAAGGGGCCCATCTCATCTTCCCCTTAGAGTTCCCATTTCAGAGCTCCCGGACCAGCTTCCCTGGCAGTGAGGAGCCTTCCCTGGCAGAGGATCCCCATGGCATCCCCTCCCCTTTGATGACCAGGCCTGTGCCTCTCCTGACGGTGCCCTGGGGCCTGCAGGATTACCTGATGATGGAAGAAAACAAGAGGACTTGGTGCACAGGAGCCCAGGCTTTCCCCACCGCCTCGAGGCCCCCGTCAGCAACCCTGGCTCCTGCCTCGCTCCTGAGGCCAGCACTGGCCCCCACACCCTGCTCCAAATTCACTTCCTTTCTGGGGAAGCCCCACTCCCTGTCCCTGTGCAGGGTCAGGCTTTTCCCAGGGAAGTCCCAGGCAGGCAGGAGGCCCTCCTAGCTCCGAGACCTTGTTCCTCAGATCTTAGCGAATGGGTGGAAAGCAGCAGCTAGGGGAGCGAGGGGCAGGCTGAAGGCAGGGACAGGCTTCCCCAGGTGGCTCAGGGTGGGTCAGGCCAGCAGGATGGCAGAGCTCACCATCCAGCACCCAGCCCAGCCCCCAGCACCCTCACCTGCGTGGGCTGGAGAACAGCCTCTGTGTGTCTAGTGTTAAACAAGCACCTTCGCACACACAGGCACACCGCCCCCCAAGGGCGGCACCAAACCTCAGGGGTGGAGTCTGAAGGGGAAGGAGCCACAGGGACCTTCCCAAGCGGCCTGGCTGCAGCGGGCACAGGGAGCCTCTTCCTTGTACCCTGCCTGGACGCCCAGCAGCCGCCCGCTGCCCGCCACGTCACGCTGAGTGCAGACCACCACATGAAGAGTGTCAGTGAATTCCGAGATAAGGATTGCCTCCCTTCAGGGTGTGCTTAGGGAGGGAGGGAGTGGCAGCTCTTTCATCCGGAGTTTTATGAAACATTTTGCAGTGAAGCATTCCCCAAACACAAAATAACCTCCAGCTGATGTGTAGATAAGACTGGCCACAGCCTCTGTGACAGCAGCTATTCGGAAAGAACTGAAAATATTCTCTGCTTAGGAAGTATTTACATAAGCACATTATGGAAGAAGAAACAGGCATTCTGTCCCTGCACATTCAACCGATAATTTGAAGACCTTTTCTACCATAAAGATGGATGTGGGTCCCACAGTGGCTTCCGATGTGACAGGCCCAGTGCCCCAGAGCCCTTGGCCCAGGGAGTCCTTCAGGATTGCTTCCACATGGCTTCTCTCCTTCCAGGCTTCTTCCTTGTGGATGATTCTTTAGAGGACACATCTTGGGGGGCGGGGTGGCAGAGCCACGTCACTGGCTTCTGCGGATCTCAGTCCCCGGTGCACACCCCAGGGCCTCCTCCGAATTTGCCCATGCATCGGAGGCAGCATCCTGGGCATCTGCAGTCTCCAAGTGGGAGAGAGGCCACCCCAGACCCATCCATGATGCACCTGAGCCTGCGCAGGAGGCTTGCAGGAGGGTGGGGACAGCGGGGACAGCTGCATGAGCACCTCTAAACCAGCAGCTACAAGGCCCTAGGGTGACTGGGAGATGTTTGTATCGGGCAGCTGGAGGTATGATAACTCCCCAGCAAGCTGGGATTTCTAGCCCAGGCCAACTCCATCGTTCTCACATTTTTTAATGGTGAAGACGGTTACCCTGCAGCAAACCCATCTAACTCACCTTGAAAAGTATCTAGCCAGGCGCCATGGCTCCTGCCTGTAATCCCGGCGCTTTGGGAGGCTGAGATGAGTGGATCACCTGAGATCAGGAGTTTGAGACCAGCCTGGCCAACGTGGTGAAAGCCTGTCTCTACTAAAAATAAAAAAAGTAGCTGGGTGTGGTGGTGGGCACCTGTAATCCCAGCTACTCAGGAGGCTGAGGCACAAGAACCTGGGAGGCAGAGGTTGCAGTGAGCCGAGATTGCACCACTGCACTCCATCCTGGGCAATGGAGGGAGACAGAGTCACGGAAGAAAAGTGAAAAGAGGGAAGGGAGGGGAGGGGAGGGAAGGGAACTTACAAAATATTCCTTTTCTTCATTTCTGTCTTATAAAAACCCATACACATACCCAACTATGAAGACTACTTTAAGTGATAGTAAAACTGACTTAGAAACTTTTGACCTTTCAGGAGATAGATGTATGTTTAAATAGATGTATGTGTGCATATATAGATGAATAATTTTTACAGATAAGAATCTACATATGTAGAAATCACATCCAAATTGCACGTACCATTTTGCACATAAGTTCTTGCCTTTTCTGTAACAATAAGCACGATGCTAATACAAATACATCTTCCTAATCAGTCCTTATCAACTCAGAGTTAACAGGGTCTACATGTACTTTCACTCTTAAGGAATTTTTTAAATAAGCACAGTATTGAAACGGTCAAGCACAAAAGTGCTTCCGAAGGTACAGCCGACACTGGCCTGGCACAGGTAGGCGTGCTGTCTGCCTCTGGGAGAAACCCCGCGTCTCTCCCAGGCTGGCACATGTGTGCGTAGCATCAGTCACAAAGACACAGACCCTTCCACGCCGCGGTCTTGTGGTAGAAAAATATGGAGAAGGAGGGAGACGGGGCTCCTGCACCCTGAGCCCAGCTGTGTCCAGGTGGTCACCACACCTCTTGATGCAGCCAGCCACACCGCCTATCCTAAGCCCACCTCCTGAGACGAGAGGGGCAGAGAAGGGCCACGGCTGGGGACTACTCCACCAGGCTCACGGTAAGTCCACGGGAAGGTCCACAGATCAAGCCTCACATGAACACAACAGTTGCTCACCCTCTCGGATGCCGTCAGCCAGTGTGGAGCTCAGCAGCGCTGCATCTTAGATTTACTTCAGCACACAGGTTTTGGTGTAATTTATTTTAAAAGTCTAACAGTACACCATTTGGCAATTTTATCACTCCAGGTATAATAAAAAAATATTCCATGATTATATGTCATTTGGTTAAGTCTCCATCAAACTCTTTTCAAATTCAAAGCAGCCAGCTCCACAATAAGTAACTGCAGCCCAGAATTAGTGAGCACATTTTTTTCCTTCGCGTTTAATTGAAACTGATGTGTTTTGAAATCATAGTGGGGGTTTCTCAAGAAAAGTGGTATGTGTTATTCAATCAGCATAAAACAGGCCTCTGCCAGTGAGAGGCTCACGCCCCGGGATTAGTACCCATTGGCAGCAGTGGGCCTGAGAGCTGCAGCCTCTCCCAGTGGGTAAATATTTAAATTATATGTATGCCAGTGCACAAAGCAACCTGAAAGAAACCTGTTCTTTTTCCCTTCTGTCCCCCGACTGTGAACTCTGAATAAAATCTAGGCCAGCTCAGACACCCTCCAGTAGATCGCGGGGCTAACTGGCCTTCAGGGAGCCGCCTCCTTCTGCTCTCGAAGAGCCGTTTCTCCGCATGGCAGGGGCATTTCCAATTAACAGCAGAGCAGCTTTAGATCACAGTTTTGCAAAAGGGTCAATGCTAAGAAGTAAACACGGGAGCGCTCGGCAGTGACAATTCCTAAGCAGCAGGAAAGAACGTGCTGGCTGGCCTTGCCGGGCTGGCTGAGGCCAGTTCCGGTTACAGATGCCCAGGTCACACCCGCCACACGCTGTTCACAGTGATGCTAGGATTCCTCTTTATTTTATTCTCATTTCTCCCTGACTTTTGTTGCTGCCAGAGTTTCTCCATGACATGTGAAGTATATCCGTGCGGCAAAATCCTCAGCCCTGCCAGGGCACTGTCACTCGAATTGAGGGGAGGGAAAACCCAGACTGTTGCTCAGAGGATCCTGAGTGGCACCGTTTCAGCAAAGGACTGGTGACATTGGCTGCAGGCAGGCACAGTCCTTCTGGAACTGGCCGACAGCAGAGTGGGGTGTGGCTCTGGGCAACGGGGATTTTGTTCTTAGAGCAGAGAGAAAAGGTTGCAAAGGCTGGTGGCGTGCCTGTGTGCGGGCTCTTTCTGGAGAGGCGCAATCGGCTGCACACGCAGATTCAGGGCATGTGGGGGAAGGATCCTCGTGGGCCTGAAACTACCAAGGGCTTGGGACTTGGTTATGCATGTGCCATGCGGTGCCCTCAGGAGTCTCCTCTGGATGAACACGCAGGGCCTCAGCCTGTCTCCCGTCTGCCTCCCCATCCACACATCAAAGACTTCTTGGAAACCCTGCCATCACCCTTTCAAAACCTTCAAACTGGTCAACAGTGCCGCAGAGTTCATCTTTCCATCTTGACAGATGAGGCTGGAGCTCAGGCACAGAACGGGAGGACGGCGGCCAGAGCTGCTCCCGGCGGGTGGTGAGACCCCTGTCTGCAGTGGCTGCTTAGAGAAGACCACACCCATGGCTCTCACTTCCGGCCTTCCAGAATTTCTTTTCCTCAGTCCCCACCCTAGACACAAGCGCAAGGAAAGCCCCACTTTGCTTTGACAAAGATGCACCGGGGTTCACAAGGACTTCCACGAAGCTGGAGGACCGAGCTACTGGAGAGTGCCTGTGCGCTGCGGACCCTCCTTGCCGGGCACCACAGGGGAGTGTCAGGCCCCTGGACTCTCTCTGGGGAGTGTGCATCTGTAGTGACTCTGCTTCCAAGGAATCAGTTACTGTGAGCAACAAAGAATGGATACTTTCTAGCACTGGTTATTGCTGAGCAGAATTATACACTTTGGCATATTTTTAAATATAAAATTTATGCTATAATTTTAATTTTTAAGAAGGTAACTGTATCAATTCTTAAAATTATAACAAATCTATAAAATTATAACTATTTTAATTTTTAAAAAGGTAACTATATCAATTCTTACCTTCCAATCAGTGTCAAGCAAAAATTTAATGTTTGGGGGTAATTTTTGTCTTTGCTGTGAAATGTGCATTTAATTTAAATGATGCTCTTCCCCTCCCTGGTTTCCATTCTCACCTGGAAAGCTGACAGAGGTGGGAAGTCCAGCAGCGGGGTCGGGAAGTGGGAGCATCTCCATGGGAAAGACTACGTTGTCCAGAAAGTTCCACACAGCAGGTCCCCATGGAGATCCCAAGGCTGACAGCACAGCGGGAGTCCCTGGGACTGCTGGGCCCGGCACGGCCACCTGGTCATTCTCTTAAATGGCATGTACGCATCTGTGATCTGATCCCACTGATTTTTAAAATGCTGAAAATTTCCTGACTCAAAAACAAGTTGTCAAAAACCGCTCCCTCATGAAAACTTTTTTGTTTTATTTTTGCATAGACAGACACAGACAGAGCAGGAGAGAAGACACAAACCCCCCATCACCAACCAGAAGTAGAAACTAGACATGTAACTTGAAATTAAAACTAGACAGGTGTCGAGGAGAACAGCAGACAGGGATGCTTCGCAGAAGTGCCAGGGAAGGGAAGGGAAGCCGTGGGAGGCTGAAGATGCTGCGCTCACACGTCATCCTCTCCCAGAAAAAGCTTGGGCTCATGTCCCCGGGGATTTCTGGAGAAACTGGAAGAAGGAAAGAGTCCAGCTATGGGGAACTTGGAGGACAATTCAATGCCTGTGTACCACAGAGGAGGCCAGGCCTGTCCCGTGGCCAATGCGGCCACTTCCTGACCCACCAAGCGGTCAGGACCGTGGCAAAGGGAAAACCATCCGTGTTTCAAAACCATGAGTTACCCAATGGCCTGAAGTAGGCAAACAGCATTCGTGTATAAGCCTTTTAACTGCAATGTGTGCTTATGCACCGAGCTGCAGAAAAACTGAGATTACAAGGCTTCAGTGTGAAGCCGCCTCTCCATTTTGCCTTGGCACTGGGATTAAACTCAGCAGGCAGGTGAAAATTCAGGGGGCTCTCCTTGCAGGGTTGGGCAGGAGGTTATTTGGGTTTCACAATCAGAAGGAACTGGGGGGACTCTAATGTGTGATTCATACTCGTTTAAGGAATATTCAGGCAAGAGCTTCCAGTCTTACAGTGACGACAAAACCATTTCACATTCCCTTACCTTTGTTGAAAACAAAAATTTGTTTTTTTTCTCATATAAGCATTTGGCAAATTAGTGGGATATTTTATGGCATGTGTAATCTTTGTCCACAATAATCTCACTTACCTGGCAAATCCTATTTGCAATTACCAACAATTTATTTTTTGGTTTGTTTTGGATTGAGTTGGATTTTTTTTTTTTTTTTTTTTGAGACAGGGTCTTGCTTTGTCCCCAGGCTGGAGTGCAGTGGTGACATCATAGCCCACTGCAGCCTTGAAGTCCTGGACTTCAGCAATCCTCCTGCATCAGCCTCCCACAGTGTTGGGATTACAGGATAAGCATGGATTATTGTTATTTTTTGTTTTTGAGACAGAGTCTCACTCTGTCACTAGGCTGGAGTACAATGGTGTGATCTCCGCTTGCTGCAATCTCCGTCTTCTAGGTCCAAGCAACTCTCCTACCTCTGCCTCCCAAGTAGCTGGGATTACAGGCATGTACCACCACGCCCAGATAATTTTTGTATTTTCAGTAGAGATTGGGGTTTCACCATGTTGACCAGGTTGGTCTCAACCTCCTGACCTCAAATGATCCACCTGTCTTGGCCGCCCAAAGTGCTGGGATTACAGGCGTGAGCCACCATGCCACGCTCAGCCTGGATCTTTGATTACAACACTAACCTGGCTTGTTTGGAAGAATTTGGACTATTTTCACCATTTTAATAAAATTGCTGATGATGGAATTGCAGTTGACCCTGGACAACTTGAGTCTGAACTGCATAGGTCCATTTACAGTGAGATTCTTTAAGCCACCCCTGAGATAGCGAGACCAGCCGTCCTTCTCCCCCACCTACTCAACTTGAAGACCACGGGGACGGAGCCCTTTGGGTTCCGCCACTTGCACTTAACCAGCAGAAGATGCGTTTTTCTTCCTCAGCACCTTCCTTGATCGCATTGTTTTTCTCCGCTGACTTCGTTGTTAAGAATCCGGTATGTAACACAGAACAAACGAACACGGGCAGGTTGGCGTTGGTGTTCCCAGCGAGGCTTCCAGTCCAGGGCAGGCTGTTACTAGTACACAGTGGAGGGGACTTAATGTTAAATGTGAGGCCGGGCACGGTGGCTCACGCCTGTAATTCCAGAACTTTGGGAGGCTGAGGTAGGCAGATCGCCTGAGGTCAAGAGTTTGATGCCAGCCTGGCCAACATGGTAAAACCCCATCTCTACTAAAAATACAAAAATTAGTCCTGCGTGATAGCGGGTGCCTGTAATCCCAGCTGCTTGGGAGGCTGAGGCAGGAGAATTGCCTGAACCTGGGAGGCGGAGGTTGTAGTGAGCCGAGATCACACTATTGTATTCCAGCCTGGTTGACAGAGTGAGACTCCATCTCAAAAAGAAAACTTTTTTTAAAAGTTAGACTTGTATAAAAAAAGATGAGTTCGTGTCCTTTGTAGGGACATGGATGAACCTGGAAACCATCATTCTCAGCAAACTGACACAAGAACAGAAAATCAAACACTGCATGTTCTCATTCACAGGCGAGTGTTGAACAATGAGAACACATGGACACAGGGAGGGGAGCATCACACACTGGGGTCTGTCGGGGAGAAACGGATGGGGACAGTGGGGGATGGGGAGTTGGGGAGAGATAGCATGGGGAGAAATGCCGGATATAGGTGATGGGGAGGAAGGCAGCACATCACACTGCCATGTGTGGACCTATGCAACAATCTTGCATGTTCTTCATATGTACCCCCAAACCTAAAACGCAATTAAAAAAAGACTTGAGCTTTCAGCTGTGTGGGTTCAGTGCTCCGAACTCCTCTGCTGCTCAATGGTAAACTGTACTTAATTGAACTTACCCCTACTTTTACCTTCTCCAAGTTTACTAAAATCCCATTACCAAACATTTCAATAGCCAAATATCCCCGCCAACTTAGGAGGCTGCAAGCCCAGAGCAAATGCTTGGGAGAAGGAAGTGCACGTCCCTCCCCCACCTCGTGCAGCGGACCCCAGAAGGCCTCTGTCCCTCGTGGGCTAATCCTCATCCGAAGACGTGCCCCTGATAAAGTACTCAGGATGTCTTCATGGGTGGTGTTTTTATCTTTAAGAAGCAAGTCACTCATTTCAAAGCTGGAAGCAAAGTGGTGAGTGTGGTGGATGCACTCCCAGATGGCTCACGGTGGCCTGGAAGAGGCCAGGGTCAGAGGGGGCGTGGCTTCTGAGCCCTGTACCTGAGATGCTCTCTCCCAGGTCTCCTTCCCAACGCCACTCCTGGAATGATCGAGGACACACCACTAGGCGCCCGGAGGGAGGCGAAACGCCTCTCAGAAAACTCTCCCAACTCTCGAGTGCTTCTCATGTGTCCACGACCTCTGCGTTGGATGTGAGGCCAGAGTGAGGCGGCTGTCAAAAGTCTGACAATCAGCCTGAGTGCTGGAGGGAAGGCCGCCAGGCAGCCAGACCGCCGCAGGATCAGATGGAGGAGCTGGCCACGTGGCAAGCGTCCAAGGCCAGACACAGTGTCAGGTGGCCCTGGCCGCGCCAGACCTTCCAGCGACCACATCTTCCTACAGATAGATGATCAGTGTCAGTGAAGGGGGCCCCAGAGAGCAGAGGCTGAAACAGTAACCCCTGCACAGGGCCCTCCCTGCAGCTCCCTAGCAGCCAGCTGTTCTCAGACCAGCTTTCACGGCCAACTTCTCAGAGTGACTAGCCCCTACTCCAGCGTGGGGCTGATCTGCCTGCCCACCCAGGCTGGAACTCCAGCGGAGAGGCTCACACAGATGCCTCAGGGCTCAGAGGTTTGTTCCTGGCACCTCAGCTCCTGAGAAATACTGAATCAGTTCATCTGTTAGGACAGGTCCAAAGAGCTCAGGAAGTGTTTATGTCTTAACAACTTAGTGGCCACATGAAAAAATAATCCACGTAACTGTAAAGAAAAAGAGTCATGTCACCTATGTGCGTCTCAGCCACAATCACTGGATCCTGGGCTGTGTGCCACTGTGAACACCTGGCACAGTCCTCAAACCTTGGGTCCCGGGGCGCCCTCACTGCCCATTCTCCCCTGGTTCCTACTCAGTGCCCTGATCCTTACCACAGCGACCATGGAAAACCCAGCCTCACAAAGCCTGGCATCCATGTTGGGGGCGTGGCTCTGTCCACCGTGAAAGCCCTGCGCACCTCCGTGGCCTTTCACACAGCATCCAGCAGGCACCCACCCACCATCTCAGATTTCCCTGGAATTGGCAAGTGCCAGTGGTGCCTGTGCGCTCCATGGTGTCCCCGTGGCTGACTGTGTCATGCAGTGAGCTGAAGAATGAGCTGCCTGTTACACTCCCTTCTCACCAAAATCACAAAGCCAGCCAGTGCAGCTGCGCCCTGACTGCAACAGGCCCAGGAGCCCTCAGCACTGGGCAGGGTCCCTGCTCGGAACCCAGCTTCCACCAGAAGGGCTCTGGACCGCAAGAAAAGGGCTGGCACCATCAGCGGAGCTCAGGGACACTCAGCTCCAGTCTCCTTTTTTCATTCAGATGCTGCTTTGCCCAGTGCCACATGCTCAGGGGAAGCTAAAGATCCACGTTCTCCGCAAATGTGAGCTGGACTCCCAGGTGGGGCTTTTCTCCGATGGCAGACCTGTGGCCCCCACACCAGCCTCCTCTCTGCACTCCCCATGCAGAGGATGAGTGAAGCATCAGATAGCTTCGGAAACAGCCCCATTCCTACTGACTTCCTATAAGCCCTCCACAAGCACCTGCAGCCCCTTCCATTGTGGGCCAAAAGGAAGTGCCAAGAACAGGGATAGGGTGACAGCAACCCAGAAGTAAAGGCAGCCAGCAGAACAGGGCACTCAGGGACTCTGGGACCCCCGTCCCACAGGCTGGCAGGGAGCCACAAGGAGCTGCTCAGGCAGCAAAATGCCGGAAAGGCCGTGGGGGAAGGTCTGGGAATTACCTCACTGCCCTCTTTAAAACTGGGAGCCAGAGAGAAGCTTCCCTCTGTGAAGAAAACACACACATGCACATTTGCATCCACACACACCCACACGCATAGAACATACACACAAGCACATACCCATACATGTAAACATGCACATATACCCATTCACACACTGCACACTTGCATATGGGCCCACACATATCCACACTCATGCTTACACACATATACATGCATGCTTACGCATACACATGTATGCTTACACACATGTGGATGCTTACACATATACACACATGCACACATGTTTATGCACAAGTGCTTGTGTATGCGCACACACATGTGCATGCATGCTTACACACATACATTGACATGCACACAGGCTTACACACATGCATGTGCTTGCACACCCACACATGCTTATGCACATACACATGTGCTTGCACGCCTGCACACTTACATGCATACACACATGCTTGCATGCACGCTTGTATGCTTACACATATACACGTGCTTACACACATGCACACACACACACATAGACACATGCATGCACACTCAGTCTCAGCAGCTGCTGCCTAGACTGTAGGCTAATCGTCTATCCCAACTCTATTTCTACTCAGTTCCTGTTTTTCCCTTTCTGCCCTAAGACCCTAAAGGCACACGCCCCTGGTTCTAGCAATCCGACATTTTCATTTATTCTTAATGACTCCTCATGTGATGGAGAAGGTTCCAACATAACTGTATGCCACCTCTAATTACAAGGCTTCGGAGCGAGATGCAAGTCCTGAGAGCACAACTTCACTGACCCAGGAACTCGTCACACCCACATTTACTCTGTGAAAAGTCCTCAGTGGCTTGGAAGAGCCACCAGTGGATCTGCCAAGAGTTGGGTCATTCACATGCAGTCCACGCAATCCAAGTGCCTTCTGCACGAAGCAGACAAATTAACAAAATTCCATGAAGCCCTCTTGCGAAGTGAGTCTCTGGGCTCAGGACATGTTTATGTCCCAGGTCTAGCTGCCACCCACGCACATGGCGGGCACAGCAGGGTTCACTCACCCCACCAGACAGCCCATGGCAAGGGTGCTAGCCTCATGTCTAACTGACCATTGAACCCGTGCCGCAACATGAACATTCTAAAGCAATACTGAGCCAGTCCATTTCCCATTTGCATGTCAATCCCCTGGGCAAAGGACATAAATAATTAAAGAAAAAGAAATGCATATGGCCAATGTCTTTTTTTTTTAAGGCAGACTCTCCCTCTGTTGTCCAGGCAACAGATGGAGTGCAGGGGCTCCATCTGGGTTCACTGCAGCCTCCACCTCCCAGGTTCAAGTGAGTCTCGTGCCTCAGCCTCCTGGGTAGCTGAGATTACACGTGCATGCCACCAGGCCTGGCTAATTTTGTATTTTCAATAGAGATGGGGTTTCACCATGATGGCCAGGGTCCTGCCTAGGGCTCCCAAAGTGCTGGGATTACAGGCAGGAACCACTGCACCAAGCCAAGGTACTTTTTTTAAAAAACATTCACCTTTGTTAATGACTTAAAAATACAAATTAAAGCAACAGTGAAATGTCATTTTCTCTTTCCTAATTGGCAAAGATTGTTAAAAGTAACAATAATAGATGTTGACTAAGGTTTGGTATTACAGACACTATTGCACCTGCTTGTATCAATACAAACATACCTCTCCGGAAGAGAGGTGATACAACTTGAAACTTTATATCTATGGCCTTACAAATGATACAAAAAAGATACAATTTGAAACTTTGTATCTATGGCCTTATAAACGTGTATATCCTTTGAGTCTAAAATTCCACTTTCAGAATTCTGTCTTATAAAACAATCAGACATGCAGATAAAGGTTTATGTACAAGATCTGCACAACTATAAGAATAGAAAATCATCAGAAATAGGCTAAATTTCAGAAAAGCAAGCATTTAATTAAGCTACATTTCTATAACAGAATCAGTAGTGTGCTGGTGTTTATTAATTGCCTCTTTGGGAAAACAAATTGAGACAGGATCTCAACCTGCCTCCCAGGCTGGAGTGCAGTGGTGAGATCACGGCTCACTGCAGCCTCAACCTAACCTCCCAGGCTCACCGATCTTCACACCTCAGCCTCCTGAGCAGCTGGGATCACAGGTGTGTACTACCACACATGCCTAATTTTTTTTTTAGTAGAGATGAAGTCTCTCACTATGTTGTCCAGGCTGGACTTGAACTCCTGGGCTCAATCCACCCAGCCTCCCATAGTGGCAGTATTACAGGTATGAGCCATTGCACCCAGCTCAAGAAAAACAAGTTTTTAAAGCCCAGATTTGTAGTGATTGCCAATGTCTGTGGTGTAAATTCCCACCATGGCCAATTGCTAGCTATTAACACGGAATCAGTGGACACACAGTTTTGAAGCTATGCACATTTTCCCTTTCCCAAGCTGCTGAAAGCCAACTCCACTCACCACTGAAGGAGTATTATGTACCCATTAAAAATTGTGCTTGTGAAGGAAATTTAATAACATGTAAAAATGTTCATAGTATAATGTTATATGGAATAGCAAGATGAAATACTACATTCCTTGTGCTTCAAATTTTGCTGCATAAATTATAAGTTTTATACTTGACGGAGTACTACAGTCTTAGGTATGGACATGCAGGTATCTATAGATATCTGTAAGCAAAGAGCCCAAAACCTTAACAGTGGTGTCTCAGGATTATCTAATAGTGGGACAGTCTTCTTTATCATTTTTATATGTCTCTCTAATTTTTAACTTTTCTAAAGTGTACTTGAATTATTTTATATTCAAAAAATAATATTATTTTGGAAAAGAAAATGATGGAGGTGCTAGATATTGTTGTGTGGTGGTGTTCCCAGAAGCTCTTCAGATGAGGTTCTTAGAGACAGAAGACCACCTACTTTGATCTTAAGCTCCACAGCTCCACCCCTTCACATGGGCATTCATCCATCACGTGGGCACGCACAGGTCCTTCCAGCAACTCCCAAATGCTCTCGCAATGGCAGTTTCCAATGAAATTGTTGGTATCACAAAAGGCATGTCACGTTTTGGAAAGAAAGGAGAAGCAAAGATTTCAGAACTGGGAGAATGGAACTGTTACTCTCTCGGGGGGAGTCTCTCCCTTGTTCGACATGCCTTGCCCCAGCAGTGAGAAGCTGAGGGGGGCGTAGGCACCCCAGCACTCTGAAGCTCTGTGTACACGCAATCATGCACTGTTAAAACAGTGTCTTGAGAGAGAAATTTTGTTGTCTCTCCTGCAGCAACTAATAATGAGCCAGATAAACACTGAACTGTGCCCTTATTTGGGATCATCTGATTAGAAAATATTCTATTCCTTGGAAAGACTGTGAGACCATGTATTATTTTTTAAAACAATTCCCACCATTGAAGACTAATGCCATATTTTGGGCAGAAGTAAATATGTGTATTTTAACATTAAAGAAAAAACTTTCAAAGGGAAAATTTGAGTTTCATTTTTTAGAAAAGTCAAAAAGCAAGAGTAGCTATCCCAGCTATGTGGCAGACAAAGACATACATGATCACAGCGGGAGAGGGGCTCCCACCCCCACTAGCATTTGATGGGAGATACCACAGAGAGATAAAACTTACATCCCTGCCACTTCCTGGCCCCCAGTTCCATTAAACATTTATGACTTCCTGCACCCATATAACTGGAAGACAAAGACATGGCCCAGGATCTTAGTAAACAGCTCCAGTCAAATGCTGACATTCACGTCATCCTCCTGGCTGCCTCCATGGCCTGTAAAAACAAGGTCTCTCCCTTTAGATCTGTTTCTTTCTTAGTTATGTACTTGTGCGTGTTCATGCATGTGTCACATGGATGTAAATATACACACTCATCTCGCCACACATTCGTGGGGAGAGGAGGGGGGCCACCATAGTCACCCAACCTCCTTTTCAGCTTCTGAGTGTTCCAGTGCGATCCTGTCTCTGCACCTGAGGGCACCTGTGCCAACTCTCAGCCTCTGCACCCAAGAGCACCTGCGCCGACCTCAGCCTCTGCACCTGATGGCACCTGCACCAACCTCAGCGTCTGCACCTGAGGGCACCTGCACCGACCTCAGCATCTGCACCTGAGGGCACCTGCACCAACCTCAGCCTCTGCACCTGAGGGCACCTGCACCGACCTCAGCGTCAGCACCTGAGGGCACCTGCACCGACCTCAGCGTCAGCACCTGAGGGCACCTGCACCGACCTCAGCGTCAGCACCTGAGGGCACCTGCACCGACCTCAGCGTCAGCACCTGAGGGCACCTGCACTGACCTCAGCATCTACACCTGAGGGCACCTGTGCTGCCTTCCTTTTACTAAATGTGTTTACTAACCAAACTCTGAGGCTTTTCCGCCAATAACTGACTCTGCCATATCCAGTGCCAGGCTCACCCTCTCCTGGCCCTGCCTGTCCGTCCCCTGCTGGCTCCCGACTCCCATCTCCCAGATGGAGCCTGCCCTGCCATAGCTGGTGCCACCCTCAGTTGCTCAAATTCCCCTGTTCAACGTCCAACCCAGCCCCAGGACCTAGCCGAGCTCCTGGGCCGTGTACCTCATGGGTCACCCCAAGTACACTCTGCCTCCCACACATGACATTTCTGTGAGCTCCCCAAAGCAGAGATCCCATCTTGCCACTCTTGGCTGCGGCCTTGTAGTGGCTTCCTACAGCCATTACTGTGGCCTGTGAGGCCAACCTGGCCCACCCCTTCCTCTGTGGCCACCCCACACCCATGCACCTCCCAGCACTACAGACCTCCACAAGGCTGAGATGGCCTCATACCAGGGCCCCTGATGCCCCGGTTCAACTGCTGTGTCTCCTGCAGAGGCCCTCACCTGTCAGCTTCAGATCCAGCTGCTCAGCTGAGCCTCCCCAGCTACCCCCAGGGAGCTGAGGCCCCCACTCCCACTCCCAGCACCCCTGCACCTCCTCCTGCCCTCCAGCCGCTGCCACCATTGTGATTGCTCACTGGTTGTGCCCAGCAAGCCTGGCCAGTGGGTCCTGCTCACTCCTGCACCCAAGTCACGGCCTGAACAGCCGGTTTCACTGGCCACATGTGGACAGGATGGGGCAGGAAGAGAGGGCAGGACAGCTGGCGACACTGGCTGGGGGAGGCTTTTGACATGGTGAATATTGGGGTGAATGTTCCCTTAGGTTATTTTCAATGCAGTGATTCACTACTGTTACACTTAGTTATTCCCAGGTGTTCTGCAACTTCTGGTCCAAGTTGCTTCTGGGAAAAAGAGGAGTCAAGCATTCAGAACTGGAATCTCACTGTGGGAGACGACGTGGCAGCCACAGTCCGGCCCCGTGGTGCAAACCACACATCTACTCACGGAGATCGCCCTGGATCAATCTGTACAGAGATCGCCCCGGATCAATCTGTACAGAGATCACCCCGGATCAATCTGTACAGAGATTGCCCCGGATCAATCTGTACAGAGATCGCCCTGGATCAATATGTGCAGAGATCGCCCCAGATCAATCTCTACAGAGATCACCCAGATCAATCTCTACTGAGATCACCCAGATCAATCTCTACGAAGATCGCCCCAGATCAATCTCTACTGAGATCACCCAGATCAATCGCTATGGAGATCGCCCAGATCTTATCTCTTCAAGTGGCTGCGGTGATCCTTTTATTTTAGAAAATAAAAGGCTCAAAGGTATTGCAGTTACCTCCTCATGACACAGTCCCTCCAGAAAATGAAATATAGCAATAAATTTGATTTTTTTGATTTCTACCAGGGAAAAATTCAAGGCTCCACAGGGAAAAAAAAAATGTGCAGGTCACATAGCAGGGCTACAGAGGAATCATTCCCCAACAAGACAATATTTAATTTGCAATTTGGTGATAAAATGCAAATTATAATGTGCAGCGAGTGTTGAGAATAGATGCATAACATCATTTTGTTTGCCCAAAGTAAAATTAATAGCAAAATGAAATACATAAACTCTTTAAAAAGAAGTCATCCTGAAAAATGTGCTTTGTTTCTGAAGTTATAAGTTTCCTCATAGGAAATCAAAGAGTTCATAAAAACTCTCACTATTAGAGAGAAAACTTCAACTCTCTGTTCTCCAGAACAGATTTTCCATTCTTCCTCATGGCTGCAAAGTGCTAAAACAGAATCACATCACTATGAACGCCACAGAAACGCTTGCAAACCAGTGAAAGGGCCTCAGACACCATCTCTCAGCCCCATGACTCCCCTCGGGGGAAATGGCTTCTGGGCCAATTCACTAAATGATGATGACTTTGGGTTCTCCACCAATTACATCTTCTATTTTTCTTCAAAAGTTTTTATGATAAACTTAAAATAGGCTAGAAGACTCAGAACACCTACATGTCACATCTACATTTAGCATTTGTTGTTGATAATTTGATAATAAGTCCAAATATTTTGCTGTCGGTGCCAGAAAACCACCAGGAAAACAGCTGTTTCTGTCTCTAAGCCCGACATAAACAGGTTCTGTCGGCAGAATTAGGCTCAAGTTTCTCATGAAAACAAAAATGTAAAATATTTTATCTGGAGGTTTTGAACAAATCCAGTACTTAATGTATCCCTTAAAACCTCATAATCGGTTTTTCTTATAAAGTAAAAACAAAACGTATTTTTTTTTCACCAAACTTCTTACAGATACCCCATTTCCCCAATCCTCTCATTCACTCTAGAGGCCACACGACACCACGCTCTGCCTGGGCCAGGAGTGGGCAGCACCTGAGGCAGCCGCGGCTCATCCTAGTGATCAGAGGAGGCCCTTTCAGCCGGCCCCCGGCCTCCTCACTGCTCAGTCTCAACACAGTGACCCCGTCCTCCCCTGCAGGGCAAGCCCTTGGGAGCCAGGTGCCCCATCCCTTGGTGACCCCATCCTCCCCTGCATGCAGGTGAGTCCTCAGAAGCCGGTCCACCTCATTTCTCCATGACTCACATCCTCCCCTGTGGGGCAAGCCCTCAGGAGCCTCGTGCTCCATTCCTCAGTGACCCCTGTCCTCCCCTGCATGCAGGGCGAGTCCTTGGGAGCCAGCTCATCCCATCCCTCGATGACCCCCCATCCCATGCTTGCTGGGTTTCTCCACTATCAGTGACGCTAAGGATGTTCTGGGATGCAGGTGGGGCGGTGAGAACCCGGCTCCCTGAGGTGACGGCAGGCATGAGGAGGCCTCCGCTCCCCTCTGGCAGGGGCTTTCTTCCTGTCCGGAGCCCCTTGCCAGTCATGGAGCTGCCGTAGTCCTGGCATTCTCTGGGCACATCCTCTGGAATACTGACTTAAGGCTTCTGCTAAACATCTGTGCACAGAACGTAGGTACCTACTCCCCTAATACAAGGAGTGGAGCACTAAAACCCTTCATGAGGGCTCTGTGCAGGCCGAATCACAGCAGAGGTGACTCCAGTGCCCGAGGACCTGTCTTCCAGGAAGCTGTATGTGGTATGCATCATCCAAGTGGAGGAAAATGGGATGGGAAGTTTGAATTGTCCGACAGCCAGGTTTTCAAAGGCAGAGACGTTTGAGGCTCTCTGACAAGAGTCTCCGTGAGCCGAAGTCACCAAGGAGAACAAGCAGGAGCGTGCAGGGCAGATGCTTCTCAGTCCCGATGTGTGTGATTTCCGCCTGTTTACGGCACACGTGGGATATGAGCCAGCGGAGCCTGGGCCTTCGTCGGCACTGTGGGATATTCAGAAGGCCGGGTCTTCTCTCCAGCAGTCATAGGCCGGGCTCCCAGGACTCAGACCCTGAGACAGGAGAGCCAAAGGCAGATAGGCCGTCTCCTACCAGCACGTGTGGACAGGGTGGACCACAGAGCAGAGACCCCGACCCAGGAGGGCCCCGCAGCTAAGGACCCTTCAGTATGATGCCTCCTCATGCAGGCGTGAGGAGCCTGCATGAGTCAGCATCTGGCAGCCGGTCCAGATGGGGCCACCCATGGAGAAGGCGCATGGGGGACACAGTCCTGGGTCCTTGGCAGCCACAGCCCTGAAGCCACGGTGCCTGCAGGGTCTGTGCCTGGGACGAATCTGATACGGGCATGACTCTGGCAGCCGTCAGCCACCGACTGCTTTTCCCACTGTTAAAACAGGCTTCTCACAGCAGCAACCAGGACATCTCACCGTGGCCCTGGGTCCAGTCACCGACGACGCCCCCGGTCACCCCAGACTTGGGCCTCAAGTCCTGCTAGCCTTGCAGCAATGAATTCTGATTGGTTATATTTCTCTGCAAATTGTTTTTGGTCAAATTAATGGAGAATGAAAGTACAAAACTTTATCTTCTTCTTTTAATGTGATATTTTATGTACAGAATTATGTTATAATAAAAATTCTCTGTGCTCTATAAAACAATTGATTTGAAGCTTGGAAAGAACTCTCTTGGTTTCCTGGCTAACGCCAGCTGCAGTAAAACATTTACATGCATAAGACACACATCCGAAGCATCCCATTCTGCAAAATCCTCCTTTAATATCCATGTGCCGTGTTTCAGAAACACGAAAGAGTGGGGACACAGAGTGCACAGAACCACGTTTTCTCCAAGCCTTCACTGTCCTCCAGCATTTTTGAATTAGTAGCTTCCACTAATAAAGTGTTTGCTTTATCTGAAATTTCATCACTGTCTGTACTTAAATATGTGAATTTATACTGATCCTATGTTATTATTTCAAAGACTTTTGATTAGTACCTGGTGTTGAATGATAAGATACTGTCTTGAGGGGTCAACAGTCTTAAAATAGCCCATTGAGGTGGACACATACATGGGCCAAATGTCATGAATTCAAAGAGAAAATAAAATGATGCCAGACCCATAAAGATTTCCTAAGTAAGCCCCAGTGTAAAGGTTTACTTCCGATGGACATTTTCAGGCAAGCTTTATACTTGGAAACTTGTGAATTCATGGTAAGATCAGTCTAATGTTCTGAAGTCCAACACGGAAATAAAGTAAAATAACAAGTGGGAAGAACAGAGCATCTTTATAGAGAATTTCCAGTTAGAATTTGGAAATTCTTCCTTACTGGAATTTCCAATTAAATGTAAAATAAACAAGGAAATAGAAAACCACACGGTAGGCAATCTACCCTGAAACGCTAAAATCAGCGAGCAAAAGTTTAAAAGTATTCGAATATTTAAATAATTTCAAAGCATCTCTGCTTCCCTGAGCTATTTACTAACTACAGAGGGAGAGGTAGGAACACTGTAACCCTAGGAGACCTCGCAGGAATCACAGCCATCTTTGCTAGGGCAAGGCACGTCTAGGTCACGCGCCTCCGGATAGGATATGCCGGAAACAATTCGTCATTGCTTTTATGACATCCTTGCCCAAAATGCAGCACGTTAATCAGGAGAAAACATCAAGCAAGCGCACATCGAAGAATATTTTACAAAGCGACGGGCTGTCTTCTTTCCAAATGTGAAGGTCATGGACAACAAAGAAAACCCGAGGCACTGTCACAGTTCCCACTGCAGGAACAGTGGAGATATGTGGAGAGGCCACGGCATGGAGACAACGGAGGTATGAGGAGAGGCCACGGCGTGGAGACAGCGGAGGCGTGAGGAGAGGCCACGGCGTGGAGACAGCAGAGGCGTGAGGAGAGGCCACGGCGTGGAGACAGCGGAGGCGTGAGGAGAGGCCACAGCATGGAGACAGCGGAGGCGTGAGGAGAGGCCACGGCGCGGAGACAGCGGAGGTGTGAAGAGAGGCCACGGCGTGGTGTCAGTGGAGGCATGAGGAGAGGCCACAGCGCAGAGACAGCAGAGGTGTGAAGAGAGGCCACGGCGCGGTGTCAGTGGAGGCGTGAGTAGAGGCCACAGTGCAGAGACAGTGGAGGTGTGAGGAGAGGCCACGGCGTGGGGTCAGTGGAGGTCTGAGGAGAGGCCACAGCGTGGAGACAGTGGAGGTGTGAGGAGAGGCCACAGTGTGGGGACGGTGGAGGGTTGAGGAGAGGCCATGGTGTGTAGAGGGTGGACGGGTGAGGAGAGGCCATGGCATAGAGAGGGTGGAGGGGTGAGGAGAGGCCACGGCATAGAGAGAGTGGAGGGGTGAGGAGAGGCCATGGTGTGCAGAGGGTGGAGGGGTGAGGAGAGGCAACAGCATGGAGTCAGTGGAGGCGTGAGGAGAGGCTACATTATGTAGAGAATGGAGGGGTGAGGAGAGGCCATGGTGTGTAGACGGTGGAGAGGGTGGAGGGGTCAGGAGAGGCCACGGCATAGAGAGGGTGGAGGCATGAGGAGAGATGTGCCGGGAGGCCCAGGGTGGATCCTGAAACAGAAGAAGGACCTCTTTGGGAAATGGGTATGATCTGAGTGAAGCCCGCTGCTTAGTCGAGAGCAGGATGCCTGTGTCAATTTCTTAGTTCCACCATCATCCTGTGGCCCTGCAAGACGCTGACACCAGACAGGCTGGGGAAAGGCACATGGGAACTGTCTGCACGATGTTTGCAACCTTTGTGTAAATTTGATACTATTTCAAACGTTTTTAGAAACTGTCCAAACACCTCCTGCTGTAGATGTGCTGATTTCTCTAGAGTGTGTCCAATGCAACCCCAGGAAACATCGTCACAGGCCTTTATCCCGGAAGGAAAACAGGTTAATACCTGATTTGAAAAGAGACGCAGAGAGAACGCCTGCGGAGGAGAGCCCAGATCATCTCCCATGCCTGATCTATGATCAAATTCCCACCGCAATTTCAGCTGAAGCTTCAGGCCTCTGGCCTTTACTCAAACAGCAGACTGTCTCCTGATGCCACCATCGGAAATAGCTGCCTGTCTCAATGGCAGGATGCTGACTGTGTGAACCACTAAACGAGTGAGCAGGAGGAAACACTGATGGAAGCGGGAGGGTCGGGGAGACTCGGGGCCACGGCTGTCCACGGGGGCTTCCTCACTTCCCAACGTTTTCCTTGTGGGATGTGGCTCCCATCACACTCACTGCATATTCCACAAGTATTGAACAAAAGTCCTGTCATTTAAAAAGAAAGGGAGAAAAGCTGGTCATGGCCAGAGCAGCACACCATCACTCGAACACAGGAGCAGGGGGCTGAGGGTGCCTTTTATACCACTGAGAAGGGCCAAGGCACAGTCCTTTCTGAAACTGGGCTAGAGGCAAAGGAAGAACCAATGCCTACAGTTGAAGACACAGAAACTCACGAGCCCATAAAGGCAGGACGGACTCAGAGGCAGGACGGACCCAGAGGCAGGACGGGCCCAGAGGCAGGACGGGCCCAGAGGCAGGACGGGCCCACATCACCGCCGAGGCTCTCATGGCTCCCGGGAGCTCTGCAAGCATGTTTCCCACAAGTGCTGCCCAGGTGTGGTTTCCCATGTGACTGACCATGGACAGAGGAGAACTGGCCCTGCCCTGCTCTGGGCACAGGGACCACGGGGCATCCTTCCAGCTAGTGCCACTGACAGGCAGGCCTCCTTCCAGGCAGAGCTGCTCGGTGTGTTAAATGCTTGCCTGGGAGCCGGCCATATTTCCAACACCAGGCACAGTGACTCTGAGATCAATACTCACAAATACTGTTTCCAAAAGGATTCACATTCCCCAGGAAAGAGGCTAGAGAAATCATGAATGCTGTGTGTCCACACCATCCACAGCACACTCACATGTGTCCACACCGCCCACAGCACACTCACAGACGTGGGATGAGAGTCAGGGCAGCATCGCCACCATAACCACTGTGTGTCCACACCGCCCACAGCACACTCACAGCCATGGGATAAGTGTCAGGTGGCATTGCCACCATAACCGCTGTGTGTCCACACCACCCACAGCACACTCACAGCCATGGGATGAGCGTCAGGTGGCATTGCCACTATAACCGCTGTGTGTCCACGCCACCCACAGCACACTCACAGCTGTGGGATGAGAGTCAGGGCAGCATCACCACCCGACACAGGTAGGAGGAGATGAAACATTTATGGTGTGAATTAAAACAAAAATGAAAATGACTTTTTTCGGTAGAGGATCTGTTGCTCAGAGCCAGTGGAGTGCAGTGGCTGGAGGGCTGTGCTGTGAGCTTGGCTCACTACAGCCTCCGCTTCCTGGGCTCAAGTCATCCTCATGCCTCAGCCTCCCCAAGCAGCTGGGACCACAGGTGGACGTTGCCATGGCCGGAAACGTCTATGGCTTTTGTTGAGACGGGTTTCTCCGTGTTGCCCGAGGTGATCTCCCACTCCTGAGGTCCAGCCGTCTTCCACCTCGGCCTCCCAACGCACTGCAGTCACAGGCGTGGGCCACTGCGCCCGGCCCGGAAATGAAACTGTTTCAAAGTAAAATACTTACGAGTCCATCACTAAAGCGAAAACCATTTCCACGGAGGCCTGTGTTGTGGTTTATCAAGGATTTTGAAGGGATGCTGCTACCCTGCAGGTGTCTAACGACCTAGCATGGCAAGAGAGAAGCCTGAAATATTTATTTGAATAGTGAAGCTTGACTAACAGTGCCTGCTTCAGTTATGTGCATTTTCACACTGCACTAACCTAAAGCCTCCCTCAGGATTTTACAGGCCTCCAACTCCGCCTGGGCCGTGCGGGGCCTCCGGCTCTTTTACGAACCCTGTCATTTATTACGTGATAGATGCACAATTGTAAATTATATGGAAGGCTAATAAAACCCACGCTTACGTTTTACACTGGGATTTTATTCCTGTAGTGTATTCGTTATGCGAAGATAAGACTAGATGTGTTGAAATTTTTTCAGAAGATATTTTTCTCCTCTCCAAAAGACTCATGACTATCAGTGAGCAGAGCAGAAAACGGCAGCTCTGCCGACTCTGTGACTCCACACCGAGGCACCAGGGACTTCTTTAATTCTGCCATTACCCTCGCCATGGTTTCAAGACTCCATCGTGGCCCCACCCTTCTGAAGCAGAGCGGGAAGCTCCGGAAGGAGAGCCTGGCAAGCCCACGACTCCCAGGCCGGCGCCGCTGTGGCGCGAGGCAGGAGGGCCCCACGTTCTCCACGCGCACACAACTCCCATGAGCGTCGATGACAGTCACCCGTGCGCACCCAAAACAGAGGCCCCGCACGCTTAAGTTAATGTGGGGTAAATCAGGAAGGGAAATATCAGTGCTTCTTAAACTTAAACAAGCTGTGAGTTCCACCAGCCGTGGAGTACTATGAACGCAGCAAGTGTCTGCAGCCTCGAGGCCCCACGGCCTGTTTACTGAGCACCTGCCGAGTGCCGGCCCTGGCTCACCTGGCACGGTGTTGTCACCCACGGCTGCGGTGGGGAGGAAGGGGGCAGGGGGGCAGCGGATAAGTGCCTGGATCTGAGCCCCGTGGGGGCCTGAGCCACCCCAAGGCCGCACTATCTCCTACCCCACACCACCTCCCCACCAGGCGCTGGGCTCTTGAGGGGCTGCCGGAGGTGAAATTCTGTCCTCACCACCCCAGGATGAAGGGGCTCGGCTGAACCCAGAGCTACCTTCTTCCCACCAAAGCCAGCACGGTGCCAACGGGACCTCTCAGAGCCTCTCAGCACGGGTTCCACCCCTGCTGCAAACCGGGCCTGGGATCCATCCATTTCACCAGCACCACACGTGGTCCCAGCTACCATGGGCCTCATTACCCTGGGACACAGCAGGGGCCTCTAAACTGACCCCTCCCCCACAACCACCCCATCAATCCGTTCTTCAGCCAAAGGCGCCCCAAACCCGTGACTCAGCTCATCCTAGCAACATAAGCCTCCGCACTTCCACTACACACACGTGCACACACATGTGCACACACATGCACTCCCTCACAAATCTCAGTGACTTCCCACTGCACACACACATGCACACACACGCCCTTGCCCACAACAAATCTCAGTGACTTCTCCCCACACACTCACACCCACACTCACAAACCTCAGTGACTTCCCACTGCGTGCACACACATGCACACACACACTTACACACATACACCACTCCCAAACCTCAGTGACTTCTCACCACACTCACACACCTGCACTCACAAATATCAGTGACTTCCCACTGCACAGACACACATGCACACACACACACATGCACACACATACACGCACACATGCACACACACACAGGTACATGCACACACAAATCTCAGTGACTTCCCAAGTTCCTGCACAGCTGCTTTCTGCACAGCCAAGCCCCTGCCTGCCCTAGGAGAGAACCCTCCTTCTCCCCATGTCCATCCACAGCTCAGGGAGCCATGCCATGACCTCTATTGCGTTTAATGGGATTTAATGGGACCAGCTGTGAAGCTCCAGTGTGCAGACTGTGAGGAAGCAGTGCAGCCACTTCTAGGAAAAAACAGTGGCTCCCAGGATGAGTCCCGCCATGGCATTCAGGCAGCCGTGGGATCCTGAAGACAGAGGCTCCACCCGGCCACAGAGTCGCCCACAAAGGCCAGCTGCCTTGGACCGTTGCAGACTCACAGTGGACTTTGGAAAGGAAAGCAAGAGCCCCTGGAGGTGCCCACCTGCTGGCATCCCAACTAAGCCACTGTCTCTGCACATCCCAGGACGTCTGTGTCCACTTTGTGCCTGAGATTCAGGGACCCGCCGTCCCTCCCCTAACTCCCATCTCACTCTCCTCCTCGAATTCACCCCACTCGTCAGGATTTCACCTCCACTTCATCTCCCCTAACCAGCCAAGGGTGGCAGCCCTCCCAGCCTGTCCCCCACCAGAGGGTCCACACTCACCCTCCCTTCCTTCCAGGGAACCCATGCCAGAAGCCCCGTGCAGACCCCAGTGAGGCTGCTCCGAGGATGTGCACAGAATGGATGCACCAGGCCTGAAACTCAAAAGAATCCTGAGACCATGACAGGAATGGGAAAGTTGAAGACACGGCCCATGGGGACGCAGCTTGTGGGGCAGGAGAAAAGAGCCAGGCGTCCTGGGGCCCTGGGGCATTCACAGCAGCTTGGCCCCCACGTCCCGCCAAGGTAGGGGGGGTTGGGAGCCCGGTGGGACCAGGTTGGACCAGGTGGGACCTGGGAGGGGCCTTGGGGCCACTGTTTCTGGCGTGGCCATCAGCTGCATGACACGGAGAGGCCACTGACCTGAAGCCACGCTCTCAGAAGGCACTCGGTGTCTCCAGTCGAGCGGTGGCGGCTGCCTCTGTTGGGGCCACCACCCAACAGCTCTGCTGAGTGAATGGCAGTCCTGATCTCACAGACCCAGCGTGCGTCGCCAGGGGCTGTCTGAAGGGTGCCTGGGTTTCTGCAGATGAGCAGGGCAGGGTCCCAGGGCCAGGCCTCCTGACTCTCCCTGGGCCCAGCGCTCACTCTGTGGCTCCTAGGACCCTTTCAAGACAGCACGGTCTCCTCCTCCACACTGGCCCCGGGACTCCGCCTGTGCTGGCCTCATCCTGACGGTGACTGGGGGCAGAGGGAGCCTGTTGGGGGCTGGTGGCTGGGGGCTGGGGGCAGAAGGAGCCTGCAGGGGGCTGGGGGCTGGGGGCTGGGGACAGAGAGAGCCTGCTGGGGGCTGGCCATGGGCCTGATGATACTGCCACACCCTCTGCCTTCATGGCCAGCCACCAAAGCCAAACCGTTGGGACAGCCAGGAGTGCCCAGCATGGGAGCCCCCTGAGAGCCAGCGGGTTCTCAGTGGGCGAGACAGTGCAGGGCTTCACAGGAGGCAGCCCAGCTAGTGTGGAAGACCCCACGAGGACAGTCACCCCACCGGCTCCCGGAGCTAGTGTGGAAGGCCCCACGCGGATGGCTCCTGGCACCGACTTAGCCCCAACCCTGTGTCACTGCCCTGGCCCCATCCTCCTTGCCGCAGCTCCCACACTGTGCTTTTTCCCAGGACCAAGAACACTTGAGATTGCTGAGCACCAACACCTGCGCAAACCGGACACATTTTCTGCAACTCCAAAATCAAATACATCAGCACTCGGGAAGCAGAAAGGAATTAAGTTAGAAAAAAACCTATTTTATCCACTTTTATTGACTTCCAAGAAGGACCTTGGGGTGGGAAAAATGGAATGAGACTCACCCCGTCTCCCTCCTTCCCTCACTCCATTTTTCTCTTTGATTCCCCCACTTACTGGGAACATGTGACCACATATGGGGCTATGGGCTGGGCACAGTGGCTCATGCCTGTAATCCCAGCACTTTCGAAGGCCGAGGAGGGCAGATCACCTGAGGCCAGGAGTTTGAGACCAGTCTGGACAACACAGCAAAACCCCGTCTCTACTAAAAACACAAAATTTAGCTGGGTGTGGTGGTGGGCACCTGTAATCCCAGCTCCTTGGGAGGCAGTAGAATCTCTTGAACCAGGGAGGCAGAGTTTGCAGTGATCCAAGATTGTGCCACGGCACTCCAGCCTGGGCGACGGAGCGAGACTCTGTCTCGAAAAAATAAAATAAAACAAAACATAAAATAAATATGTGGTAGGGTCTGCAGTGTGATGACAACATCCAAGGCTCTCTTGGTCCAGCAGCAGCCTCGGGAACGTTTGCTGAGGCCCTCATGGGGCCAACACAGGGACACACACACATTCAAGGAGGTGTCGGGGGCTTCGCACGTCAGCAGAGGAGACGGAGCACTGAGGGTAAAATGCACGTGTCTCCTGCGCTGAGAGACAAGAGCCAGGTGGCCACAGCCAGGGTCACTGCGCGGCAGACAGAATGCAACCGTGATGAAGGCGGGCCGTGCGTTTGCTCCAGTGCTACTGATCACAGTCCCAAGAGACCATAAATTACGGAGGAAGTTGTTCTGAAGGTACTAGCCAAGGCTGACCTGTCCTGATGATTTTCCTGACACGGTCGGGTTCAGGGGACTTTCGTTCCTGGGCTGACGTTAACAGGCATCCTCCTTGCACCGTCCTGAGGAGTCAGATGGCACAGGCCGCAATTCGAGGAGAAAGGAGAGTAGGTGTACTCTTTCCGGCACAAAGGAGGCCATGCTCCTTGCGGGGTGGGCTCTCCCCATGGGGATCTGCAAGGTCCACCCTCTTCACAGGAGAGTGTGAGGATGTGAGGGACCCAGGAGCCTCCTCCTCTGTCCTCTCACAGCAAATGCCGGTCCAGAAGCCCCAGATGCCCGACACCCACGTTCGAAGCAGCCGAGTTAAAAGCCACACTCCCTGAGTAAGGCCACTTTGAGGCAGGGCAGCCGCTGAAGAGCAGATGGCAAGGAAGAAGTGAGGCTCAGCCACCGGACCCCTCGGGCTGTTTAAAACCAAAAAACCGAGCTGGGGAGGAAGCAGGTAGTAGAAGTGTGGCCTCAACACAAAAGCGTGGCTTTCCACACATGCCCAGACCCTCTGGCGCATGGACCGTGTCCCAGAGTGCCCCACAGGTGAACAGGGGAGTCAGTTCACTGTATTTTAAGAGGCTTCTTAAGTTTCTTTCTGTGATCACTTAAAGTTGGGTAAATGATACAGTGCAATTTATTATTTATACAGTATCCTTCATACGGAGCATCACAAAACATTTTGCAGCAAGAATAAGACAGAGAAGCAGCCAGCTCTGTCAAGGAGGCAAGACCTTTCCAGCCCACAGGATCAAAGGCAATGGGACTGCAGGAAGACGCAAAGCTTGGCACAGCCAATCACTTTCCGACGGGACACACCCAGTCCAGACTGGCCCAGAGGACACCGCTGCTGGAGTCCCAGGGACCCAAGCGTGGACACACAAGCCCCTCAGCTGCCTGTGGAACACCACCAAGAACTGCCGTCCTGCAGTTCATCTCATTAAACCCAGAAGCAGACCTTCCACTTCCACGAGCACCGGTCGGCACTGTGGGTCTTTGCTCTGGGTGTTGCTGTGTTGCTTATTCTTAGAGGCAGACCAGATTAATTTTACTGCACTTGAAAATCATGCAAATATAGTTTAGAAGGAGGCATTTAATTCTTTATGGCTGTTGCACACAACACAAATAGCACCTCCAGTACTAACACTGCTAAGTGTTTTTAGTGTTATTCCACCCTACAGTACATCACAATGTTAATTTCCACATTACTTTATTCCTTCTCCAGACCATATTTTACAACAGAGAAAACAAACTGCTTGTAATTACACTGCACGCCAGGACAAATTAAGTAAACACGCATTTTTAATGCTTCGGGCTGTTAGGGTGAAAACAAAGGACTTCAGTTAAGGTCAATATTAGAGTTACCCAATTGCTCAGGGAGGCACAAGACAAACCCTTGATGGAGTGCGGGCAAAATGGAAATGGCTCTGCTCAGTGCTGCGGGGCTGGGTTCTCAGAATCAATGCACGGCCAATGACGCCAGGAGCTTTTCCTCCTGTACATACCTCGTCTTGGAGAGCAATGCTAATGCCAATAACAAAAAAAAAGACGAAGAACCAACAGAAAAATCTACCGTGTCGCCAGCAGGGGTGTGAGCCAACGGGGTGTGCGCCACTGTCCCGCGCCCCGCTGTCCCATGTCCCGCTGTCCGGCGCCCCACTGTCCCGTACCCTGCTGTCCCGCGCCCCGCTGTCCCATGTCCCGCTGTCCCGTGCCCCGCTGTCCCATGTCCCACTGTCCCATGCCCTGCTGTCCGGCGCCCCACTGTCCCATACCCTGCTGTCCCGCGCCCTGCTGTCCCGTGCCCCGCTGTCCCGTGCCCCGCTGTCCCATGTCCCGCTGTCCCGTGCCCCGCTGTCCCGCGCCCCGCTGTCCCATGTCCCGCTGTCTGGCGTCCTGCTGTCCCATGTCCCACTGTCCAGCGTCCTGCTGTCCCATGTCCCACTGTCCCATGCCCTGCTGTCCGGCGCCCCACTGTCCCGTACCCTGCTGTCCCGCGCCCTGCTGTCCCGCGCCCCGCTGTCCCG
>CM052661.1:107737376-107759685 GCA_028533165.1 Leontopithecus rosalia
CAGATGCGTGAAGACGTGTGTGTGCTATGCACACGTGTGACCTCCGTCACATGGAAGGCCTGTGGCTCAGAGCGCGGATGAGTTCCCCTGTGGAGACAGAGGAAGGAAAGCGTGGCTCAGAGCGTGGATGAGTTCCCCTGTGGAGACAGAGGAAGGAAAGCGTGGCTCAGAGCGTGGATGAGTTCCCCTGTGGAGACAGAGGAAGGAAAGCGTGGCTCAGAGCGTGGATGAGTTCCACTGTAGAGACACAGGAAGGGAAGCGCAGGTTGAGCTGTGGCCTTGATGGGCAGGCAGCCTGGGCCTCCACCAGGGCCCCTTCCTAACAAGCCACAAAAATAAAAAAAATAATTTAGAAAAAACTGGAAAAAAAACTGCAAAGCTTTTAGAACAGTCATAACTGTCCTCATAATGATTCTCACACAGACACACATGCAGACACACACACACATGCAGGCACACACATGCAGACACACGCACACGCACATGCACACACAATGTAGACACACACATGCAGGCACACAGACACACATGCACACACATGCACACACAATGTAGACACACATGCAGACACGCACAAACACACAGACACACACGCAGACATGCACACACATGCAGGCACACATGTGCAGACATGCACAAACACGCAGACACACACACGCTGACACACAGGCAGACACACACAGAGCACCTGCGGGTCACTCCAATTCCTTAGATCACTTAGAGATTTCACACGAGTGCAAATGAGTATTTCCCCTTTGCCTCGATTTTATTAGCATCCTTAAATTCACTGAAACACCCAAGGTCAGAGTTTCTCGCTAACTTCCCGGCGCTAGGGTTTTCAGGTGTCCACGATCCCATAATTGGCAATAAAGTTTGTTTTTGGCAACCAGTGCCCAGCCCCACTGCTTCGGTCCCCAGCGGTCTCCCAGACAGAAGGACAGAGGGATGGATGGAGGGATGGACGGAGGGATGGACGGAGGGATGGACGGAGGGATGGATGGAGGGATGGACAGGGATGGATGGAGGGATGGACGGAGGGATGGACGGAGGGATGGATGGAGGGATGGACAGGGATGGATGGAGGGATGGATGGAGGGATGGACGGAGGGATGGACGGAGGGGTGGACGGAGGGGTGGATGGACGGATGGACGGAGGGATGGACGAGGGATGGATGGAGGGATGGATGGAGGGATGGATGGAGGGATGGACAGAGGGATGGATGGAGGGATGGACAGAGGGATGGACAGAGGGATGGATGGAGGGATGGATGGAGGGATGGATGGAGGGATGGACAGAGGGATGGATGGAGGGATGGATGGAGGGATGGACAGAGGGATGGATGGCCTGTTCTTAATTTGAGCAACCACTTTATTCCTTGGTTTCACGCAGCAAAAATGAAGCTGTCTTCTCTTCAGCAATGAGGAGGAGACTGGGCTTAACACTGATGAAGGAGCACTCATGCTGTGCTTACTCTTTAACCATTTAAATAGGATTCTGCCTCTTGCTTGAACAAGGACCTGCATTTTAATCCCATCTTCCACAGAGGGCCGGCTGATAGCTATTTGGTGCAGCGAAGATTTGAACTAAAAACTAAAACTAAAAATAAATTCTCCATTGCCTATCACTCAAATCTGCAAACTCCAGTGGAAAAGCTATCTGGAGAACAGAGTTTTTAGAGTCATCCACCCAAAGGCGCTCACTACCAACAGGATTTGTAGTAGTCCCACTTAGCTGCGGATTTACTCAGCTGTTTCCAGTGTGAGAATGTGGGAATGAGAGGTGATGATGACAGAAGACAAACGTCCTGTGCGTAACGACGGAAGGCAGCAAGTGTGACGCCATCGCCATCATGTCAGCAGAAACACGCTTTCACGGATCTCACTTGGCTTCACAAACGGGAGCTGAGGCAGCTTCAGGTGCCCCTCAAGAGGACCCCACCCTGTGCACCTGAGATCCTGATCCTCGCCCAATCTCCCAGGACCAGAATATCACATAAATCACAAGGATGCACAGCATACGCCCTTCCTGTGACGGCGGTGGTGCTGTTTTATGAGGTACCTTAACATTCATCAGCTTGTCAGTGTGACTTTCTGAAGCTCTTCTGAGATGAAATTATTTTCCTAATAACAACACAAAGGAAGAGAAGCTAAATCAGCCCAACCCAATAGCACACGTGTACATGCCACACGCATGCACACACGTGCACACACACGCCACACAGCGCACACACACGTGCACACACACATATACAGGCCCAGGCACCACAGGCACGCACATATATTTATTCACACACACAAGCACTCACACACTTATTGGCCTGAGTTAAGTCAGATACATTCATAAATTGTCCTGGTCAGCTGTGGTGGCTCCTACCTGCAATCCTAGCACTTTGGGAGGCCAAGGCAGGAGAATCATTTAACCCGGGGAGTTCAAGACCATCCTGGGCAACACAGCAAGACTCTGCCTCTACAAAAAAATACAAAAACTAGGCAGGCATGGTGGCGCGCACCTGTAGACCAGCTGCTTGGAAGGCTGAGGTGGGAGGACAGCTTCTGCCCAAGAGGTGAACTATGACTCTGCCACTGCACTCCAGCCTGGATGACAGAGCAAGACCCCATCTCAAAAAAAAGAAGAAAAATTGTCCTGAGAAATGGGACATCTGTTAAGAAATGCGTTATGTGTGATCTTAAGTTCAAAGGGCACAGGAGAGGATCGAGGCAGCACTATCCCAAAATTGCCTGTGCCGCGTTTCCCGTCTCTTCTTGACACTGCCTAGACCCGCTTCTGGAACAGCGGTCTGCGCCTGAACAGCATCTCAGAGTCCTGAGCACACGTTACAGGAAGCCTGAGAACCTGCAGCCGTCCTCAGCAGAAGCCCCTGGCCCCCGGCAGCTTGATGACCGTGATCCAGTCCCTGGCTGGGTGTGGACGGAGTCGCGCCTCACTGACGGTTTCAGCCGTCTGGTGTTTGTGACACACAGTGGCTCCCGGGTAAAGGGAAAGGCCTAACCGTGGGTATCTGGGGGCTTAACCCACCTCTAAGCTTCACTTATGAAGCCTTATCCTGACGGGCACACAAATCCTTTAACCTGGGAATTGTTTCAGAATTTTATTAATAAAAACAGTGGTCCCTGACCTTTGTGGCACCCGGGACCAGTGTCATGGTGACTGGGTTTCCATGGTCAGGGGGTGGTGGGGGGTAGTTTCAGGATGATTCAAGTGCATTCCATGTGTTGTGCACTTTATTTCTGTTACTATTGTTACGTTGTGATATACAGTGAAATAACTATACAACTCACCATCACACAGAATCGGTGGGAAGCCTGAGCTTCCTGTGTTCCTGCAACTAGACGTTCCCATCTGGGGGTGACGGGAGACAGTGACAGGTCATCCGGCATTAGATTCTCATAAGGAGCTGGGTCCTCAAACACGCGGTTCTCCAAAGGGTTGGCGGTCCTGTGAGAATCTAATGCCGTGCTGCTCTGACAGGAGGTGGGTCTCAGGTGGGCACGTGAGCGATGAGTGGCGGGTCTCAGGTGGTCACATGAGCGATGGGTGGCTGCTGCAAACACAGAGGCAGCTCTGCTCACTCACCCACTGCTCACCTCCTCCTGTGCCACCCAGTTCCTAAACAGGCCATGGCCCAGGGGCTCGGGGACCCCCGAATAAAACAATTTGCCAAAGATTTGTATTCAAGGAAACGTACCAAAGCCTGCTATGACCCTAACCCTTACAGCTGGATGCAACCCTTGGGGTCACCTGGCCCACGCGCCTCACCTTACAGAGGCCATGCCAGCAGATGCACCTGAGCCCTGCCTCCCCTTCCCACTCTGAGTCTCTTCTGCAGAGGATAAGATCAGAGTTCCCCAGGCACAGGGTGGCAGTTGGCTCAGAAGTTGTTCACGCAACAGGGTGGGACTCTAGGCTGAAAGCAGTGCGGCTCCTCTCATCAGAGCCCACCACCTGCAGAAAGAGCAGGGTCACAGACACAACACCTGTGTGCCCCTCACCACCCCCTGCAAACAAGCAGAAAGCTATCTGACTGTCGCAAGGGAAGTTATGAACAAGATCATTTTACAGGAGTGTTTACTCGGGTGTTTCAGTGAGCTGCTCAGAATATTGGGCAAACCTCAGGAGGAAGAGAGGAATCTGCCTGCCCAGAGGCCCCCCAAGCAGAGGGAGCCAGGTCGTGGGTTTAGAGCAGGGTGGATGCGGGCTCCTGGTGCCAGTGGGCACAGTCTGCTCCCTCCGGCTCCCCTTCCTCTCCTCCCCACATGCATGGTGCCCGCACAGCAGCCAAGTCTGGCACTCTCGCTTCAGTTCCAAAATCCACCAGCACGCACCACTCAGAACCAGAGCAGAATCCCTCCCTCTCTGGGTCCCCCACACCCCAGGAGGGGGTCACTCCATCCTTTTGCTCCAGCAAACCAAATGTCTTTGTTATCACCCGTGCTGCACTTAACCACCAGCTTCTGCTTGTCCCTCTTTTACATCAGCCCCTTGAGAACAGGACTGGGTCTGATTTCTTCCTGTGTTTCCAAGGGCAGGGTGTGCCTGACACATAGTGGGCACTCAGCAGATGCTTGTGGAAGGCATCAGGGCACAGATTAACCGGGCAGTTTGGTAGATCTGTGGAGGCAAATGGCCAGCTGGCTGGGAAACAAGGAGGCCTGGTCATCACCCAGGTCAGTCACTGATTCCGCTGCGTTACATTTCTGTGTGGAACACTAGTGCGCTCAATATTTAAAGGATTAAGGTCAGGATAATATTTTAAAAGAAAGTGAAAAAGGAAGGAAGGAAGAAAGGGAGGGAAATAAACCAGTTTACATTGCTCAAAACCTTAAAATCTAACAGCAGTAAGTAATTACCTTAGAAAATATGTGTATCGTGAACTTAAGCCATTTACGACATATCTCCCTCTGAAATATGCCCCAGACGAGCTGCCCAGAAAGCCTGGGTAAGAGCGCAGGTAGACGTGGAATAGCAGTGGGGGAGCAAAAGGGCTCTGCTCTCTGAAACAGTGGCATCTCTAACTTCTCAAAATAAATAAACAAATAAAAAGCCTAAGCTTCCTAAGCAAATAGCGAGTGAAAGTGACGCTTGTTTAAACTCAACCCTGGAGCAGCTCAGGTGCCCTGAGCACCACACAAGCACTGGGCCTGACCCGACCTGAAGGGCAGATGTCCAGCCACGGGAGGACCCTGCAGGGACGGCGACTGTGGGTCCATCGCACTGACCTGAAGGGCAGGTGTCCGGCCGCGGGAGGACCCTGCAGGGACGGTCACTATGGGTCCATCGCAGAGGGCGTCCCTCTCCTGGGCTGTGAGTGACACGGACTGTGACTGTGGGTCCATTGCAGAGGGCGTCCCTCTCCTGGGTTGGAGCTGCATGGACTGAGCAACATCTTAGGTGTTTGCAGGAATTAACGCAGTTTTCCAATTTGTTTGTCTCAGACACAGTCGGGTGAGTGCTGAAACACAAGCCTCCTGGGACCTACCTCGACTGAGAAATGCGTTTGGCGCCTTATGTTTACACCACCCATGCCGTGAACAAGGCCCTTTACCCAGCGCGGGCCGGGGCTGCGCCCGGGCGATGTGCCCGCCCCGTGAGCTGCAGCCCACACAACTGGCACAGCGCCTGCCTCCTGGGTCTGGGGACTCAGGAGCGCAGCGAGGAGTCCAGTGCAGGCCTGGACGTGACTGGCGCTCAGGCAGCGCCGGGGCTGCTGAAGCTGGGGCCGTCCTTATTCTTGTTATTATTATTACTTATACTAGGCCCACAGCAATGCCAAGCACAGGACGAGAAACGCACTGTGACCAAGAGCGAGCCCTTCCGCCGACCGGCGTGGCTGTGGCTCTGCACCCGCCTTCCTTCCATCTGCCTCTGGCTTCTCCTGGAAGCGTGCCTGGCGCTGCCCTGTTCTCTCCCACACATGCAGGTGTCTGCGACTCCACGGGCCTCAGTTTCTCCACTCCGAGGCCTGCTCCTGTGCCTGCAAGGGAGAGAAATACCAACTCTGATGCCACAATCTGGAAATCACCCCACATCATCTGCCATCGGGAAGCTAATGACGTTTCAAAGCCAAAGGTGTGGCGTGGCTGGAGTTTCAGCTACCGGAAAACAACCCTAGCAGACTGAACTCAGCAAGTGCCTGGAGACGCGGCTTCTCTCTGATTTGTCCAGCCTGCTGTTGGCTTCTGTCACACGCCGTGTTTCAATTACTGGGTTCCACATGACAGTCGGATATTTTACCATGATGGGTCAGCCTCTCCTTGTGAGGAAGAAGTGTTAAATTTGGAAATCCAGAGCTGCTTGGTCGTCAGATGATACCCGTGACATAAAATAGAATCTTTACAGCCTAGTACTCCACAGCAGTGCCAGCTTTCAGAATGGAAAAGTTCTGTTTAAAAAACATTCCGAGATCCACAGAGGCCTTGAGAAAGTGAGCTCGCCCCCATTGATCCCGCGTGTGATCAGCTCCTTCTTGTCCCCATGTCGCCCCCAGACCAGTGACTGCAGAGGAGCCTGCCTTCCGCAGGAGCAGCTGTTCACCTAAATGCCGGATGGCGGAGTCGCAGATTTACAGATGTTGTCCCCTGGAAGAGGGGTCCCCTCTAGTGCTCACCATGGCCATCACTGCCCAGGACCTCCAGGAGACAAGGCTTCCATTTCTTAAAATCCAGTTAACATATCAAAGAGCAGCGAATGTGCAGATTGCTGTCATCAGAATTCCTTTATCGCTCTTCCTTTTACCAGGTCCCCGCCCCATCCGCTCCAACAAAGTGACTCCTTGGAAAGAAGAGCCGCTTTTCACGTTCTTCAGATGTTTACCTTCAGTAAAAGACACTTCAAAGGGCGCTCAGGACTCTCCCTCGCCCGCCCGGCAAACACTGCAACTCCATTGCTGAACTGACGGTGCCTCTCTCAGATTTAATTCACCTAGGCAGCAACCCCGTCTTTGGAGGCAGCTGTTTTCCTAATGGGCCCTCGGCTCACGGGTGGCCTGGCCGGAGAATTAGACGAGGTTTCAGTGAGAATGTGGGGCCACCTCTTCCCCTTCCCCCACAGCCCAAGGCCTGGCCCCTCAGAGTCAGTTACTAAGCCCTGCTCAGTCCTGACTTCATCTTTCTGCAGAGGATGATTCCCATAAAGATTACTCTGTTCTTTTAATATCAAGTTGCCCAAATGGGTTTGATGAACATCCTTAATTAAGCATAGGATGTAAATACATGTCAATGTTACCTCCCAAGCGCCGCAGGAACTGGAGGGCCCAGAGTTGCCAGCTCCCAGGAGAACAGGCCGCTCCCTCCTCAGGCCCCAGCCAGCAGCAACGTCCAGCCTGTCTGCACTGCCAGCTGCTAGAGACAGCTTGGAAAGGAGCGGCTCCCAGGGACGTGTTATGTGGGCGCCCGGGGCATCCTCACCCACACAATAACAATAACGTGCCCCTGACCCGCAGATGCCCTGCCCTCTGGGACATTCGCATAAACTTCAACGTTGTTATACATTTGCCCTCTGTCTTATAGATAAAGAAACCTAAAGAGGGTCACTTGGCAGACGGGATTCACCCCGTTTCTAAACTCAAGAGGGTGTGCTCTGTCCATGTAACTCCTGCCTTTCTCAATAGAGAGAATTTCAAGCGTGCTGCCTCCATCGGTCTATCGCCTGGAAATGTGACTTTGCAAAGCTAAGTCTGGCACATCTTGCAGGCAAGTTTTATTTCATCCTGTGTTCTCTCTAAAAAGGACAGAGACCCCCACATTGCTTGGAAACGGAGTTGCGCATGGCCGCTGTGTATGTGAGTAAGAAGTTTGAATGGAGTCTCTCACACACAGTGCAGCTCTGTCGGTGGGATATTGCGGGGAAACACGGCTTTCTGCTTTGTGACAGCTGCCTAGTGTTTCAGAACACGTTCTGTTCTAGCCAAAGAGAGAGGAAGGAAGAGGCTGAAAGTCCCATTAATCTAGAAGGTTCTGTCAATGGGAGGATGAGAACAGAGAGGGGAAGGGACCAGGGCAGGCGCCCCGGGAGCCATCCCAGGCAGCCATCCCAGGCAGCCCCGCCCTCTGATGCTCAGACACTCATGGGCAGCAGGAAAAATTACTTCTGTAAAAGTGATGCCTTGAGTCCCTTCTAAACATGAGTTCCGAGTGGCTTCAAAACTGAACGACAAGTGAGGAATCGCTAACGCTGGATCTCCTGAGGGGGCCGGAAGGAATCTGACAGTTTTCCTCAGTGATAAACAGATCTGCTACACGAACTTCCCCCAGTCGCTGACCCAGCCTCGTCCCAGAACTCGGGAAGACCCCAGCCTCCTTTCAGAGACCGATTCATGTCTGAGATGAAATTCCCAAGTTTTCATTCAAAGGCTTTTTCAATCATTTTAAGTATTTGGAGATGTGTCTGTGAAGCAGATTCAGACACAGACACGATTCCGAGCCAACATTTTCTTGAAACCCACATTCTGCCTTTGAAAGGCCAAAGACTCAGCTCCTCATCCCCGTCACAGCCATGGGCAGCCAGAGGACGCACCACGGGGACAGGGCAGCAGCAGGCAGCGACCCCCTCACCTCAGCCTGGCTCTTTCCGGGTATCCTCACACTCTGTCCACACAGCCGCCCCCACGCAGCAGGTATGGGTGTTCTGACTTTACACAGGGGAAACTGAGGCATGCACCCGGCCGGTGACTTTCTGTGGGGTTGTATGTCTAGTGGCAGAGCCAGAACTGGAATCCAGAAGGCTGCTGTCAAAATAGGTTCGGTAAACTGCTGTGGTCATAAAGAAATAACTGCCCTACTTCTGTCTCCAAAATCTCCCCTTTACAAGCTAAGGGATGGAGAGGTCCCAGGCCTCCAGCGTCTGCAGGGACAGGGGACGTTCCCCTCGAGAAGCAGCTAGCCATCTGTCCTGTCTTTCCAGAGCCCACACTCTTGCCCATTTTTCTCAGGAAGGAAGCTGTGGGGTGTGGTCCTTCTGCCCACCAGGCTGACAGTCTCCCGGGTTCTCGGTTTCCTTCCTTGAGTCCCTGTCTCTCTCACTGGATGCTGACTTTGCACCGTGACCTCACATCTTATGCCCTGATCTCAGACCACCTCCGTCCCCACACCGACTACGTCCCTGAAAGACCCCTGGTCTGCGGGTGCTCCAGGCTCCCTGCGGCAGGCCCCTGGGCTGCTGCGGTTGGTCTCACACATTGACAGGAGTATTCACTCGGCGCCTACTGTGTGCAGGAGCTGAGCCTTCCCCAGGCTCTGGGCATTCCTATCACACCCCCACTGCGCCTGACCGTTCTCCATCTGTCGTGCTGAGTGCTGTCCTGTTGGTGACGCGGACACAGAAACCGGGGCTTGCTTCTCTGAGTCCACCTGCGGGGCATTAAGACAACTTTTTAAACGAGTTCTGCCAGCTAACGACACACTGAGTTGACTCATATGGTCCTAACAGACACAGGTTTGGCTTTCATATGCAGGAATAAAATTAAAGTTCTGTAACAATAACAATTTTTAGAGTTATTGTAACAATTAACTACATAGTAACTCCTATTATCACTCAATAAATCGTAGTTGTTTTTCTTTAGGGAGAAAGCTTTTAGGGGAAAAGCATATGATGATTCAGTCATATAAATGCCCTGTAGGTAGACATCAAGACCGTAGAATAAGCCAAATCCTGAAGCTGTATCACAAGAGAAAAATAAAAACTGCTAAGCTTAATAGAGGTTGATACAAACACTGACATTCACAGAAATATGTCTGTGTGTCTGCACTCCATCGGTAATATATTTTGCAACCTTAAAATAAAAGCATGAGATTAATAAATAAACGGTAATTTACCATGACTTTTCTATGGTCTGAAGGTCGCTAGCAGAAGGTGGCGTGTCCACATTGCTGTGATCTGCGTCACACGTTTCCACGTATGCGTGACGCCAGCACAAGCTGCAGTGTGGCCACTGAATAAGAAAGCATCTGTCGAAAAGCTCAGATTTTCACTGAAACACAAACGTAATTAAAGAAGAACGCCTTTCGTGCCCTTCGTGAAATGCGGGTGCTCTGTGCCCTCCACTGAGGAGGGATGCCAGCCGTGGGCTCCTTGGGAGCTGGGGCCGCCCATTCCCAGAGCCACATTGGCTGTGAGGTCTCGATTCTACAGCTGAAGGAAGGAATTCCTCCACTAATATGGTCGGACCACTCTGACAGCTGCGTCCTTCAGGTCAAAAGTCAAATGGAATAGGGCTGAGGTGATTTACGGCCAAAATGTGAAGGGGTCTGGACTTTTCTGAGGGGTGTGGTGGGACCCCCGTCATCTGAAACAGTCCACCCTGGAGCAAGCGGAGGGGCGTCTACACCAGCCCTATGTCCCCTCCCCTCCGCAGACCCCAAGACTTGCGTGAATTTCCAAACCCTCTAAGAAGCTGCCCACCAAGGCCCCACTACAGCCAAAATGACCCCCATCCAGAGGTGAGAGGCAGCTTGAGGGGCTCAGACCAACATTCTCAGAGGAGGCTGCTGGCTACAGACCCGCCTCCTGAAACCCAAGCAGAGTGTTGTCTAGAAAATACCGGGTTAGACGAGATGAGCCCTTGGGCCTCTCTCCCACCCATGAAGACCTAAGCCAGGGCCTCCTGCCACAAGTGGCCTGACCCCCTGTGGAGAGGAGCGGACAGTCAGGGCCCCCAAGGGTAGTGGCCTAGTGCAGGGACACCGGGACCCCAAGGATGGAGACCAGCCAGGGAGATGCAGGCCAGCAGGAGCTGCCGCGGGGGCCCTGGGGATCCTGGTCACCCCAGTCCTGTAAGAAAAGGGCAGGAGCTGCAGGAACACCCCCGATGTGCTGCCCCGGACAGAATTCATCTCCATCGGCCTCCACAAGGATGAGGCCTTGTGGGGCCCAGGTCCAGTACAGGGAGAGGCAGAAGCTGATGAGCGTGAGAGGCTGGTGGTCACTTCAGCAGCCCAGCTGGCTGGGGAGGAGGGGCACCCTCTGCAGGAAGTGCAGGTGTTTGTACAGCGAGCGGGGAGACACCCTGAGAAACAAAGCACCTGTGTCATAAATTTCTCAAGAATTCAGTGGGATGTTTTAAAGGAGACTCACAAAATGCCGAGCTCAAGGAAGATGCCCAATAAATGGAGAAATGGGGAGAGAGGTTCCTTCGCTATAATTACCATTGGCTGATTCCATTCCAGAAACCCAGCAAGCAAAGACCTTTCAGGCCAATGCACAGCAGCCTCTGGATTGGGTTCCCTTCCAGCTCTGGGAGGCCCAGTTACCTCCAGTACCTAGTTCAGGGCACTGGGGCCACTAGAGGTGGGGCCCTCTGAATATACTCACAAAGGGCAGGTGTTGCGGCACCCACAGCCATGAGCTCCGCACACATCCTGGCACCCACAGCCGTGAGGTCCAGGCACCCACAGTCATGAGCTCTGCACACATACCAGCACCCACAGCCATGAGGTCCCGGCACCCACAGTCATGAGCTCTGCACACATACCAGCACCCACAGCCATGAGGTCCCGGCACCCACAGTCATGAGCTCTGCACACGTCCCAGCACCCACAGCCATGAGGTCCCGGCACCCACAGTCATGAGCTCTGCACACGTCCCAGCACCCACAGCCATGAGGTCCTGGCACCCACAGTCATGAGCTCTGCACAGGGAAAAAGAAAATGCAACTTTTTTTTAACTGACTTATCAGTCGGAGCGGTAGTTACAATGGTCCAGATCTGAGATGTGCAATTTTTTTTAACTGTTTTAAATGCCAGTTTGTTCTCATCTGCACCAGACCTGCAGCCTTGTGCAGTGCAGATTCCGGTGGCCCCTGACACTGGTCCAATCCGTTCAGCCACACCCGCGCGCATGGATTTCCCAACCCTGTTTTTGTGATATCTCACCCGATTGTGATCTGGCAGCACAATCCCTCCTGCCCCATCCCACCCGCGGGCTTTGTGAGCGGACAGTCTGACATCCTCCACCCCCGCCCCGGAGGTGCTTCCCGTTTCACTCCCCAGCTTTCTTAGTCTTCTCTTTTTCATTGAAACTTGATATAGTACTTTTTAAAAGACATCTAGGATCTAATTCCTTCCCTTTTGTGGCTTTTTCAGTAGGACTATAACAACCATCTATGACTGAAGAACGCAGGATGATCAGATACCAGGCGATCTTCTGGGATTTTTAATGTCTAAGAACGGAGTTGTGTTCTGTTCAGGTCTTCATTCTGTCACACAGGCTCTCCCGGCACTCACTGCACACAGGCACCGCCCCAAGGCCTGGATAGGGCCGGGTGGTAGCTTGGATCCCAGCAAGCGGCAGAGGCCCAGGAGCCTGCGAGTCCTTACGGAGGAGCCCTTGTATCTGTCCTTGGATGGTGAAATTAGCAGTGGAAGGCTGTCCCTGCGTCCACGAAGTCCAGATAAAATTCGCTTACTGCAAGGACCTGCTGCGCTCAGCAGGAACCCTGAGAAACTGCAGTGAAATTGTAGAATTTAGAGCCAGCAAAGCTGGGTGTGAGCGCTACGCTGGCAAAGTAACACTTAGCAACAAACCAGAGCAATGAGCAGCCCTTTTTACATGAGGGGAAGATGCTGCCCGGGGTGCCCCCTGCGACAGAAGCAGATCTGACTCTCCAGCTCCTCCACAGCCCGTTCAGGAAGTGGCACCCCCAGAAGGCTTGGTGGAGACCTGTCAGTCTACGCTGCGTTCACTCAGAACCTCCCGTCAGCCAAGCTGGTTTTTAAGTGGGCTGTGATTGCGGGGTGTGAGGCCCTCAGTGTCATCCGTGGCTGTATGTGCTTGTGAGCAGGTGAACCCCGTTTTGTCAGTGTGCATGAGCCGATGCCTGTTTCATTTCCCCACCCAAAGCTCTCTGAGGAAGCATGTGTCTGAATCACCAGCGCCGACACAGGGAAGTCCCCAGCACTTTCCCTCCTTGGCAGCCCGTCTGAGGCTGGGTGAGGGCTGTGCTGGAAACCCCATCTTAGGTTTAGGAAAGTGGCTTTTAGTTCTCAGTGCCCGTCAAGACACATGAGCGTGGCGTGCAGAGCTCTGAGGGTTCAACTGGAAACACAGAGTCCCAGTGACCAGGTGTTCTGCCTGAGCCAAGGGCTGGGTCTGTTGACTTTTTACGCATGAAGGGAAAACTGTCCTGTCCCTGAAAACAGCATATTGAACCTGTAGCTTCAGAAAGTCAGATGAAGAGCGGGATGCATGCAACAGACACAAAACGTGCGTCTCCAGGAGGCAACATGAATTCTTCTGCTTCCAGAAGGCCACTTCTCACTAATAAAACCATTGTAACTAAGAATAAAATGGCAAGAAATGTAAAACTCAAGTCCGACTGCAGCTGCAGGACGGTCACTCCTTTTCTGATTCTAACCGTTCTCAGCCACCATCCTGTGGCTGCGTCGGGACTGCTGCGAGTTTGGCATTGGCAGCGTGCGTCGCCCTCACGGGAAGCGCAGGCTGCTGGGCTGCCTCTCCTTCCTGTGCACTTGTCCACAGATGAGCCACACACCTCACTGCAAGCTGCAGAACAGTCACGGAAAGGCAGTTAGCCTGGGAGGGGAGGCAACAAGGGTCCCCACCCCCTGCAAGCTTGAGCACCTGGAGTGAGCCACAGACTGCATGCGGCTTACACCTTTCACCACACGCCGTTTCATTCAGACGTCTCAGGACTGCTCCCTGTCTTTAAACAGCGTTGGTTCCCACTTGGCTCTGATGTCCTTCTTCGCATCAAATGTTTTGTGCACAAAGGGTTCCCAGTTTTCCGATGTCGAAATGGCCCTCTGCAGAACCCCAGCGGCTGCCCGGGGCCGGCGTCTCTGTCCTGCCGTCCTGCGGGAGACACTCTGGTGAGCTCATCAGAGGGGCTGCAGAGGCCACCCGGGGGGCCTCCTTCCCACCCCCACCCACCCCTCCTGACTCCTGCACCCTGTCCTCTGCAGCTGATGACAGTTAAATCTATGGGTGGGAGGAATCCACCTCGCCCCACCCCACTGTAATTATAACTCTGCTGCTGGCTCCAGCTCGGGCAGGCTCCATCTTGTCTGCGCCCTGGTGCCCGGCGTTTATTTACAAGCTCAAGAACGTCTGGAAGGCAGCAGCCGCGCTAAGGCCGGGAGGCAGTGATGGATACACAGTGTGGTGGTCGCAGGGGGCAAACATTGAAAGGCAGAGGCTGGAAGAATGGACAGTTATGTACGTTTCTCAGGAAACTATGCAGGCGGCCTCCGCAGCTGGGATGAGCGTCTGAGGTTGAGACCAGGTTGGACTCAGAAGAGAATACAGAAGAATGCATGGAGCCACCACGCCATCCTGCGAGCCAGGGGGCTGGGCCGGGGTGGCCAGCAGGCTTTCATCCCTTCCACAGGACGTCCACTAGCTTGTTCCACGAGCACTTGCCATAGATGCGTGGCCACCATGTTCTGGAAAAATGAAAGCAGAAACCAAACCCCAAAACCTCCAGGTCTGGGTCACTTTCACATCCTTGCCTGATTTTTTTCTCTCCTTTTCTCAAAAGCTCTTTTACACCAGCTCCTTTGCACGATCACGCCAGCACTGACCTGTGATATTTCACACTTCCTCTACCTCCTAAGCTGATTCATTCAATCTGCCACATGGTGAAATGTTAAAAGACACCATCGAATTATGAAGAAATCACCCCAAATAAAAGTCATCGGCACGTGGCAGAATCATAAGATGCCAATGAGGATAAAAGCGAGAGGAACTGATTCCCAACCCCCCTCAAAGATGGGAACCCGAGCTAAGCACGTGACCAAGCGCTGCCTCAGCGAGGTCGGAGAGGTCCACGCTGCTGAAAGCGTGCAGCAGGTGTGAGGATGAGCTAGGCATCTGAAAACTTAGTCACCAATGACAACCAAACTTGCATTCACATATAATATCGCATTTAAATAATTTCTTTACTATTTCGGCTTTAAAAAGCACACATTGTTTTCATATAATACAATACATATTAATTATACTTCATGTAATTGATTGCATACATTGCTGTTACGCTTCCTGCCATCATGTATGGCTATTTGGAATGAGAAACAGGGGAAACATTTCCCCTCTGGGGAAACGTATTTCTCTTCAAATGAATCTGTGGGTTAGCTTGTCCGTCTATGAAGCGGGAGCAATTGCCCCAAGCTCAATAATGTATTCCAGCGGCCTCTGCCGTGAGTGGTACAAAGTTGCTGAGCTGTTCAGAGAAGGGTTGGCCTAAACCAGCGGCGATGTCATCATTTCCTAAGTCTCACTGCGTTTTTTATTTACTTTATTTCAGCCTCAACTTGGAAGCCAAGGCAGTCTATGTGGTTTAAACAGAAAGGAACCTGGGAGCTCCCCAAGCACATACAAAGCCATTTCCATGACCCAGAGCACGGTTCCTTGCCACATAACCATTAAAAACCATGTGGCAGAAGAATACTCGGTGATGGGGTGCTGTGACACCTGAGAGGGTTACACAGGCACCTGCACTCTCAACGGTACAAAAGCAGGGTGGACACAGACAGATGCACATCAACAGCCTTCAAGGCAGCGCACCGCATTCCCGGGGCTTCGCACCCCTGGGTGGTCACTTCCTTCTTGGTACTTTTCTACACCTCACACCTTGTTCTCCGACAGCATGTGTTGCGCTGGTCATCAGCGCAAAGCAACATAAACACTACGGTTGGATGTGTGTTTTGAGCAGCGTCTCTCCCCTCACGGTCCAGTACCTTCTCCTCTTTTCCTCTCATCTCTGCTTTAGTAAAACCCTGAGGATTTCTGGATCGCTAGTGCTCAGTTGCTGAAGAACAACGAGAGCATTCTCCTCTCTGCCCTTCGGAGCAAGCAGAGCGCAGTCCCAGCAGCAACAGTCAGCAAAGCTGCTCTGGGGGTGCGGAGTGGACGCTGGGGAGAGAAGCAATCGGGGATGTTTCCGGTAGGAGGGAACAGAGCAGAAAGGAAATGGGGTGTTATGCTGCTGGGGGAGCTGGCACAGATGGGCTTCTCCGAGGCTCCACCTGGCACAGAGCAGGACAGGGCACTCAGGTGGTCTCAGGCTTGGCTTCCAGCTCCAACTACAAAAGGATTAGCAGCTGAACAAAAAGAAAATGGAGAAACCAAAAGTAGTGTCTCCTCAAACAGGCGGCCTTCCCAAACCAACCCCAGCCGGGTTAGCCAGGATGAGGAGGGACCCCGCACCCAGGCAAGGGGCCCAGGGGCTCTGGGAGTGGGGCAAGTATGGTCCTACCACCGCAATCTGTAAATTCTGATCAGATTCAGAAATTGATTAATGATGAAATACACCTAGACTGCTTCCTTTTAAAGCAGTCAAGATTTTCTGATGACGCACTGACATTCTTAGGGGAAACGAGCGTTAATTGCTGTCTAGACATTTTATTACTACAGTGGGGCACTGGCCATCAACCATCTCTTCTTCTACGCATTAAACTCTAGGTCAGCCTAAATTGTTTGTTTCTGAGGAAAAAACGTTACAGGCTCAGAGTGGATTGTGGCTGAGCACAGAGACACCACCCAACCAGGGCAGGGGGTGGGGAGCAGGGAGGACGGTGGGGGACAGGACCACGTCCTTCTCAGAGCACACGCTTCCCTGACCCATGCACAGCGCAGGTGCAGCTCTGCGATTCTGAACAGATTCCACCACGCACATGACTTCTCTTCAACCTTCTTGTAATCATTTTTAAAATCACCTTTCAACTAGTTTCCAAGGACAGTTCTGCCCTTTTGGAGTTTGAGAGGCAGCAGTTAAAATCAATGAAAGAGGATCTTCCCACGACATAGTGAGCTCCTCCTGGCCCCATGACACAGGACAGACCAGCCCCCAGCAAGCAGGGCCTCCCACACCCAAAAACCGTGTAGTCAGTGAATAACATGGCAGCAAAAGGAGCGATGGGAAAAGGAGAAAAGTGCGGGAGGTCAGAAAGAAGACCCTCCTTCTTCCCTCAGAAGACGTGGGAAGGGCGGAGAAAGGACACAGGAAGGACCAGGGTGGGTTCCCACAGAACGCACCGGTGAGGTTTGCCAGAGCCTCTGGACCCATGACCTTCTCTTCTCATTCCGGCCCCTTTCAAAGGCAAGCAGCTGGCAAATGCGGAGCACACAAGAAACGCAAGGAGAGTGTGAGACGCCCAGAACCAACTGGAGGGTTCCTCACGCTGGTTCGGCCATGGCCTGGCAGCCATTCTGGGCCTCAAAACACATGTCAGCATCAGACAGGTTCTGCAGACAGCTGGAGCACCACGGGCCCTTCCAGCTTCTCTTTTGCACCCAAGTCCCTCAAAAAGAAGCCCACAGCCCTGGCGTGTAGAGTCCACAAGGCAGAGCAAAGGACAGAGACCAAGGTCACACACTGGCTTGGGGCCCCGTGGACATCTGTGACTGCACAGTCAGGATAATTTGTGCTGGTTTTATACCCATGCTTCTAGGAACGTAGGTTCTGTTGACTGCTGCAAAACTCAGCATAAGCAGCCATGAGCAAATACACATCTCAAGTTGGTTGTGGAGAAAACACCAGAACCAAGGACAAACGCAGAGCCACCCTTGAGCTCTGTTTACACAGTCATGTTGCAAAACCATACCTCTAGCGAACATTGCTGAAGTCCTTTATGTCCCCAGAGTGGGGAAGGAGGAAGAGTGCTCCAGGCTCTCCTGGTGACACTGTGGCTCCGATGCATTTCTCCCCAGCTCTGCTCCTGTTGCCACAGCTCCAATGCATTTCTCCCAGCTCTGCTCCTGATGACACAGTTCCAATGCATTTCTCCAGACTCTGCTTCTGATGATGCAGCTCCAATGCATTTCTCCCAGCTCTGCTCCTGATGACACAGCTCCAATGCATTTCTCCCCAGCTCTGCTCCTGATGACACAGTTCCAATGCATTTCTTCCAGCTCTGCTCCTGATGACACAGCTCCAATGCATTTCTTCCCAGCTCTGCTCCTGATGACACAGATCCAATGCATTTCTTCCCAGCTCTGCTCCTGATGACACAGATCCAATGCATTTCTCCAGACTCTGCTTCTGATGCCGAAGCTCCAATGCATTTCTTCCAGCTCTGCTCCTGATGACACAGATCCGATGCATTTCCCCCAGCTCTGCTCCTGATGACACAGCTCCAATGCATTTCTCCCCAGCTCTGCTCCTGATGACACAGCTCCAATGCATTTCCCTCCAGCTCTGCTCCTGATGCCATGACTCCAATGCACTTCTCCCTGGCTGTGCACCTGATGCCCCATTCCAGTGCATTTTTCTTTGGCTCTGCACCTGTCACCTGGCTCCCACCTCACAGGAGTTGGCAGGGGAGGCCCACTCTGTAACCTCAAGTGAATCCACACTCATTTTGCTCTTTCCAAAAACCAGTTGCAGATTCTTTGTCCCAAGCACAAGTGTTCTGAGTCCAGTTCTCAGCCTCGCTACATGAGGGACATCTCCCTCTACAATCTACGTCTACCTGTGGCTGAGCTAGGTGGGGTCGGCTGTCTCCCTGGGAATGATTGGAGGGAATTTTCTCCTTTCCCCAGAAGCCCACCAAAAAGGCTGTGTTTGAACAGGAAGGTGCCACAGGGCACCATATTCCTCAATTTACAACAGAACGAGGAACACTTCCAGTAGTGAGGAAGGCCGAGAGGAATTCCCTCTTCTGACCCCATTCTGCAACCCCGCAGAGGCACCTGGCGGAGGCACCACCTCCTCGCTTCCAAAGCGCTAGCCTCAGAACTCCACGTACACATGCAACCTTGTGGCCCAAATAGCAGAGGGCAGTGGTCTTGACTTGTGTTGACTTTGTTCTTGTTTTTAACAACTTTAGTGAAATATAATTTACACACCACAGGTTCAGCCTAACGTGCGCCATTCAGCGTTTCTAGTACATTCTCGGTTATGCAGCCATCACCATATCCTGATTTTATAATACTTTTGTCACCCCAAAACAGCTCGTACCTATTAGCCTTCATAGGCACATCCCACTCCACCTGCCCAGGGAGCAGCCAGTCGACATGCACCCCCACCCGCTCGTCACTATGGACGTTGTGTATGAATGAATCGTACAACTCAGGACACTGAGTTGAATGAATCGTACAACATGGCGTCTTCTCTGTCTGGCTTAATTCCTCCAGCACAACGTTTTCGAGATGTATCTAGCTCACAGTCCCGTGAGCACTTTGCGGGTTTCTGTGGCTGTTGTGAGTCTGCACCACAGTTCGCTTCTCTAATCACCCACCGTGGACATTCGGGTTTCCCACTTCTGACTGCTGTGAATACCACTGCCGGGAAATTTCCTGTGCTAGTTTTTTTTGCACACAAGTGTTTTCATTTCTGTGGGTACAAACGTAGGGGTGGAGTTGCTGGGTCTCGCGATAATTCCATGCTTAACATCTTGAAAAACTTATATTGAGTTTTATGCCTGTGGAACCTCAAAACTTCTAAGAACTCTTTTCCTGTTGAGTGTGCTCTCTCTATCTGGGAGAGCAAAGCTACCACCTGCAACTTTTATCTAGTTTGCACATTTAAAAGCTACCGCAACACACTCAAATACCCTGCACAAAGGTTCTAAATGTAAAGGAGCACAAGTCTCAATTAACCCAAGTTAACACGAGTGTAGTTACAATGGACCGGGACAATGGGCGTTGTTTTATTTCTTAACCCACAGAGTCCCAAGAATGGGCCCCCATTGGAAATGAGCTAAGAGGCCCTTATCCCAGAGGCTGACTCCGGCATCTCAATGATGTGAAGGGCTTTGTACCTCGAGGCTTTGTGAGTTTCTTTTATGCATAATCTGTCCCTAACAAGGTATCTGCTTTTGCTAATTCTTTTCTTCCGAAGAAAAGCAGTGGAAAGAATTGGTGTTTTATAATTCATGTTTGCAAGCCAAGGAAAAAATTATTTTTCAACAAGCAAAAGAGGAAAAGAATGAGGTAGCTCCAGCCTCACATGACAATTTGCAAAAGTAGTAGCTTAAGTCTGAGAATGCAGTGATTTCAAAAATATGTCTTTTTCACTCTCGGCTTTGCAGAAAAGTTCTCCCCGTTTTTAGAGGTCTCCACTCACTGAGTCCTTGCAAAAGCCAGCTGCTGTGCACAGGAATGCCGAGCCGTGGCTCCCAGGCAGGTGAGATCCACTCCGCTGCTGAATGCCCAGCTTGCTGAACAAGTCAGGCGAGTGACCGCATAAAATCACTGTGAAAATAAGGGTCCCTGGCGTCGTGAAGTTTTATATCAGAGCCAACGAGGAGAGAGCTATCCACACCCTGACACCATACAGAGAAATGCACTGAGGAGCGGGAGGCCACTCAAGACACTTTCTGTGGTTCTCCAGGAGCTGCTCCAAGCCCCCTCGGGAGCACGGCACTATCAGGCCGGCACCGACCCAGGTGCACTCAGCTCTGGGACAGGCTGCGTCGCCCACACTCCGGGCTGTGGCTTTTGCTGGTCCCCTGCATTCCGGGGCAGTTCTGCAGGGGAAAACCAGCCTGCAATCCACTCGAGGCAAGAGGGTCCGTGCCGCGCAGTCCCACGCTGAGCGAGAAGACAGCTTGAGGATCATGCTCTTCCTTCACTCCGCACACTTCCCGGAACCCGCCCAGCAGGAGCCCGGCCCCATGTCAGGCTCGGGATGCACCAAGAACAAAACGGTTTCCTGGTCTGTGGGGCTTGTGCGTCAGCGGATCTCATTAGGGCCCGTCTTTCACAGCCTAACTCGATGATACTGTACACAGGCAACCACCAAGTATCCCCTGAGCGTGTGCTCCGTCCAGGCTTTGCAGACTGCACCCCGCTTACCTGGTTATTCCACCACCCAGAACTCACTGTCAACCCGCCACGCACCAGCCGTGTTTTGCTCTTTCATTATTTATTTTTGAGACAGGGTCTCGCTCTGTCACCCAGGCCAGGGTGCGGTGGTGTGATCACAGCGCACCACAGCCTTGATCTCCCAGGCTCAAGCGAGATTCCCTCTTCAGCCCCGAGTAGCTGGGACCACAGGTGTGCGCCATCACGCCCAGCTAATTTGTGTATTTTTTGTAGAGAGAGGGTTTTGCCATATTACCCACTCTGGTCTCAAACTCCTGGGCTCAAGCGATCCTCCCACGTCTGCCTCCCAAGATGCTAGGATGACAGGCGTGGGCCACGGAGTCCGGCCCACACACATTCCTGAAGTGAGGGATACAGAGAAGGTTGAGAAGGTCCAGAGAGGCCCAGCTGAGCCCCATAGCCTGCCGGCAAACACAGCAAACACTGAAGAGAAGCTGCTGAGAGGAAGGCCGACCTACGCAGCGCTGTAGGAGCCCCACAGTCATCCTATTCTATAAACACAAGAGGCTGATGATTGTCTAAGGTCACCTCCTGGCATGAGTGCAGCCAGAAGCCAAAGGCAGCTGGGCCTGAATCGGCCATCTTGTCCTCCTGTTCTCCCCAAATGCCCCTGTTCTGATTTCAAACCCTTGATGTATCCTCTGGTCCCTTCTAGAATGCCCACCCGGGAAGCCTGGTCCGTCCAGCCCTGCCCTTCATTGTGCTGCTGTTCCGTTCCTGCTGTGCGGTGTGTGTGGGTATATGTGTGTGTGTTTGAGTGTGACAGTGTCGTGTGTGTGCAAGCCTTGTGTCCTCGACAGATTATAAAGGACTAGTTTACTTTTAAACCCACATCAACACCTTTCGTGTGGCTGGATGTGCACTCAGTACCAAACTAAATAATTTGACAAAGAATAAAGCTACCCAGAAAAGTAGAATCACTCTATGAACCAGCAGCCAAGCCAACAAGGCAGAAGACACCTAAAGAAGTGGCCTGAGGTTCCTACACACCCAGCAAGGCCGACGGCCCTGGGCACCTCAGTGCCCCCACACCCCAGGTGCAGTCGGAGAGGTGGACAGCGTGAAATGTTTGTTATGTAAGAACGAAAGGAAAGCATCTGATAGTTTCGTGACCCCAAATAGAGCCCACACTCTTCACCCCGGACCTGCACCCCAAATAGAGCACACGCTCTTCACCCTGGACCTGCACCGCAAATAGAGCACACACTCTTCACTGCAGACCTGCACCCCAAATACAGCCCACACTCTTCACCCCGGACCTGCACCCCAAATAGAGCCCACACTCTTCACCCCGGACCTGCACCCCAAATAGAGCACACGCTCTTCACCCCGGACCTGCACCCCAAATAGAGCCCACACTCTTCACCCCGGACCTGCACCCCAAATAGAGCACACACTCTTCACCCCGGACCTGCACCCCAAATACAGCACACACTCTTCACCCCGGACCTGCACCCCAAATAGAGCACACACTCTTCACCCCGGACCTGCACCCCAAATAGAGCACACGCT
>CM052661.1:107759785-107785417 GCA_028533165.1 Leontopithecus rosalia
GGACCTGCACCCCAAATAGAGCCCACACTCTTCACTGCAGACCTGCACCCCAAATACAGCCCACACTCTTCACCCCGGACCTGCACCCCAAATAGAGCACATGCTCTTCACCACAGACCTGTACCCCAAATAGAGCCCACACTCTTCACCGCAGACCTGCACCCCAAATAGGGCACACACTCTTCATCCTGGACCTGCACCCCAAATAAAGCCCACACTCTTCACCGCAGACCTGCACCCCAAATAGAACACACGCTCTTCACCCTGGACCTGCACTCCAAATAGAGCACACGCTCTTCACCCTGGACCTGCACCCCAAATAAAGCCCACACTCTTCACCCCAGACCTGCACCCAAAATAGAGCACAGAATTCACCCTAAACCTGCACCCAAAATAGAGCCCACAATTCACCCTAGGCCTGCACCCCAAATAGAGCACACACTCTTCACCCCGGACCTGCACCCCAAATAGAGCACATGCTCTTCACCCCGGACCTGCACCGCAAATAGAGCACACAATTCACCCTAGACCTGCACCCAAAATAGAGCACACAATTCACCCTAAACTTGCACCCAAAATAGAGCACACAATTCACCCTAGGCCTGCACCCAAAATAGAGCCCACACTCTTCACCCCGGACCTGCACAGGGAATCCTCCTCATCCTTCTTTCTCTCAAACTGTCCTATGGAGAAGCTGTAAAATGCAGTGAGTTTAGAAATTTAACTCACTTCTCTTTGTTTCTCTTCAGTCCAGGCTAAGAAAGAACCCAAAGGAACTGGAGACCCCAGGAACAGCTGCCGGCGAAAGAGGTGAATGTCCCGCCGAGCTCCTGGCTGCGGACCCCCAGCGGGCCGACCTCCAGCGGGCCGACCTCCAGCGGGCCGACACGCAGGTGAGAAGCCTGCCTGGGTGAGGCCACATGGCTCGGCCTGGGGAGACGGGGCGTACACGCGGGCTGTGGCCCGGGATACCTGGGACCTTCTCCTGCCCCAGGTCACGGGCTGCCCGCCAAGACCTCTCTGCCATCCTCCCCATCCCCGGCCCGGGAGGGTGAACCCTAACACGAGCTCAGCTGCCGGAGCCCTTGCCATTTCCCGCAGGGCTCTGCAGCCCGCAGCCAAGAAGTCCCACCGGGGAGGAGGGCTTGGTGCCCTCCCAGACAGGCTGTGGGGTCCCCGCCGCGGCCCAGGCCCACCCACCTTCACTCACACGTTCTGTTTGCTGTTTTACAGTTTCCACTTCACCTTTCCTGCCAGTTTCAGTGTCATTTCTCTATTAATTTCAGTTGACATAAATCCAGCTGTACACCGACACCTACCTGGGTTCTTTCCCAGCTGCTGAAATTGTTCCATTTCTTCTTTTTGTCGCATTCTGGGTTTATTTTACCCTTTTGCTTTGGACCTGCTATGTTTTTTGTTCCATTATCCTTTATGTGCTCTTAACACTTATTTTGCCTTTTATGCATTTTTATGTTTTCCTTTAGTCTATTTTTTCTCAACTTATTTTCACCATGATTTATTTCATCCTTACCCTCAGTCCGCCATCCAAGGAGGCTGCAGCCTGTCAATTCCGTTTCTTAAACACCTCCTGAAGTCCTTCCCTGTCCACCGCAGCTTCTGGTGCCTGCCCACACACACACCTGTACTCACCCACACACACACACCTGTACTCACCCACACCTGTACTCACCCACACACACACCTGCACTCACCCACACACACACCTGCACTCACCCACACACACACCTGTACTCACACACACACCTGCACTCACCCACACACACACCTGTACTCACCCACACACACACACCTGCACTCACCCACACACACACACCCCTGCACTCACCCACACACACACACCTGTACTCACCCCCACACACACACCTGCACTCACCCACACACACACACACCCCTGCACTGCACACACCTGCACTCACCACGCATTTTCTCCCCTCACGCTCACACTCCACCCCACGCCCTCCTTGGCGGAAGCTGACCCCTCCCCTTCTCAGCCATTGGGTTCTGCCGCCTTTCTCCCCCTGTCCTGGGTCAGGGTCCTGGGAGCTCTGCCTCCCCCACTTCGGCTCACGGCCACTGTTTAGGGCTCAGGAATCCTTTACTTCAGTCATCTGTTCTCCTGGTGGAAGGCATCGCACTCGGCTTCAAAGGCTGCCGTGGAAGTTTGTGTCGGGCGAGGGGAGTGTGGATGTCAGGAGCGGGAGCCCCGCTCTGCCCGGCTGGAGGGAAGTGCGTTAGGAACGGATTCTAGGAGATCGGGGCTTTAGTTGAGCCGGGAAGGCGGGAGGGATGGCAACCCCACCCCCACCCCGGGTGCAACTGTGCTGGGTCCCGGGCACCGGGCCTGCCGTTAAAGGCCTTATGTTACAAAGACAGCACACGCCCTTATCACTGAGACCGCCTTTGAAATTAGTGTCACTGCGATGAAGGAAAAAACTGGGGAGCCGTTGATTCGACTCTCACTAAACGTCGATTTGTATTCTCTGCGATATCATTGCATCAATTTTACAGACAGAAAGACACTCATGGAGAAGTGCCTGCTCCGCCTCACACAGCAGGGTCCACACAGTGCTCAGAGCAACCTGGCACCCTCTCCCCGGCCAGAGCTCCCCACCACGCCGGCACTTTCTCTCACTGCCATTTCGGACTGGCAGAACCTTTATTTGATTCATTTTAAATCTGCAGCATTTAAAAATGTTTCATCTTACCTCATTTATCCATGATTAATAATTTTAAAACATTTAAAGGCACAGGTACAGTGCCAGAAAGAAAGAATAAGCAGCCTTGTCATTTTAAAAACACACTGTGATGGTGAATGGTATATGTCAGCTTGGCTAGGCCGTGACACCCCAGCCTCCCTCAAGCATTATTCTACATGTTGCTGTGAAAACAATTTTTGGATGGGATTGACATTTAAACCAACAGACGTTGAATAACGCAGATCACGCCTCAGAACGTGGTGGGCCTCGTCCAATCAGTTGAAGGGCTCAAAAGAGCAAAGGCCGAGGTCCCCCAGGAGGAGGGTGCTCTGTCAGCAAGCAGCCTGGGGACTCCAGCTGCGACACCAGAGCTTCCTCGGGTGTCCCGCCTGCCCACAGTGCTGCAGGTTTCAGACCTGCCCACACACACTGTGTGAGCCAGTCCCCTGAAATTATCCCTCTCTCTCTCCATGCATACATGTCCTATGGCTCTGTTTCTCTGGAGACCTTTAGCTAACACGGTTACAACTTTAAAGTTTTCCTAAAACAGCCATGCCTTTAGAATTTAAACCGAATGAAAGTAAACCAAAAGGAAAAGAAGAAATTTGAGATCAAAATGTGAAAACATACATGTTGCATCGTCTCAGCATTCCCCCTTCACATTTTTACAGAAGAAAGTAAAATCTAGACACAATTTTTGATTGTGCCAATCATGCATCATCTGTGAGATTGTAACTTTTGAACTAAAAACTTTTAAGTTTCCATTCAAAGTTGAGATTCTAAGTTCATGACTAACCGGGCTCAGGTGTTAAGCGGTGTGGATCAGCAGCATGTCTGGAAAAGAGTGATGGTTGATAAAAGCAGGTGTTCACATCCAGAAATCCAAGCCCTGACCTTCACCTGCCCCTGAAACCTTGAACTTTGTGTCCTGCATTTCTGTAAGCCTCAGTTTCTTCAGCCATGAAATGGAAAATGCTCTCCAGCTGGAACTTCTGTGGTGTGGATTTTAAATGTTATACATAAAGGTACACACACATATATGGACACATACACATATATGTATACACTATATATGCATACATGTGTACACAGGTAGACATGTGTGTACACCTGTGTGAAAATATGTATGCACACACGTGTGATCTGTGCACACGTGTGTACACAAAACATGCACATGTGTGCACAAATACACTCACATAAGTGTCCCGCATGTATGTACACACCTATGTATACATGCACACACCTATATACACACTTACATATATGCGGGTACATAGGCACATGTATGTGCACACGCATGTACAATTTCGGCTACATCTGTGAGTGAGTCCATGCCTCTGTGCATTCATGTCAGTGAGTTTCAATCTGTGAGTGTACACTCACGCCTGTGTGAGCTCATGTCTGTGTGTTTATGCCTGTGTGTGTGTTTGTGTCCATCTGTGAGTGTGAATTCATATCTGAGTGTGAGTTCATATCTGTGAGTATTCACGCCTATGTGAGCTCACATCTGTGTGACTTTCCACCTATGTGTGTGTGAGCTCATGTGTATGAGTGTGAACTCGTGTCTATCTGTGAGTTCAGATCTGTGTGCATTCATACCTATGTGAGTGTGAGCTCATATCTATCTGTGAGAGTGTTCATGTTTATCTGTGTGAGTTCATATCTGAGTGTGCCTTCATACCTATGTATGAGCTCATGTTCATCTGAGTGTGAGTTCACATCTGAGTGTGCATCCATACCTGTGTGAGCTCCTATTCATCTGAGTTCATATCTGTGTGTGCATCCATACCCATGTGAGTGTCCATCTGTGAGTGTGAGTTCACATCTGAGTGTGTGCATCCATACCTATGTGTGTTCATCTGTGATTGTGAGTTCACATCTGAGTGTGCATTCATACCTATGTGAGTGTGAGCTCGTGTTCATCTGAGTGTGAGTTCACATCTGAGTGCATCATACCTATGAGTGTGAGCTCCTGTTCATCTGTGAGTTCACATCTGTGTGTGTGCATCCATACCTATGTGAGTGAGTGTGAGCTGTGTTCATCTGTGAGTGTGCATCCATACCCATGTGAGTGAGTTCACATCTGTGAGTGTGCATCCATACCCATGTGAGTGTCCATCTGTGAGTGTGAGTTCACATCTGAGTGTGTGCATCCATACCTATGTGAGTGTTCATCTGTGAGTGTGAGTTCACATCTGTGAGTGTGCATCCATACCCATGTGAGTGTCCATCTGTGAGTTCACATCTGAGTGTGCATCCATACCTATGTGAGTGTGAGCTCCTGTTCATCTATGAGTTCACATCTGTGAGTGTGCATCCATAACCATGTGAGTGTCCATCTGTGAGTTCACATATGTGAGTGTGCATCCATACCTATGAGTGTGAGCTGTGTTCATCTGTGAGTGTGAGTTCACATCTGTGAGCATGCATCATACCTATGTGAGGTCGTGTTCATCTGTGAGTTCACATCTGTGAGTGTGCATCCATACCCATGTGAGTGTCCATCTGTGAGTGAGTTCACATCTGAGTGTGCATCCATACCTATGTGAGCTCGTGTTCATCTGTGTGTGAGTTCACATCTGAGTGTGCATCATACCTATGAGTGTGAGCTGTTCATCTGTGAGTTCCCATCTGTGAGTGTGCGTCCATACCTATGTGAGTGAGTGTGAGCTCTGTTCATCCAGGCGTTGGTTCATGTGTCTCTCCATGTCTGTGACTTTTTTTCTGGGTTGCACCTCATCAATTTGTTCCACGGTTGAGCGTGTGATTTGAAAGCAGAACAAATGTGTCATGCAAGGTTTTTTCTAAATAAATAGGAAAATGCATAAAAGAAAACAGAGGGCAGGCTGGCACCAGCAACCGGGTGGCATGGAGGGACACCCTGTCCTCACGAGGAAGGTCAAAGCCGGCCGGCCAGGTGTCCTGCTCTCTGCTGGGTCTGAGCTGCTGTAGCTGTGGCTGCAGGGTGCTTCCTGGGGCGGACTGGAGCTTCTGTCCTCTCCGTTTCCACCGTCTCACCCTCGCAGAGCTCCCGGGGTGTTATTCTCTGAAAGAATATGGGTAATTATCAAAAATAACCCTCACAGGCTGCAGTCATCAACATATTCTTCACGTGGCAGCGTTCCATGGGCACCCGTGGCTGCTTACAGAAAGACAGAGAGGGGCTGGGGTCAGCAGGGCAGCCTCATGCAGGAAAGAGCTACCCTCACCCTCTCCATCCCCAGCGAACTCATGTTTTTGCATGTTTAAAAGTACTTTCTTATGCATTATTTTTAACTGACGCTTAAGTTGTACACATCTGAAGGAGCAGGTCATGTGACAGGCGCATGCACACGGCGTGGCATGATGAAACGGGGTGAGGGCTCATCGCAGCCTCAAACGTTTGTCATTTCTTTGTGTTGGGAACTTTCCAAACCCTCTCTTCTAGTCATTTTGAAATATACAACCAGTCACTGCTCCCTGCGGCCACCCTGCTGTGCCACAGAACAGCAGGACCTGCTCCTCCCACTAACCGGACCCACACACGGTTAACCCGCCTCTCCCTGTTCTCCCAGCCCTCAGCCACCCACTCCACACCCGGCACAGGTATCCCAGGTGGTCCAGGGGCCAAGTGACCTGTCCCATCCCCAGGCCCAGTGGCAGTACATGCACCAGTCAGCTCTGGACCCCCTTCAGCGGGGGCATAAGTACAGTCTTTCTACCAGGCATCTGCATCGCCATTGCTAAGCCAAGAAAGACATATAGCCGCGTCAGAGGCTCCCCGTCCTAGTCATGGGACGGTCTGCACTCCGCTTTGGTCATCCAGCATGGCGAGCACACAGGGGCAGAAAACGTGTATCTATCTTAGTTGTGAGGACGACAGATAAAAGCAACGTTCTTCACTGTGCATTTGGGGACGGGTGCATTCACGCCTTCGGGCACTCACCCCTTCACTCTCCAAGAGCCTATCGAGGCTCCTCACCAGCAGCACCCCGAGACATCACTGGGGCAGGGAGACAGGCCAGCACGCTTGTGATGCTGTTGGGTGATTGCTGAGAAGACATGCAGGGCAGCACACGCTGGAACATGGGAGCGGGATGCGCACGGGCATCAGGACCACCTGTTAATACTTGTCCGAGGTAGGGAGGTGATGCATGATAGTTACAGGGTGGCACGCTGGTTTGGTTAAATATGGGAAAGAAAGAACTTCCTCCTAGTTTGCTCTGTCCAGGGATGCAAAAGTCTCCCTGCAGAGGGATGGGCTGCCCATGGCTGTGGCTGCCAGCAGAGACTGGACCCATGCCTGCTGGCCATACTGGGTTTGCCATGGTGTGAGCGTGTGTTGAGTGTGTAGAGTGTGTACACGAGTGTATGTACGTGAATGTGTGTTGCGTGTGGTCCATGTAGAATGGGAGTGTGTGTGTAAAATGTGTGAACTGTGTGCCTAGTGTGTAGAATGCCTGTATCTGAATGTGTGTGGCATGCTATAGTGTATCTGAGTGTGTACATTGTGTGTATATGACTACATGTTGTGTGTGTGCTGTGTATATGTGACTGAGTGTGTGTGTGTTTGCAGTGGGGAAGGACTTTTACTAGAAGAGACCCTTAGTGTCTGTGTGCGCTGACAGCATGTGACTGCCCTACCCCGGGATTCAGACCATTGTGCCGTGACAGCTGACTCCGTGGAAAGGTGGGTTAGCAATGAGACTAAGGAGGCAGAAGGGAAGACTAACGTGCTCTGCTGTAAAGCGCCTCTAAAACACAGAGAGTGCTGGGAAAAGGACAGCAGTAGGAAAACGGATCTCTTTTCAGCTTTTCATAGCCACTTCACTTTGACAAAACTCACAGTTATTACAGAAAACGTAGAAAAAATACAAAGATGGGAGTACAATTCACCTAAAAATAACAGGTGGCAGCATGTAGAGATCTAGGCTACCTGCCCTTCCCATGACCACATTGCAGCCTGTTTTATAAAAATTGTTCTGCGCCGCGCAGACTAGCTTACAAGCTGCCTTGATCATTTCCATAGCATCAGTATATGCCATTACTGCCTCCCATTTTCTCCAGCAATTATCTGCATAGTGTTCCATCGTACGGCCAAAACAGAATCACTTACTCGATTCTCCAATGTGGGACAAGGTGCTCAAGGCTCATCATGCTGTGGCCTGTGTCAGAGTCTCTCTTTCCTAAGGCCGAATAATGCTGGAGGGATACGCTACATTTTGTTCACCCGTTCATCGGTTGAGGAGCATCAAAGTCGCTTCACCTTTTGGTAACTGAGTAGTGCTGATGTGAACGTGGGGTGCAAATGTAGGCTCAGGTCCCTGCTTTCAACTCTTTTGAGTCTATACCCAGAAGTGGAATTGCTGGAAAACATACTTGTTGTTTTGGTTTTTTTTTTTCCAGAGTCTCGTTCTGTCACCCTGGCTGCAGTGCAGTGGTGTGATCTCGGCTCACTGCAACCTCCACCTCCTGGGTTCAAGCCGTTCTCCTGCCTCAGCCTCCTGAGTAGCTGGGACCTCAGGAATGTGCCACCACGCCTGGCTAATTTCTGGATTTTTAATAGAAATGGGGTTTTGCCATGTTGGCCAGGCTGGTCTTGAACTTGTGACCTCAAGTGACCTGCCTGCCTCGGCCTCCCAAAGTGCTGGGGTTATAGGCATGACCCAGTGCGCCCAGCTAGCAATCCTATTTTCAGCTTTTTAAGGAAAGGTCATACTATTTTCCACAGTTGTGCCATTTTACATCCCCACCAACAATGCGCAAGGGTTCTACTTTCTCCACATCCTCACAAACACATTTTTTTGTTTTTTTTTAATTTTGTTTGCTAGAACGTCATCCTCATCAGTGTGAAGTGGTGTCTCACTGTAGTTTTGACTTGCGCTGCCCAAGGATTCGTGATGTTTAACATCCTTTCATGTGTTTATTGTGTGTGCATATATATTTTATGTAATTGTCTATTCAAATCCGTTTCTTTAGTGTTTTGTTATTGAGTTTCAGGAATTCTGTATGTATTCTGGATATTAATCCCTTATCAGTTATTTGCAAATATTTTCTCCCATTCCATGGGTTGCCTTTTCACTATGTTGATAATGTTCTTTGATGTTAAAAATTTTTAATTTTCATGAACTCCAATTTGTCTATATTTTTTCTTTTGTTGTCTGTGCCTTTAGTGTTATATCCGAGAAATCACTGCCAAATGCAATGTCGTGAAGCTTCTTCCGTTTTCTTCTAAGAGCTTTATAGTTTTAGCATCTTATATTTAAGTCCTTGATCCTTTTGAGTTAATTTTTTCTACTGCACTAGGTCAGGGTCCAACTACAGTCTTTTGCTTGTGGATATCCAGCTCTCCCAGCACCATTTGTTGAAGACTGTCCTTTCCCTAACGAATGGTCCTGGCATCCTTGTTGAAAGTCACTGGATTGTGTATGTGAAACTTTCCTTCCGATGCCCCTATTCTATTCCAGTGGTCTAAGTGTTTGCCTTCATGCCGGTGCCTCCCTGTTTTGATTACCAAGGCTTCGTCAGTTTTAAAATCAGTAAGTCCTCCAACTTTGTGCTTCTATAAGATGGCTTTGGCTATTCAGGGTCCCTTGAGGTTACATACAAATTTTAGGATGGATTTTTATATTCCTGCAGTAAACATTGTAATCTACAGAGTCGATGCAATCTCTATTAAAACATTGCAGTTTAAATAGAGATTGCATCGACTCTGTAGATTACTTTGGGTAGTCTTGACATTTTCATAATATTGCATTCCAAATTCATGAACGTGGGATTTCTTTCCTCTTAATTATATATTTTTTAATTTCTTTCAACAATATTTTGTGGTTTTCATTATAAACGACTTTTGCCACGTTGACGTCCACAGGATTGTTGCTGGAACCTTCTCCTCAGATCATGGCCAGAATGGCCAGGGCAGTGTGCAGTTTTTATCTTACCAGAAATGCTAGGGAAAATGGCAGCACACGCTCCCACAGCTTTGAGATGCTGATTTCATAGGCAAGAAGGAGCGGGGGCCAGGTTCACGACCAATGCAGAGGCCACAGGACCAAAGGACCATGGAAGAGAAATGGATTAATGAGGACTTGAGAGGACTGGTGGAATATAGAGAGGTTGTGAGATGAAGTGACTCAGAGCGGGAAAAATGCTTTCTGACTCATAAGGAAATCGGACCGGGGAAAATTTGAAGATGAGTTTTAGACAGGCTGGGTGGAGTGACACAGACCTCCAGTGTCTTACAAGGGAAAGCCAGGCTGTCATCCAGATCAGTGTGGCCCTGACTGGCGTGGTAGCAGTGACATCCTCACAGACACCCTGAGCCAGAAAGGCTAGGTTATGACACTTAAGTAGAAAAGGTTTGAATCAAAGAACGCTGTCGAATTTCGAACATAACGGCAGGACGTCACTTTTTTATGTTACGTGTTATAGATCAAAATTAAGCTATTGTCCTGGTGAATTTAAAACATAACTTCTAAAACACGTGGCACAGAATGGGGAATCAGGAAGACTGACTTTTGTTCCTGGAAGAGCTGAAGCTGTTTTACATTTCCCTTGTACTGCCTTCCATTCACCCTGGCAACACAGGCGTAAGTGATTTCCCTTTGTCAGGTAACGGTAGCCTCTTTGGACAGAAATGGAGGGAATTTCTGTTGAGGCTTCACTTAAAAAAACTAATTTTCAGTTAATACAAAGATGGAACTACCCTCTGTAACCTCTCCATGCTGCACACCAGCAGCCGACCTTCCTAACACAGCCCTGAGAACGTGGCCCCCAGTGCCTCCAGCGCAAAGCCCCACCCAGCTTCACAGCTCCAGCACTGGGACCTGACAAGGTTACTTGCTGTAACCTCTGCTCCCCGAATCATCCCACCGGCTGGAGCAAAACAACCATCAACATCTTTGTATCCGTAGGCACTAGACCAAGGCCTGGAGCTGCTGGGCTTTAAGCAGGTGCTCGGTGATGAGCAGCTACTCTGATAGAACTTCCACTGATTCTAAGGGCAGTTATTCCACAAACAGATTTTCCCTAAATTAGTAACTGTGCTTTTGACATAAAGTTCTCATTCTCATGCCACAGTTAATCACCTACAATGAGTACAACCATCATTTTGGTAATCAGGAGCATAAGATGATTATTTTTCATCAAAATCTCAGGGAAATATTGACATCCAATGAGGTATACATTTAAATTCATATTGAAATGTCTAGATACAGAAGCAGCTTAACTCTGGAGCCGGTGCTTCGACTTCTAGTGCAAAACCTCAGTTCTGCGACACTAACACAGCTAAGCCACACACCCTCCCCAAACACTCCCCTTCCTCCCTGACACCCCATGTGTTGGCTCCTTTCCTAGAGTCCAGCCCCTTCACCCCCAACCACCAGGTGAACTCCTCCTCAAGCTTCACGGCCCAGTTCAAGCCCCCTCCACGCTGCGATTTTTCTCTATTGTAATAACCACCCTGTCCCATTAGGGACATTGCTTCTGTGTCTCCCAGGTGAGCCATATGCCCTGGCAGGGAAGAGCTTCACTTACCCTTCCTTGATGCCAGCTCCTCAGCTCAGACCCAGATGCCTAACAGATCATTAGTAAACATTTGCAACAGAAAGAAAGGACAGGAGGAAGGAAGGCGGGAAGGGAGGAAGGGAGGAATGGAGAGAGGAAGGGAGGGAGGAAAAGAGGGAGGGAGGAAGGGTGGGAGGGAAGGATGGAGGGAGGGAAGAAAATAAGAAGCAAAAAGGCTACCTTCATACCATAAAACACCAACTGGATCCAGGGAGAACCTGGATTCCTGGCCATCCCCACAGCTAACTGTCTGCCACGGCTCCTGTTGGCCACACGTGGCTGCCGAGCATAGAGACCCATCTGCTTCACACCAAGGCCTGTCCTTGGGCATTCACTGCACCTCAGAGTTCAAACACTCAGTGCAAAGAAGTTGCAAACGATCTCACTGATAACTTCATATTGATCAGATGGTACAGCAGCCAAATACTCTATTAAAATTATTTCTACCTGCCTCCTTTTACTTTCTTGGTGCTGCCACTAGACATTTTAATTTGACAGCTGTGGCTGGGTGCGTGGCTGCTGCTGTGCGTCCGGCACACAGGGCTGTCCTGAAGCCTCTGTGTGATGAGCTCCAGCCTCGGGGACCTCACGGGCAGGAAGGGCTTCTGTCCGCTGCTTCTTCCCGTTTCTTCTTTAAAGTTGTGCTTTTGATTTCCACTTCCCGAGAATGAGCATCTTTGGCTATTTGTATGTCTTCTTTGAAGTAACTACTATCCTCAAGTCCTTCAGCCATTTTTAATGGATTATTTGCGGTTTTGTTGTTGCTGCTGAGTTGTAGGATTTCCTTGTGTGTTTGGAATATTAATCCCTGGTCAGATGTAGAAGTTATCAGCCATTTTCACGCCGCTGATAAAGACATACTGAGACTGGGCAAATTACAAAAGAAAGAGGTTTATTGGACTCACAGTTCCACACAGCTGGGGAGGCCTCACAATCATGGTGGGTGGTGAAAGGCACATCTCACATGATGGCAGATGAGAGAGAGCTTCTGCAGGGAAATTTTGGTTTATATTTACCCATCATATCTTGTGAGATTTATTCACTATTATGAGAACAGCAGAGGAAAGACCCACCCCATGATTCAATTACCTCCCAATGGGTCCCTCCCTAACAGGTGGGAATTCAAGATGACATTTGGGTGGGGACACAGCCACACCGTACCACAGGGTTTGCAGACACTTCCTCCCAGTCCACAGGTGGCCTCTCCACACTCTGGCTGCTTCCTTTGCTGCACAGAGGCTTTTGGGCTTGACACGATCCTGCTTGTCTGGTTTTGCTTTCACTGCCTGTGCTTTTAGGACTTATCCAAGACGTCGCTGCCAAGACCAATGCCAGAGGCTTTCTCCAGTTTTCTTCTAGGAGTTTTGTACTTTTAGGTCTTATGCTTAAGTCTGTAATCCACTTGGAGTCGGTTTTCCTGTATGGTGCAAGACAAGCCTCGCACCTGCTAGGATGGCCCTGATCAGAAAACAGAATGCAGCAAGTGTTGGTGAGGAGGTGGAGACACTGGAGCCGTGGTGCAGGGCTGGCAGGAAAGCTAGTGGTGCATCCACTATGGAAAACAGTGTGGAGCTGCCTCAAAGGCTTAAAAACGGAACTACAGCAATCCCACTTCCAGGTATTCATCAAAAAAAAACCCTGAAAATGGAATCTCCAAGAGTGTGCTCATTTCAGCATTATTCACAACAGCCAAGAGGCAGAGTTAATTCAAACGGCCGTCCGTACATGAAGGGTAAAGAAGTGTATACACGAATACTGGATATCAGTCCACCTTTAAGAAAAGGACACCCTGCGTCACTACAACACAGACCAACCTTGAGGACATATACTTAGTGAAATAAACCACTCACAAAACGACAGCCACTGTACAGGTCTGCTTATCTGAGGTCTCTAAAATGGCCAGACTTACAGACACAGACGAGAATGGTGGTTGCCAGGGGTTGAGGAGGAACGGGGAGATTTTCAGGGTGTAGCGTTTCAGCCACATGAGCTGGAAGAGCCGTACGGATGAGCCACGCTGCTCGTGTGGTTAGCAAACCCACGCCACAAACATTTGCCATGAGGGCAACTTCAGGTTATGGGTTTCTCTCACCACAATAAAAAATAAAAATTACAACGTAAGTTAGTGGTTAACGACGGTGACAGAGAGAAAGGAGGAGAATCCGAGATGTCTCATAAGGGGTGTTTTAGAAAAGCCCTTCTAAGTGCTCACCTCACAAAACACAGCAGGTCGCAGGAGAGTGTCGGGTGGAGCCACACTGTCTGCGCTCAGGGGCCTTGGTGGTGGCCGGTGCCTCACCCAGCAGCCTGGGGAAAGGCCTCCTCTCCAGCATTTCTGTGTCCTGCTACGCTCTCCGTGTCTCCTTCCTCTCAGAACCAGGCCTTCCTCCGGCTCAGGTGACAGTCCCCAGTCCTATTCTCTGCCGTCTCCTCTTTCCCGTCCTTTCCTCTGTGCACTTCCTCAATGCAGTGTCAGGAATTACTGTTTCAGAGGGTCTTTTCCTACTGACGGCTCATACTCATGCTTTCCACTGCATAAAGGTCACGGAGCTACCCAAAGGAAGGACACGAATGAGAATTATGCCTCCTTCCCCTCCAGTGTCCACATGCCGGAAGGAATGACCAACTCACAAGGAAGTCCAGGTCGCACAAAGCCGGGAGAGAGACAAGGATAAAGGGAAAGAGACCCACTTCATCCTGATGGATCTCAGAGGAGGCGTGGCTTGAAGACCACCTGACTTCCTCTGGTCTCAGCAACTTCCTCTAGCCCAGCCTTTTCATCTCAAAAATCTCCATCTGTTATGTGCCAAGTTGAGTCAAATGTTACCTCGAAGGCACAAATCAGATGATAATTTCAAAGATTCCCAACCTGTGTCTATAATCCTAGTTGATCTCTCATACGCTGGCTGTGCTCCTCTTCCTGGACGGCACACAGAGCCTGTCCTCCACCAGAGGTGAATCCCTCCCTTTGGTGAAGGTATTTCTCTTAAGAGCGTTGTTCCTTCCAACTTCAGGACCACTTAGGATCCATGTCCCCCCTCCCTCAGGGAACTCCCTCTCCTCACATCCTCCGTGTTTGCTTCAGGCCCCATCTTGCCCCTCAGCAGAAGTACTCATACCTTTTTTTGCCAGGGCTCCACTCCAGGGTCCCCAGCTCTGAGTCCTCCCACATGCCAGGGGACCCCCACACCAGGCAGACCCTCCCACTCTCCTCCTCTGCCCTGGAGAGGGGTTTGAGTCATGCCTCCAAATGGAAGACTTAAAAGTTTACACTACGCACATTTCCCCTTTCTATTCGCTTCTTACAATGTTAGAATCTAAGAGTCCAAGGACAACACCAAGAACATGTTGTTTAAGACCTGTTGAGCCACAGGCCACACAATGTGGCCCCTGCACAGCTGCCTATTGCATCTTTCCATTTCTGTGCCTTCTGCATCACCAAACCTGAGCTCCAGGAGGGAGGATGGGATCTCCCTGGATCATAGGCGCCTGGCACGGTGCCTGGCAGGCCAAGAGTCCTGAATCAACATTTATCAAAGGGAACAAGGAGAAAGGAACAAAGGAAAGAAAGAAGGAAGAAAGACAGGAAGGAAGGAAAGAGCCCACCATTTCAGGCTTGCCCGTCCCATCCCAAGCAGGTGGTGAGTCTGCACCCAGCGAGCACAGGGTATAGCAAACATAACTTGAAACCCATTCCTCCAGGAAGAAAGAATCCTTTCCAGCCCACTCTTCAAATCCAGAACAGCAGTTACTCTGCAAGAGGAATTAATGGCCTGAAAATGTCTGTTATCAAAGGAAAGCTATGTTGTGCTAAAGAATGGTGGAAATAACCATGAACGTTTTCCAGAGCACCTCTAACCAGTGGGCTTACTACCCAATCATCACCCAATGGGAAGGAAGAGCTAAATAACCAGTGGGCCTGCTCCCCAGTCCTCACCCACTGGAGAAGTGCTGACTGACCAGTGGGCTTACACCTTGTCATTGCCACTGGGGAGGAAGTGCTGGATAACCAGTGGGCTTACTCCATCAACGTCACTTACTGGAGAAGAAGTGGAATAAGCAGTGGGCTTCCTCCATGATCGTCCTCCACTGGAGAGTGATAAGTAGCCAGTGGGCTCACCCACATCATCAGCCACTGACGGGGAAGCGCCAGTTCACCCCTGGACTTACTCATTTACCATCACACTGGGTAGAAGGCACCAACCCCATCGTCACCCACGGGGGAGGGAGTGCTAACTGGCCAGTGGGCTTAGTGCATGGCTATCAACCCCTGGAGAGGACTTGGCAATTAGCCAGTGGACCTACGGCCCCATCGTCACCCCCTGGAGGAAGTGCAAGCCTAAGGGTCCCTTCAGTGTTCGTGTGATTGCAGCAGTGGGAGAAAGCCCCTGAAATCCTGTTTTTGGTCAAGTCCTCACTCTTGTGTCTTTTAACCCAAAGCTCAGTGTTTATTTCCGCTGGGGTTGTTCCCACAAGGGCCTGAGGAACTGAAGCTGGAACTACCTTTTAGGTGTCCCCGACCACCTTCCTATCCTACCCAGAGGAAGCTTTCGGGACACTCAGGGTGCTGCCCGCAGCCCTGCACCTTTCTTTCCATCGAGCTTCACAGGCAAGTTTGCCCTCCCTGCACCCCTCCCATGGGCTGACCTGGTGAAGGTCCGTGGAGGATGTGGACCAGCCAGGCATGGGCACAGCTGGCCCAGCCACTGTCGCGTGAAATGTCAGACGAGGCCTGCCTCTTGCTCTCAGCCGTTCCGGCGTAAAACAGGATCTTTGCAGACAAATGTAACAGAAGGTAGAACACTCTGCAGATAGGAAGGAAAAGTGTGTGGTTTCTCGTAGAACAGATTACTTCCAGCAGAAAGATCAGGAGAGCTTCAAAATAGTGGCGTTCTCAAGGGATGGGCAGAACGGGCAGGGGGCAGGGCCAAGCCCTCCCGGGCAGTCACCATCACGGAGCCCGGGGACGCACTGGGGGCCAGAAGCAGTCCACTGGTTCAGGAGAGGGACCGGGAGGGACCCCAAGCAGGAGCCCAACACTGCCTGGGTCCTCCCTGGGGGCGGCCGCCCCCACCATTCGCCCTGAGCATCTTGAACCATAGGAAGGAGCAAAGCTGGGATGATGGCCACCCGCGTGACCGCACGCAGCCTGCAGAGTCACCACTCAGCTATGCCAATGCCGGGTCTCACAGGCAGGCACCCCCTGGCACCCCGCCCCGCCGCTGCGACCTGGGCAGTGCCGGTTCTCAGGCCTCCACCTCCCACGCCTGACAGAAAGTCAGGTCATGTCATTCTGAGGAGGAGGCAGCCCCTCGGCGCGGCAGAAAGAAATCCCCATTCTCCGAGCACCAGGTAGGACCTGTGTTTCACGCGACCTTCCTTCTGCCCCCTGACATCTTATTTATTGCAACATGCACGTTTCATTCCCCAGAATGGACAGAGAAGCCCACTGGCCCAGCAACAGAGTCAGAGACAGGCGGACACCTTTTCCATGGGGCCAGCTCCTGGCCTCCTCCAGCATCGGCCCACCCAGCGCTCACGTAGCCGGGGTTCCTGCCTTTGTGCCGGGAGCTGGGCGGCACCTTTCAGGCAGGAAAAGCGGATCTTCTGCCGGCCTGATCAAGGCACAGCGCTTTTGTCCTGCCCTTTATTTTTGCCCAAATGCGTCTTGGTATCACCGTCCGTAATTGTTCCTTCATCTCCCCCGTCGACGTGAAGTCGCTGCGGCTTTGCAGAAGCAGCATTAGCCTGAGAAGCAGCAAAGAAAAGCAGAGAGGCTTAGCATACCTCAGCCACAGATTAATGCCTCTTCAAAGATGCCATCCAGATGTGGCCGCTCTGCGCCGGCTTCCCGGGTAACAGCTGGGGAGCCGCAATCCCCGACATTATGAGCAGGAGTGAAAGCTGCCTCCTTAATGGCCCGGGTTTGTGTTGGAGGCATAATTTTCTGTTTACATTACAAAAGGGCAAGCTTCATGTGCTTTCATCACTGACAGAGACAGACGAACGGGAGTTGCTTTCCCATCCACGCTTCCTCCTCCTCAAGAACGGCCACGGCACACAAGAGCGGACCGAGCTCCTCCATCTGGCGTCCCTCAGTGGTCCCAGCGTCACACCACGGTCAAAAGCAGCTGCTCACTTTCCACCTCACCTGAGGAGCGCGGAAAGCCGCCCACTTGTTACCGGGGCAGATTGTTTTCGGAGTTAAAATAAAAGGAACACCATTCTCAACTCACAACTGCCAGCGGACTCCAGTGGGGAGGAATGAAAGCCTCGGAAAACAGGCTGTGTGATTTCCTGGGTGAAGTGTCGGACGGGAAGAGGATTCAGAACCGCTCCTTCCAGTTTAGCAGATTAGTAGGAACCGGAACCTCCCTGTGCTGCAGAATCTCTTTGAAGAACTCAGAGTAAGAAAGGCCACCCCACAGTGAACCGCAGTTATAAGCTACAGTCTTGTTGCCAAATTAAGTTGAGCATCTGTGGCCGTTTGGCTTCATAAAGAAAAGGCAAAATTAACTTTTTTCTCTGTGGCCCAGGCGTGATCCTGGGGGAGTGAGTCCTTAGCTGAGCCCGTAAGGAAGCGCTCGGAGCCACCTGCCCAGAGGCACCAGGTTCCCCCTGGGCTGTCTGCAGTGTGCTGGGTTCTCCTAGATGAGCGCCTTGTTTTGATCTCACAGCTTTGCCTGTGGATGACCAGACAACCATCCCAGGGTCAGAACTTTCTGGAAGGTTCCACCAAAAATATTGGACCGCATAAGAAACTCACAACTTGGCATTTATAAGATGATTTCCTGGGACAATTTGCCTTCCAGGTCATGTAAAGCTTGTGTTCAGGGGTTAGACACAGACACACCATTAGCACTGGCGGCGGGCGGGAAGGAGGGAGGGGAGGAAGGGGAGAAGGGAGGGATGAGGGAGGGAGGGAGGAAGAGTCCAACTGGTCACTTCCCAGAGGAACCTGGTCGGGGATGAATTTGGGCATGAACTATGTGAGGCAAAGAAGCCAGAGAGAGCTCCGTGGCGAGATCTGACAAGTCAACTCGTAAACCAGGCTCCAAACCAAGGCACGTCTGGGAAGCGTTACCTTCTCATCTTTACAAAAACCTCGGGAGGCACCAGATTTCACCAGTACCAAACTGAACTTCCTGGAGGGTTTGCACTGATGGCGAGGTTTGCCCGGACTCCTCACGAACACCTGCTGGGTGGCGCGGCCGCGTCCCTCCTGCTGTGCTCCTAGCGGGCTGCCAGTGGGCACCAAGGGAAGGCCTGTCCTGCAGATGAGGGCAGGAGTTAGCTGTGGGCAGGGATGGCAAGTTCTGTTCTTTGAACAAAATTTAACTTCGTTGGCAGCTTCCGTTCCATAAAAGGAGACCCTTTCTCTTTCGAATTTTCTTTAGTGGTGAATATATGGGATTGAGTTTTAATCACAAATGGAATTCTGACAGGGACGCCATGGAAACTGTGTGGAGGACAGGCCTTGCGTGAGGCCCTCCCATAACACATAGGGTTTCCACAGACTTTCGCTGGTATCTGCTGGACACTGGCTCTTGTTAAACTTGGCTTCAGGGCTGATATTCTAAAACATCCGTTAAAATATTCCATGTAGGCACAAGCTAGTTCCAGTCGGCACAAGTTCCAGTAGGCACAAGCTAGTCCCTTGACGAAGCGTGGCCACGTGCGGGTCTCAGATCAGGACGAGTGGACCTTCTTCAGTAGGAGACACCTGCTGTGCAGTGAGTGCCCTAAAATTGTGGCTCAGGCATGGCTCCAGCAGCCTGTCCAGCCCAGCGCAGAGAGAGCTGTGCGTGGAAAGAACCACCCTGCCGTGGTAGGAGCTACATACAAGAGGGGACCCAGGGAACACACACCCATGCCAGGATGGGGAGACGTGGCCCTGGAGGGCTTCCTGGAGCCGATCCCACTCCAAGGCGCCAAAGGCAGGATCAGAGCTCCACAGCCGACGTGCCTTCGAGAATCTGTTGGGGGGTCCTGGAGATGGTCACACACACACCAAACACACACACAGACCCCAAAAACACACACACACCAAACACACACACAAATACAAAAACACACACCACACACCCCAACACACACACACCCACACACACAAACACACAAACACACACCAAACACACACACCAACACACACACCAGACACACACACCAAACACACATACACCAAACACACACACCACACACACACCAAACACACACACATGCCATACACACACACCACACACACACCAAACACAGACACACCAAACGCACACACACCACACACACCAAAAACACACACACCACACACACACACCACATGCCAAACCCACACCCACTCCAAACACACATTCACACAGAAGGAAAGTCTAAATTAATCTTCAAAGGCAGAGGGAAGGAGTCCACCCTGGCCCTCTGCCTTCAGCCTGCATGTGGCACGGCCGGGTTCCAGGATGATGGGTGGTGACGTAGACCACAGAGCGAGCCACCACACCTGGAAAAAGGGGTCGCCGTGGAGCATGGGGCAGGTCTGCATCCCCCACCCCGCTTCCTACCATTTTCTAACGGGTCTCTAGAAACATGTTTGATATTAAAAGATATCAGTACAGAGGCAGAAAGCGTTGAGGACCGTGAGAAGAAACACACCGTGAAGGTAAATTTTAAAGTCATTTCTGGTCCTCACTGTATATGAACACGTTGTCTGTGATGTATTTTATTCTCTTCAGGAGCCAAAGTAAATGCCAAGTGTGTCCCGCTCTGCTCCAAGTGCCCACGATGTGAGTTCTTTCCTTGATGCTGTCACGTGTCCCACTAAACTGCTTTCACATGTGAATCTGGCACCGGAAGCCGGAGGTCTAGATTAGAATGAGGAAATGCAGACGGCCTTTCTCTGCAACTAGTGTGTTTCATGTGGTCTTCTGAAAATTACTTGCTCTCTCTCATCTTGACATATCTACCATTTCATCATTTAAATGAAAAAAGGAAAAAGTCCTGTATGTCTTTCCTCCATGTGACACTTAAGGACAGATGAGAGGTGACAGAAACAGGAGCTCTGGGGTCTGACCCAGTCCCAGATCTTAAGACGGTCCCTTAAGGTCCCTGGGTCTCTTTCCCTGTCTATAAAATGGCAACAACCATCTCTACCTCCTGGGAATCAGCCCGATGTGTAACAGGTTCACCTACGGTGCCTGAGAGGAACTTCCGCCTGCAGAAGACAGGAAGGCTCCCTGTCAGAGGCCAGCTCTCCTCCCTGCTGGGAAGGCTGTGCCCCTGTGAATGTGGGCCCTGGGCAGCAACAGAGATGGGTGTGGGAGCCGGGGAGAGTGGCAGGGCTGCCTACGGACGGCCCTCGGGTAGCAGAACAGGGAGAGGATGACAGTCTGAGTCACGTGTGAATGCCTCCAGCAAAAGGAGTTTCGCCTGCTTACAGCAGAGGACGGAGCAGTGCAGCTCAGCGGCACAAGCCTCTGAAAAGCAGAGGGTTCCTTCTCCCTGAGAACGAGAAAGGAATGGATCGGACATGGCCACGAACAGCAAAGACACTTTTGAGCCCAATTCCCGTCTGTGCTCCCTAAGCACAGGAAAAGAAGTCGTCCCCTTGAGAAGACACAGAAGGGGCTGCAGGGCGGGAGCCAGACCTGGCAAGGTGCCCTGGGGTCCCCGCTCATTGGCAGTCACCATGTAAATGACCCCAATTCTGACTTTGGGGGTGCAGGGAGAGGCAGCACAGGAGTCTGCGGATGCAGCCCCAAAGAGTCTGGACAGTCCTAGGTGGGAGCTTGGGGGAAGGGAGTCGGCCACAGGCTCAGTTGTGGTTTCTGGGCTGAGTTGCCAGTGAAATGCAGGAGACACGGCCTTGGGGTCACCAAGCCACACACACACGTGATGACGTTTGAGCAACAACTCAGCCAATGTGGCCTGTGCCCAGAGTCCAGCACTGCCTCCTGGGTCGGCCTCTGCTCATGTCACGGGAGCACAGAGCCACCTGACGGGGCTGGTTGGTCAGCCAGCACTTAAGTGAAGAGAGACCTCTGATCTAGGAGCCAGATTCTGCAGCAAAATAATGTTTCCTACTGTGCATGAAGGTTCCTGAGGTCACCGCGGGGGTGGGGGATGGTGGTGACCAGACAAGGACAGTTCACAAGCACAAGTCACCAAAGATCGGGGCGGGGGCATTTCTCTTAAATGGCATCTCCCAGCTGGTGCCCCCTTTCCTGTTAGAAACTTGATTGAGGAGCCACCTTTGTAAGGATCACAGGAAGGCAGCGTTGATATCTGGAGTTGCTGTGAGCTGTCATCCTGCTCCGGGGACTAGAGACACTCCACCTGTGTCCTTCCCACCTCGACAGAACCACCCATGGGCTAGGGAGCCCAACCGGAGGCTCTGCCTCCTCCCTGCCACTGCCCGACTCCGCCCCTAGATGAGAGATTCAGAGCTTGGGATAACCAGAAACACAATGGGCACCCCAACAGTTTTTCCTCCCTCCCTCCCAGGTCCTCCCCAGCCACACCCACTGTGTAAACAGGCCCAGGATCCAACTCATTTGGGGAGAAGGAGATACTCGCTGGAGTGAGGTCTGAAGATCCCAGGTCGAGGGCATGGATGAATCACTTTCACTTGCTGCAGAGGGATGGAGACGCAATCCTGCAGGTCACCTTCAAACCGCTCCCCAGAGAGGGCCTGAGGAGCCCACCCAAGACAGTGTCCACCAGACCTGAGAGCCTGGACCAGACAGGGCACCCCAGTGCAACCCATGTCAGTGTCAGAGAGCAGGCATCACAGAGAACTTGAGACATCCCTCACTCTGCAAGAAGTGCACACTGTTTCCTTATGGAGAGAAGCTTCCTTATCTGAGAACAGGAAAGAAGGGTGTGTGGGGAAATAATCCACAGCATTAAAGAAGGGAAATAACCCAGTTTCTATTTGACCCAATAATTATTTATAGAAGAGTGTTTTTAATGCTCCAAAGGAAAGGGGAGTGGTGTTTATTTAATGTCTGCTTTGTTGGCTGCAATTTGGGCTTTCTGTAATTCACTGATGTATTTTTTATATCCAATATATAGTAAGTTTTTATATTTTTTATGAATACATGTGAAAAGAAGGTCTATTTTCTGTAAGGCACATAGCTAGAGATTATATATGTAATTTCGTGTGCATACTACTGGGAAAACAAGAATGTTACATATCAAAATTTAGGAGAGAAAGGCCAAAGCTGCACTAAAAGAAAAATTCATAGCAGCTAAAACAATCATTAAAAGATAAAGGATAGAAGGAAAGAAGGATAAAAGGAAGGAGGGAAATAGGGATGGAGAATTCCTCTTCCCTGGCATTTTAAAAATTTTATTTATTTTTCAGAGAATAGATAGTTTTCATGCCTTAGTTCTCTCAGAGTATAGAAAAAGCCAGAAAGATATTTAATTCATTTCTGAAGCTACCATGATTCTGATTATCATATTGAAATCTCACAAACATAAAAAAGCAGAAAGGAAAACCGTGGATTCTTCTTACTCTGAAGATAGACTGGAAGTTTTGAGTAAAATATTAGCAAATTCAGTGGAAGACTAGAATAATCCACCAAGAAAAGTAGACATCATCCCAGTAATTCAAGAACGGCTCAATTTTAATCCAAAAGACAATCATTGTAAAGTAATCTCAAGAGATGGTAAAAATATTTTCATTGCATGCAATTTCCCTTCTTGAACTTTAGAAGGTCTCTGAAAGCAGAAATGGATGCAGATCACCTCAGCACTCTAGAAATATCTAAAACTAAAGGCAGGGTCTTACTGGGTGGAACAAAACTGTAAAATCACCTTGTCGTCAACATTAATGCAATTCTCAATTGTTAGAATAAAACATGAAATAGAAATTAGAATAACTATTGGAGAAAATTTACAAGCAAATCATAACTTGCACATTTTTAGAAAAAGAAACAGCAGTAAAACGAACACAGAATTGTTAGACTTGATTCGTTGAAGGAATTTTCTGGACTTCAAGACTGTGCACCACTTCCAACTCCCAGCAGTAGCGGAGTAGCTTCTATCGTTCTGACCTTTCCGCCTAAAACAATTGCAAACTCTGAAGATAACGTGTGAAATACTGATTTGAAGGCAGGGCTCTGAATGTGTATTTGCTGTTTGTTCCACCATCTGGCGAGGCCAGAGCGTTCCCAGGATCCTGCCGGTCCCAGAATGAGACCATGGGGCAGGTGCGGTCGGCTCACCTGCGGCTGGGGCAGAGCCTCGAGACCTCCCGGCCTGTGAGAAGTAAAGGTTGATGGTGAAAACCGTGGGAAGGTGGAGGCAATTCTTACGCAGAATTTTCATAGCAAAAGCCCTGCCTCAACTGAAAGTGCTCGCAGATGGGGTGCTGCCGTGAAACACCTCAAGGGAGAGGCGCTGGCAACGATGGGGCCACAGACAGATAAAAAACGGGTTTGAGCTGGAAAAATGGAGACTTGATACATCATGGTGGAAAAAGCAGCTGCCACGACCAGCCACATGCAGAAAATGCACCTGAAGTTTCAGATTCGCTCATTATTACTAACTACCCTCGATAAGGCTCACCAGAGGGAGGAGCCCAGTAACCCGCTCCAGCTTATGCACCGCACAGCGGGGGCGCTCTGGGAGCCAGAACTCTGGAACTAGCGGGAACCGAACAGTGGCTTATCATCTCCAGCCAGTAAAAGGCAAAATTAAGAATGTCTGAGTTTGACTCCCAAGATTCAGCCTCAAGGCAGAGGCAGAGTCCAAGATGAAGGCCGTTAGGACCCGGCATGGGGGCAGAGACAAGTCCAGGGTGAGACCACGGGGACCCAGTGTGGGGCCAGAGACAAGTCCAGGGTGAGACCACGGGGACCCAGTGCGGGGGCAGAGATGAGCCCAGGGTGAGGCCACGGGGACCCAGTGCGGGGGCAGAGACAAGTCCAGGGTGAGACCACGGGGACCAAGTCCAGGGTGTGTGACCACACCCTACAGGCCCCTGGTCAGTCCTTTCAGCCTCTAGAAAGTGGTCTCAAGGCTGGTCCTGAAGAAGCTAACCACGGAAAAGACAGTCACCCGTACAGGACAGCCGCATGCCTAACCTGCAGAGCTGGCTAATGGGTACAGAAAAGATGCCTGCAGTGCTCCTCAGGGTTGTAGGCCAAAGTTGCCCCAGCTGGGGTTAAAGATACCAAAGGGCCCCATTCTTCCTAAATTTCCACAAGCAGAAAGCGGGCAGAGAAAGCTGCTCAGCCCCAGGAAGGGGGCTCTAAAATGCTCCAGCAGGAGAAGGAGAGGAAGAACCTCCCACTCTGCCCCCCAGGCAGCCAGCAGCTGTGGACTGTGGAGCACAGCTCCAAGGAGGCCTGAAAGGGTGCTCAGCCCCGACACCTGCGGGACTTCACGATCTCATGCCCAGGCGGGCGCTGTGTTCTTCTGCCTTTCTACCTGGCTCCACCACTAGGCATGGGGCCTGGAGCGGGTGGCAGATGGTCCTTACTCATCAGGGCTGTGGACCAAGAAGAGCCACGCCTGGTCCTGACTCAGCTCGTGAGACCCAGGACTCCTGAGAGATGCCACCCTGCGTGGACACACCTGCCTGGCCTCTCATAATCGGCATCTTTATTTCTCATAGTCAAATAAATTGTAAAATGTAAAAGGCAAATCTGGGCAGCACTTAGAGCAAATAATGATATCCTTAATATATAAACAGCACATACAGACAAATAAAAAATTCCCTAAGACTTCCAATGGAAATAAGCAAGTGACATGAGTGGATAAATTTTTAAACAGCACAGCTAATAAATCTTTAAGATATTTCAACATGATAAGTTATCAAGGAAACAGAATTTTTCAGAATAATATAGCTCATTTTCCTCCATAAAATCAGTAAAACTTTTGACAACAGCAGTACTCGGCTGTGTAGAGTGCATGGTGCAAAGGGTCTGTCTGAACGCTGCCAGGACCCAGCAGGCAGAACACAGAACACAACACACAGAAGCACACGGCCTGTCCAGGCAGAAAACAGAACACAGCACACAGAGGCGCACGGCCTCTCAAAGCAGAAAACAGAACACAGAACACAGCACACAGAAGTACACAGCCTTTCCAGGCAGAACACAGAACAGAGCACACAGAAGCACGTGGCCTCTCCAGGCAGAACACAGAACACAGCACACAGAAGCACGCAGCCTCTCCAGGCAGAACACAGAACACAGAAGCACGCGGCCTCTCCAGGCAGAACACAGCACACAGAAGCACGCGGCCTCTCCAGGCAGAACACAGAACACAGCACACAGCACACAGCACACAGAAGCACGCGGCCTCTCCAGGCAGAACACAGAACACAGCACACAGCACACAGCACACAGAAGCACGCGGCCTCTCCAGGCAG
>CM052661.1:107785917-107903417 GCA_028533165.1 Leontopithecus rosalia
GCAGAACACAGCACACAGAAGCACGCGGCCTCTCCAGGCAGGACACAGAACACAGCACACAGAAGCACGCAGCCTCTCCAGGCAGAACACAGCACACAGAAGCACGCGGCCTCTCCAGGCAGCAGTGCAGGCGCCTGGAGCCCAAGCCCAAAAACACTCTTGCATTTGGTCCACATAGGCACTTTTGGGAACGCACCTTCAGGGAACAGTTTCCCTTCAAATTCTTTGTTGAGGGCAGGTTTCTAGAAGTGTGTATGCTGAGGGTGGGTTTCTAGATGCTGAGGGCAGGTTCCTGTGCTGCCCTCATAGACTGTGACGGAGAACGCTAGAATTCTCTGCTCAGCCACCTGCCTTGTGAAGCGGTGTCCCGGGGCCGCAGTGAAGATCAAGTCCCGCCCTGGCTGCCATTTTCCGATTGGGATCTGCTGCTCCTGGGCCTCCAGTCCCCCTATGGCGTGTCCCCGCTGGCGAGTGGAGCAGCCCCTGGTTCTGAAGACCTCCCTCAGTGGGCCCCTCGTGCTGGTTGGCCTCAGCCCGTCCTGTGCAACTTAGAGACTTCCGCATGCTTCTCAGCTGGCCCCCACAGTTACAGGGGTGCTGCTGCCAACAGCCTGAATCCCAGGAGCTGTCTTTAAGCAGGAAACAGGCAGAGCTACTTAAATACTTGGCAAAACAGGCAGCAGTGTGACCCGTCACAGCGTGGAATTTTAAACCATGATTATGTCAAGTTTCTTAAAATACAACAAAACATTTGTTAAAACGTTAGGTGAAAAAGCACGAAACAAAAATACTGTTTGGTCTCAGTTATGTATAAAACAGAACAAGAAAGTGACTCAAAGAACACATAACAAATGATCTTCTTGGCAAAATAACTATTTTCTTCTGTAAGCCTCTCAGAGTTTTCAAGTTTTTATGCCATGGGTACACATACACGTGACGATAAAAGAGAAAGGAAAAGGCCAATCTTTAGCTGGGCTCGGGGAACAGTGGCCTGAAACCCAGGAGGAAAGTGAGAAGAGGAGGCAGGGTGAGGGCCAGAAACCAGGGAGGGAGCCCCCTTTCAAATGCTGTGGACAGGAAAAGCGCGTTTTAATGAGAGGGAGGAAGCAGCAGGCATGTTTTGGGACGGGGCTGGCCCCTCTGATTTCCAGCCTCTCGGTTGGACCTGTCTTACAAGCGTCACAGAGATTGGTTTTTAGAACTCTCAAGTTCACTCTGATGTTAGCCCTGTGGGCTTCATGTGCAGCTGTGAGGCTGCAGGTGCACCTCACCCCGTTCCACACGCTGACCCCTTGGTGGTGAAAGGACAGTCCCTGCAGATCCTCCCTCTCCGTCGCGACCGGGCAGCAACCCGGGGTCGGGAGATGCACGAGGCTCCGGTGAGGACCTCTCTTCCTTCATCTGCAGTCAGAAGCTGCACTCACCAGCACCCAACCCGCGCAGAGCCAGGATGCTGACCAGAAGAAGCGCTTTGCAGCCCGGGGGAGCAGTGGCTTTGTGGATACAGGGAGGCTAAGCAGATTTCCATAGGCGCATGGGTGCCCTGAGCCCCCACTCCCTAACGAGGTAACACAGACCAGAAGTGAAAATGGAGTGCGGACATGCCTGTGCGGGGTCACCACAGGACCAGAAAGCCTCCTGGAGGGTGGCGAGCACCATCCTCCACAGCCCCGCACCCACATTCCCAGGGCCTTCCATCTGCTCTCAAGTCTTCCGTGAGTGGCCTAGGGCAGCACCGGAGTTCCTATCCCAGGCCCCGCTGGGGGGCAAACCATGGACAGCAGGAAAACCCCCTCACTGTGGGCGTGCACCCACCGAGCACGCAGTCACTGAACATCTCCCTCTGCCTCCAGAAACCCACCCTCATCTGAAAGGTGGGGCGAGGCCTTCACACCTAGGTCCTCCGATTCCCTCCCCAGGAAGGGAAGCCTCGGCTAACATGGCAGGTGTCTGACAGCATTGCCCACAGACCTCACTCGGCCCTATTTGGTAGTCGTTTATTTCCCTCGAGCACGGGGTGTTACTTGGTGTTAGTGAGAACACCCCCAGTGTTAAACAAATACGTTAGACAAACCGAAAGTGACCCACAGAGGAGAGGACATTTTCTGTTTGTATCCCAGGAGGGGCTGAAGGAAGGCAGCGTTCAGAAGGCTGCATTTGCCACCAGTTCCAACAAGCACTTAGTGAGCACCTGCTGTGTGCCTCACTGTCTGGCTTTGGGCACACACAGGTGGAAGAGAGAGGGTCACTCCCAGAGGAGCTGGAGGCGTGGGGTGGGGACGAGAACTCAGCACGGACTCCAGCACCCGTAAGGAGCCAGGCAGGAGCAGGCCACCGCCATGGGGCCTGACCGCACATCCCACGCCTGCCAGCCAGACCAGGCCTCCAGCTGGGTCCCCGAGTTCTTTTGAGTCAAACTTAAGAGCAGAAAACACAGATTGTTTCAAAGAGGATTTCACTTTTTAGCAAGACTGGAGCGCAAGGCTTCTCACCTCACAGCAAGACCACCAACGAGCCATGGTGGGTTTGCTGGGACTTTCGGAAGAGTAGGGCTGCAGCGCAGGGTGCAGGGAGGAAAGCTCCCCCAGGCGCCGCCACAAGGCATGCGGTGTGGACTCCCGAGAGGATAACCGGGTTCATAAGTGACCAAACAGCAGAGCGTCTGTGATGTAAAATCTCACAACCCAGCCTGGCACACGTCATACCTGGTGCTGTCCCAGGGCTACATGTGAAAGATTTCAAGAGATAATTAGGAAAAATAGAGGCAGAATGACCACTTAAGGAAAGCCACTTGGAGGGAGGGACCAATGCAGTTACCCTAAGGAGATGTCTCTTTCTGAGTTCTCTTACTCGTCAGGCACAAACCTGACTATTAATTAAATAATTCTATAAGGACACATGCACACGAATGTTCATTGCAGCACTGTTTACAATAGCAAAGACCTGGAACCAACCCAAATGCCCATCGATGATAGACTGGCCTGGGAAAATGTGGCACATATACACCATGGAATATTATGCAGCAATCAAAAACGATGAGTTCGTGTCCTTTGTAGGGACATGGATGAATCTGGAGAACATCGTTCTCAGCAAATTGACACAAGAACAGAAAATGAAATACCGCATATTCTCACTCATAGGCGGGTGATGAACAATGAGAACACATGGACACAGGGAAGGGAGCACCACACACTGAGGTCTATTGGGGGAAATAGGGGAGGGACAGTGGGGGGAGAGCAGGGGAGGGATGGCATGGGGAGAAATACCAAATATGGGTGAAGGGGCAGAAGGCAGCAAAACACACTGCCACGTGTGTACCTATGCAACTATCTTGCATGTTCTGCACATGTACCCCAAAACCTAAAATGCAATAAATAAAAAAAGACACACACAAAAATAAATAAATAAATAAATAAATAAATAAATAATTCCACTAAAAAAGAGGAAAGAAATCACTCATAACTTCTTTCAAGCACCACTCTGTAAGCCTCTACCAGGGTAGAGACCTGTAATTAACAACTGGGTGATTGCCCTGCCGTAGCAATTGCCCTGCATAGCCTTGAGGGACAGCGTTTCTCTCCGGCTCTCCGCTGGCCTCCACCCTCTTCGGACTAGGTCCACCGGCTGTTACTCGGATCTTACCAAGACTTCACCTTTCACAAGAACCGTGTAGGAACAGGGCAGTTTCGCACAGTGACTTCTTCCGGAGGCAATCAGTGCACATGCCGGGGTAATTCCCCTGCTCACAGAGCAGCCGGGAAAGGAAACGGAAAAAAGCATATACGGGCTGGCCTGAGATTACATTATCAACTATCATGAAACTGTCTGCAACTTCAAAGGGCTTGGACGCTGGGGAAAGCAGCTTTATCGTGGCTGTAGGAGTCCTGCGATTATCTGCATGTCACCCAGATGGAGAACAGTGTGCGGGCAGCTAGCTCCAGTCTGTGGGGAGAGCCTGCATGACGGGAAAAGAGAAAAAGCAGCATTTTCTTTGGAGCATGAATCATTGGTTTTGGATCAGATATTGACAAGAAGCAGAACCTTGGATACATTAACCACAAGCACCTCCATCCAATACCTTCAAACATCTACACAGGACGAGTGTTTCACCAGCAAGGAGACGTGCCATGCTTTCCTTCTCTCCTGGAAACGCTCATTTTTAGGTAGGTCAACAGATGGTTAATAGTGTGTCAAAGGGTGCTACACGAATCGTTAGTAAAGCTGCAAGATGTTTGGGCTCAGCCATTCCCAGAGGGGCTCACGCTTGCAAACGCACCGAAACAGCAACGAGGAAAACACATGTTTGGAAGCAAAGCTTCAGCAACTAACGTCACTTCCTGATTGGACTTTAGGGGACTCTTTTATTATTATTATTTGCTTATTTTGGGATTTTTCCAATGGGATTAATAAGACTTCAATATGACCCACGGTATCTTAGAACTAACGACAACAATGGAAAATTAATGTAATGTTTATCGATGCAGAGGAAAGTTCTCTGGCTAAAAAGATACCACGTAAAAAACAATTAAATTCTCATGCAGTCACAAGACAAATTCAAGTGCAGCCTGCACACTGTGTGCCCTGTGCCCGGGGAAAATCCCTCTGCGGCTCTGAGGTCCACAGTTCTCCAAATCCACCTAACCCTGGAAGCAAGCCACACTGCCGTCCCGCCCCACTTCCTGCCCCACGAGGGTCAGTCAGGTGCCACCATTTCCAGCGCCATGGGAGGCACCACTGGAGGCAGGCCTGGCCTCCACCGCCTCCTTGACCACTGTATCTCCCTTCTCAGCTTCCTCTCCTGAGAGAACAACAGGCTTTCTCTTTTTTTTTTTTTCTTTCTTTTTCTTTTTTTGAGACGGAGTTTCGCTCTTGTTACCCAGGCTGGAGTGCAATGGCGCGATCTCGGCTCACTGCAACCTCCGCCTCCTGGGTTCAGGCAATTCTCCTGCCTCAGCCTCCGGAGTAGCTGGGATTACAGGCACGTGCCACTATGCCCAGCTAATTTTTTGTATTTTTAGTAGAGACGGGGTTTCACCATGTTGACCAGGATGGTCTCGATCTCTTGACCTCGTGATCCACCCGCCTCGGCCTCCCAAAGTGCTGGGATTACAGGCGTGAGTCACCGCGCCCGGCCCAGGCTTTCTCTTACACTCACTTACATTAACCTCAGATACTTCTCAATAGCACAGACTAGGGCAAAGTCGCCTACACGTTTTTATTTCATTGCATAGATTCAACTTTTAAATTCACAGTATTATGTCAACATGACTGAATAAATGAAACATATAGAATGAATTTCCCTCTCTCGCTTTCTTTTTGGCATTCAAGTAAGCCTCTTCACTTGTTGCAAAAGTAAGAGATGACTGTTGCTAAACAACGAGAAAGGATAAATAGTTTCTTTTTAACCTCCCACAGTCTCAACGCCAGAGGCCATTGGTGTTCATGTCTTGTACATTTCTTTCTAATCTTCTGTGTATTTTTACATTTTGACATCATATGATTCTTATAGTTTTAATTCTCCTTTTTTAATAAAATGTTCTTAATGGATAGTTTTTCACGCCCTTGTGAACTCTTACAGATAATCTTAAAAGGTCTGCCACAGTCCTTCCTGCAGAAAATACTGGTTAGAGCTGCAATGCTGCTGTATAGCAGAGGTGGCTGCCATGAGCTAACCACTCTGCGGAGCACTTCGGATGAGCTCATTTGGCTTCCCGAGAACCTGATGAGTGGTGTCCTGAGCTCCATTCTATAGATGAAAGAACTGGAGCAAAGAGATTCCATCTGTCTTCCAAGACCTCCCAGTGGAACCTCGACCTCCATGCACGCGTTTCAGCTCCAAAGCCGCCTGAACCCTCCACACCCACCCCGGTGTTCACTCCCTTCTGTTGCTGTCATTGAACATTGCAATTGTTTCCAATGTTTCACTGTACTGGTCTGTTTTAATGTAACCAGTTTCTTTCAGCCACTCAAAATGTATCCAGAGCAGTTGAGATGTAGCAAAATTATTTTGTTTCTTTCTTATTTCCTATTGCAACTGTGAAGGCCGTTTAGAGGGCTGAGGGTGGGCAGTGGGGAGAGAGAAACAGGAGCCAAGAACCCAGAGGTTCCACAAAACAAAAGCATGAACCAAAAAACAAAAAGCAGTCCCGTGGAGAGGTTGACTGCAGGACCTGGGAGTCAAGGAGAGACCATGTTGGCTTTCTGCAAGTGCTAATTCGCTGCTACTCCTATCACAGGACCATGGCCCATGAACCGACAAGATCATCTGCAACACAATGAAAGGCCTGCCATGGTTGGGAAAGCCGAGGGAGCCAGCTCAGATGTAACGCTGCCTCCCGTGGGGTCTTCGAGGGCTTCGTTAAACTGAGAACGCTGATAGAGATCATTTCAAATGATGCTGCCTTGCTTTAAAACATCTATCATTCCAATTTACAAAGGGCCAACCAACCCACAGAAAAATAAATAATAGACGTTTTCTCTGGGAAACTAACCCAGTGACCCATATGCCACCAGGCCATCATCTACAGAAAGTCCTTCCTGGGTGGGTGTCCACATCATAAAAACCACAATTTAATGGCTGCTAGTTGGCATCCTTGTTGGCATTTTTGGAAGCAATATTCGAATGAATCGATTTCCCTTTCCACTTTAAACATAAGAACACCCTCTCATGGAGACTCCACTTCTGTTTCTGAGCAGACACCAGGAGCATCTTCCCCAGCCTGGCAGCCATCTGACGTCTCCACGCTCCAAGCCACCGACACAGTCTTTGAAAATTAAAGCCCAGTTCTCTCTTTTGCAGTGATGCTTTTTGCTACTTATTAATGAGTGAAATTGCTAGTCCAGACATGCTAGAGAAGGAGTAAGCGCCAAGCTGAAAAATGTTTGGCTTTCGTGTGTGTGCTTCTTTGAGATAAAATGAAATGATACGTAATCTTGAATTATGTCATGAGGCATAATGCTGTGATTTCCTGGAAAATGTGGAGCTAATCAGTTATTCATTTAGGAATTAACTAGAGCATCAACTGTCAGATTAAACTCCTTTAAAATTCTCAATGTCCTTTTCTTGGTGTTAACACTCCAAGTATACTGAGTCCTTTGTGTATATTTGAGCAGGAAAGAGGAGAAGGCTTTCTCATGTGCCAAACGGGGAAAAAAAAACAAAAGTATCCTTTGCTTCAGTTGTTAGGCAAGCACTTGGTGATTTGCCGCACTGGCTCAGACACTCAAAGCGGCAGAAACAAACACATGTGTGTGGAACAGGCAGAACAGTAACTGCTGCGGCTTCCAAATAGAGGCTGATGTCACTGTGGGACGATGTGCTCGGGCTCCCGCGCCATTCTTCTCTCGTTGCATCCACAAATCCCTAAGTCCCGGCATCTACCGCTCCAGCCCCCATCCTGCTCTGCAGACACAAACGCAAGCTCTAAAGACTATTCCTTCATATGCTTCACTGCCTGAAAAGCAGCCAACCCTAGCCCAATATATTCTTTCCTTTATCTTTTATTATTAAGATCATACTTAAAGCTCTGAGATACATGCGCAGAACTGCAGGCTTGTTACACAGGCATACACGTGCCATGGTGCTTTGCTGCACCCGTGTATGCGTCATCTACATTAGATATTTCTCCCGGTGCTGTCCCTCCCCTATCCTCCGACCTGCTGACAGGCCCCGGTGTGTGATGTTCCCCTCCCTGAGTCCATGTGTTCTCATTGTTCAACTCCCACTTATGAGTGAGAACATGTGGTGTTTGGTTTTCTGTTCCTGTGTTAGTTTGCTGAGAATGATGATTTCCAGCTTCATCTATGTCCCTGCAAAGGACATGAACTCATCCTTTTTCGTGGCTGCGTAGTATTCCATGGTGTATATGTGCCACATTTTCTTTATCCAGTCTATCGTTGATTTGTAGCCCAATATGTTCTTACAGAAGACAATCTGTGAAAGATGAAAGATCACACTTCTGAATTTTGACAAAGGTTTTCTAATTTCCTACCATGACACACCCAGTATTTTTGTACGTTCAGGCATTTCATCTTGTGCTCGTAGGCATTTGCCTCATTTGAGCAGTGCATGTATTTTCTTTCTGTGTATATTTGGTTTGACAATGTGTATTGAGAACCTCCCACATGCCAGATGGTAAGTTAAAAGCAGGGAAAGCCACAACCCCCTGACTTCCAACCCGGGAGCCACCTGCGTGGAGGGGGAAGACAGGTATGTATTTTGCAAAAATTCAAAAATGATGAATAACATTTTCAACTCAAAAAAAAGTTTAAAGCAGCTAGAAACGTTTCAGGTATTGCCTGACTTTTACCTTTGTCCCTGCCTCTTTAGTTTGGTATTCTAAAACTGTTTTCATGCCTATCCTGTTTTATACACGTTTTCAAAGAAAAAATTTCTTCCAAGCTTTGTAACCCTTTGAGGGAAAACCTGGTGTGTGTATCTCTCCGTTTGTGTGGGCAGGGCCATGAAAGCGCCTTGTTATTCAAATCCGCCTGGGAAAAATGGAAGGTCTGAAGCTACAGACCCCAGAGCAGCAGCAGATGTGACATGTGCCATAGGTGTCACCATTAGGAATGGGAGTTTTCTCTAAGACTGTTTCACATAAATAATTCACGCTTGCTGAGAGCAACAGGGTTGAAATAGCTATTTCATATGACACTCAAGGGTAAGGACGGGGGAAACAGGGCTAGTTCATAACGCATTTTGGAAACTTCTAACATGTAGAACAAGAGGCGCACAAAGTGTCTCTACCTGAATTTATAGTAAATAGGCAAATACATTTGCCAGGTATCTACTTCCATGAGCATGATGAAAGAAGCTGGTCCTTTCATCTAAACCATTTAGCTGGACAACGTCACTGTCATCATTGGTGACATTTGGCGTATAAAAAGGAGGTCTAGACATAACAACATCATAAATTTTCTTTTTCCCTTTTTTCTTTTTGAGATGGGGTCTTACTCTGTTGCCTAGCCTGGAGTGCAGTGGTGCAACTGCTGCCTCAACCTCCTGGGCTCAAGAGATCCTCCCTCCTCAGTCTCCTGAGTTAGGACTAAGGCACAGGCCGCCACAGCTGGCTAAGGTTTCTTTGCTTGTTTGTTTGTTTATCATGTGGCCCAAACTGATTCTTTTTTTTTTTTTTTTTGTCACCCAGGCTAGAGTACAATAGCACAATTACAGCGCACTGCAGCCTGCAGCTTCAAACTCCTGAGTTCCAGGGATCCTATTGTCTCAGCCTCCTGAGTAGCTGGGACTACAGGCACGTGCCACCATGCCCGGCCAGTTTTCTGTATTTCTGTAGAGATGGGTTTGCTGCCCAGGCTGGTCTTGATCTCCCATCCTCTAGCAATCCTCCCACTTCAGCCTCCCAAATTGCTGGGATTACAAGCGTGAGCCACTGCTCCTGGGATTACAAGCGTGAACCTCCTCCTGGGATTACAAGCGTGAGCCTGCTCCTGGGATTACAAGCGTGAACCTCCTCCTGGGATTACAAGCGTGAGCCTGCTCCTGGGATTACAAATGTGAACCTGCTCCTGGGATTACAAGCGTGAGCTTGCTCCTGGGATTACAAGCGTGAGCCTGCTCCTGGGATTACAAGCGTGAGTCACCGATCCTGGGATTACAAATGTGAACCACCGCTCCTGGGATTACAAGCGTGAACCTCCTCCTGGGATTACAAGCGTGAGCCACCGATCCTGGGATTACAAGCGTGAACCTGCTCTTGGGATTATAAGGGTGAACTGCTGTTCCTGGCCAATTTCCTGCCCGTGTTTTCCTTCCTAAGCAAAAAATTCACATCATCTTGGTGTACTAAGCAACCCTAACAATGAAACTTAAATAAAAGGCAGGAGTGGTGGCTCACATGTCATCACAGCGCTTTGTGGGGCTGAAGCGGGAGGATCATCTGAGCCTGTGGTGAGCTCTGATCGTACCACTGCACTCCAGCCTGGGCAACAGACTCTCTCTAAAAATATAAAATAAGAAAGTTAAATGAGAAAACACTGGGCCAAGAACTAGAACGTCAATAGCCGGAAGCCAATTTTCTAAATGGTTATGGACGTGTCTGCAAAAGTGACCGTATTGTATAAACGTATAAGAGATTACCATGAAGTAACAAAGCTCAGATGAGTGCCCTCTGATTACCATGCACGATGAGCCCTGGCCGTGGGCAGGCCCGTGGCTTTCCCCCTGGTTTTGCCACGCTCAAAGCGTTTCCCGGGTCCTCATTCATCATTGCCTTCAGCCCGTTAGGAAGCCAGCTGAGAAGCACCAAGCCCCTCTTTGTGAGACTTTTCTCACCTCTTCACCAAACTGGTTATGCAGCTCGCATACTTACACGATACTCAGTTCCGAAGAATGTGAGTCACTCGCGTTAAATCACTTCCACGGGGAGGCTCACGCGTCTTGATCATCAGTGAGATGCAGGAGGGGGAGCTGCAGGCCATGGTGGCCACTTAAACACCAGCTGCTCTGTATTTTCCAGCAGCACCAGGCGCTTTTGACCAAGTGCTCAAGAGATGACTTTTCTGAAGAAGGCTTAATTCGAATCCATACATCCTGTATGTGTTTAAAGATCACTTTCCTTCTAATCAGACCTTCTATGCCTTCAGAAAGCCTGTGTGCCAGGAAGACAAATTTGTCACCCTCAGTTGATTTCAATATTTAAATTACCTTTGTCATGAATACACATTTCTCATGATTGTGTGGTTAATAATGAAAGCAGTGGCTGCTACTCAACAGCAGTCTGCAAACGCTCTGCACACATCACCTCGCTGAGTCCTCTCAACAACCCCTGATACAGGGATCATCACCTTACGAAGTTTTTCTTATGGAAAGACTGAGAACAGAAAACAACAGTCTCTCCCTGGGTCACACTGCTGGAAATAGCGGAGCCAGGCACCAGTCCTAGTATGCTGGCGCAAGACCTACATTCTCAATTCTCAACCGCGGCGCTTAGCTGGGCGTGGACGGCGCCCCAGGTGCAAGATGAAGGTGGGAGACAGCAAGGGTCTCACCGTCTCGGACTGGCAATTCCGTGGAGCAACAATAAAACAATGACGAGGCTGGCAAAGGACTGCCGGGTCCTTGGTGCGTGAGGACAGCAGTGCGGGGCTGTGGAGCCTGGGGGGAGGAAGAAGCCTTGAGCCTGCACCAGTGGGGATGGAAAGAGACAAATTGACTCCCCAGGCCCCCAAGGCCAGGGGGCAACTGACGCTCTTGTGGAAACCCTGCCCTGTGGGGCTGCACCCCCAGGGCACTGTGTGGTGTGGCTGAGCTGGAGCGCCTGGCCCCAGCACCCCGGCAGTTCTCCCGCTGCGGGAGGTGTGGGAAGCGACATCACTGAGTCTTTATGACCTCGCAGGTACAGGGACCTTCAGAACACGGCCTACCCCACTGGGACTGAGAGGGCTCAACACGCCCTTCTCTGAACAAAAGTCAACAGAAACCTTGTTGAATTCTTCACTATTACTGGGTGGTTTAGTGCAGCTTTTATTCATTCAACAAACAGTTGCCAAACCAGAAGAGTGCATTTGACCCAAAAATAACCCCAACATCGGCGCTCTCCTAAAAGAAAGCCAGATGCCCAGCGTCAGCAGACACCAGCGGGGCTTCTTGAAGCAAACACTTGGGTTCAGCTCCGTGGAACTCGGTTAAATCCCTTTACACCAAATCCCAGGCGGAAACAGTCTGTAGGAGGAAAGGACAGTCTCTCTCCTGCCAGCAGAGGGCGCGCTGACGGCAGGCGGTGCTGGGAGCAGCAAGTGCAGGACACTGAGCCCCTTGGAGTGTGGGCTTTGGGCTTTTTGGTTCGCGTTTGCTTTCGTGTTTTCCTAAGATCTTAATCTCTATAAGGCGTGGAAAAGCAACAGCCAGAAAAGACACAACTAGAGATTCGCGTGGTGACGGCATCGCGTCTGTCAACAGCGTCTGGCGCCCCTTTACGGGATGGTCACTTAGGAAGGTTGAAAGGTCGGGGCAGCCCCGGGCAGCTGGAGCCTGGAGCGTGTCTGAGCCCCAGCGTGGCATGGCGTGGCCGGGCCGAAATCTCAGGGTGGCTGTGGTGGCTTGGCCCATCCCATTGCCCAGGTTCCAGAAGACGCCACAAGGACGTATACGAGAGGGTGGCGGCCCCACCCTCTCAGCGCCTGGTCCCAGCCACCCGGCCCCTCTCCCTCGTGGAAGGATTCTAAGCTGCGGTGAGAAACCCTGCGTCCTCGGCCCTTCCACCACGAGTGACCTGTGTGTCCTTGGCAGGTCCTCGAGCAGCTGGCAGTCACGTCCTCACCAAAACAAAACCACTCCTGAGAGGCGCGGTGCCCAGGTGGGGCCTCTGTGGCCTGTGTTTGAGGACAGCTGGGGTGCACGTGTTTCCAAGCCTCCCGCCTCTCCTTGGAGCACCCCCTGGTCCCTGCACTCCACCCTGGGTCCACTCCCCACAGGCCCTCCTCTCAGCTGGACGCCGGCTCCTTCTCGCTCCCTGCCCTGAGCTGAGCGCACTAAAGGGCCACCTTCCACCGTTTACACATTTTAACAGGAGGCTTTTTATCTTATTTCTAAAAATCCTGTAAGTTACACATAAATTAATACCTGAAGAAAGAATTTCCAGAATATGGCAGGATATAAAGTAATATTTTTGGTTCAATTTAACAAATTTGAAAGAGCATTGTCTACACAATGATCTAAACATTTCAGGAGATGGTAAGAGGCATAGCATGGGCCTTTTCTACCCTCAGTGGGTTTTCAGTTTGCAAAAAGGCAGTTGGGTGGGGGCGGGGGACGAGACACCACACAAATACGGGAAGCAAAGCAAGCAAAGGCCGGAAAACAGGAGGAAAGAAAACATTTTGGGAATTCAGGGGCTGACGATTTGCATCCAAAGACTTAGGAAAAGCAGGAAATTTCCAAAGAGGCTGAGCTTTGAAATCAGCCTGAGACTGGAGAAGACCCTCCTAAGTGATGGGGCAGGACAGGAAAAGTGGTCGAGGACTCCTCAGATCCCACCAGCAGGGACATGGCCTGCTCCTCAGACCTCACAGCAGGCCACAGCGGCTCCCGCCACCTCTCCCATGGCAGGTAGAGCTAAAAGATGCCATTTACCACAGTAGTTTATAGCAGAGAAGACTCACGACAAGCGCGATCTGATAGGAAAATGCAGTTGGTGGAAATAAAGGCAAGACGCCTCAAAAATCACAGGTGAATGAAAAGTACAGGGAGCAAGGCTTTGTAACAATCCCCTACATCCAAAGGCCCCCAGAGCACTCATTTGGAAACAGACGGGCGTCCATAGGACCGGTTTTCTCAAGGAGTTTCAAAGGAAGCCCTGCTTTTGTTCCAACGTCCTGGTAATTAATGCAAAAGGGTGGACGTGCTGGAGCCATGGAGGGGGTGTTACCTGCAGTGAAACGCTCAGTTCTGCGTTTCCCAGACACCGGCCTGTCCTCAACCACAGGCAGTGCACAGGAAGCTACTCACTTTCCACCAGTGAAGGCTGAGTCATACAATTTGCACTTTTCATGGAACTGTACAAATATTTGGCATCATTACGAGCAATCTTTAAAAGTGCTCCGTTAAACTCAGCTCCTAACTGTGATGATGGAGGAGGAAGGCTGTGGTTCACAGTAGGAATTGCAGAGTTTGTCATGAAGGGTCCTGGTTTAGAATTCAGCTTAAATTCAGGAGAAAAACTTCGACGTTAGTAACAAACCCTGATGGAGAGCCTGGGAGGCGCATTTCCACAGTGGAAAATGTTCTGAAGCTTTTTCACCGCCGTTTACTCTGCATTTTATAGGGTTTCCTGATTCTCATTCAAGGCACCCAAAACACAACAGAGAATTTTATATTAATTGGAACATGAATAATGCATTTCTAAAGCAAATGATGTCTTTGGGATTTCAAAGGAAATCTCAGAAATGTGTGGCCAAAGTGCTCTCTGCAGCTCTGAGGGCTGGGCGCGGCATCAGGGATCCCTGCGAACGATTTCTTCTGGAGTTCCATTGGCACTCAGCAAACTGGTGGATGAAGTAAATGCCTTCGCTAAACTGGTTTGATTAGCACCTCTTGCCCTTCTAAACGAGGGAATAATATCCTGTTTCAATGGCGTCTGTTCAACAAGCAGAATCCCTTAAAGATTACAACTGGATTAAAAGCCAAACGTTAATTATATACCCCAGAACATTTCACAAATGGGAGGAAAGCTTTAGGGCTTTCTGTTCCTCAGTGGCACAAAACCCTGGAAATGTATTCGCAATGACAGCAAAACACCAACACCCTCCCATTCCTGGTGGGTCTTGTCACCTGAGCGTGCACACACAGCCCTCAAGGCGCCAGCCTCGTCCCGCCTTCTTCGCCCCCTTCCTGATGCTGGGTCATTTTCAGCCTCACACCATCATGAGTTCCCTGAGAACACTGTCCACGTTTCCTCAAATGCCCTTGCACCCACCCAAGCACAGAGATGCCCCAGCCATGATGGCAGGTTAGTGGGACGGTGGCTGAGCCCGAGCCGCCCTCCTCACTTCTGCCCACACGGCGGGCGGGCTGGGGTGTGTGTGCCCCAGCGGCCACTCTCCGCTTTGACCGCAGCAGCATCTCCAGCTTTTGCGTGGGCACACACCTTCCCAAAGAGCCCGTTGCTCCACTGCTTCACTTCAAACCCGTTTCGTACATTTTGCTTGTAACTTTCAGGATTGTGTTTCTGTCTAACATCAGATGAGAAGGAAGACTGGATATAATGAAAAAGACTACAGGCCAAGAATAAACAGACTCAACACTGAGACTCCTGCCGCAGACTCCGAGAAAGGCTTTGAAAATATCACAGTGAATGCCCTTGGAAAGCAGCCGGGAAACCGCACAGAAAGGCTCCTGGAAGCCACGGAGTCAACAGAGCAGTGGGTGTCCCTGTCGCAGATGACCAACCAACTGGACAGAAGGTGACATCACAAATGTCAGGCAAGAAAAGTCCCTAGAGGCAGAAGAATCTAAAATGTTGTAGTTGGAAAGAGGAATTTCCGGCAAAATTAGACACATACCAGGCAAAACCAAAATACAACTGCTGTCCTTGTGACTGGGTGTGACCCCAACCATCTTCCAAAGCCGGGAACTGCAGCCCTCGGCTCCGTGCCTGCGTCGGTCCAGGCTGAGAGTGCGCCCAGGTGCCAGACTAGGAAGGTGCAGGTGAGGCTGCCATCCTAAGAAGGGTGTCACACTGGCCCGATGCCGTCCTCCAAAGGCATCATGCCCCCCCAGTGTTATCCCTGAAGGAGGGTCACACTGGCCCAATGCCATCCTCGAAGGGGGCATGTCACTGGCCCAATGCCAACCCTGAAGGGGCATCATGCTGCCCCAATGTTATCCTCAAAGGGACAGCATGCTGACCTAATGCTGTCCTCTAAGTGGCATCACGCTGGCCCAGTGCAGTTCTCAAAGGGGTGTCACGCTGGCCCAGTGCTGCAGATGCCTCCACGAGCTCCCACATCACAGTGTGGCAACCTGACCAGGGGTCCTTGAACTCTGCCAGACACTCAGGTTGAGTCACACAGATGCTTCCCAGCTCAGGACACAGCCATTTAGAGCCTTATTTCCCATGCCTCTGACTGCCCTGTAAACCCTGAATCTTTTTGTTTTGTTTTGTTTTGTTTTGTTTGTTTGAAATGGAGTTTTGCTGTCGTTATCCAGGCTGGAGTGCAATGGCGCGATCTCGGCTCACGGCAACCTCCGCCTCCTGGGTTCAGGCAATTCTCCTGCCTCAGCCTCCTGAGTAGCTGGGATTACAGGCACGCGCCTCCATGCCCAGCTAATTTTTTGTATTTTTAGTAGGGATGGGGTTTCACCATGTTGACCAGGATGGTCTCGATCTCTTGACCTCATGATCCACCCGCCTCGGCCTCCCAAAGTGATGGGATTACAGGCGTGAGCCACCGTGCCTGGCCTCCCTGAATCTTATTCTAAGCCCCCATCTTCCCATAAGCACCTGACATAACCCAGATGAATAAAGAAACTAACTTATTTAAAAGAATAATTCAGACCTACACATTTTAAAAATCAAATCGTCTACAAGAAGAAAAAAAAAATGTGGCTCATCTCAGACTTTTCCATAAGCAGAAGATAATAGAAAAAACTCAGTGACTGCAAAGCTGTGAAGAAGATACACCCAAGGCATCCTTCAAGCCTCAAGACAGAGACTGGCCATGAGCCCTTCTTTTTAAAAATAGAGCCTACTCTCCGAATCCTGCCATGTAAAAGTTGACAAACTGCAGAGGACAGACATGGAAAGGTAAGAGGCCCAGGGATCACCACTGAGCACAGGTAAGTGTGGAAGAAGCCTGAAGCCCTGTGAGGACTACGCTGAATGAACAACGTGAGCACCGGAGAATGCAAAAATAGTAACATGGTTAATAAAAACTGATCAATAAAAAAAGGGTGAAAATGCTCACCCCACAAAACACAGTCACCGGAGCTCTCCAGAAACCGGCCTGGAACCTTAAAAATTACTCCAAAGTTCCCTTCCGTTATCATCTTACTTTTTTAACCTCAGGGAATCTCTCTCTCTCTCTCTCTCTCTCTCTCTCTCTCTCTCTCTCTCTCTCTCTCTCTCTCTCTCCCCCTCGACAGAGTCTTCCTCAGTCACCCAGGCTGAAGTGCAGTGGCAATCTTGGTTCACTGCAGCCTCCACCTTCGGGGTTCAAGGGATTCTCCTGCCTTAGCCTCCCAAGTAGCTGGAACTAAAGCTACATGCTACCATGCCTGGCTTATTTTTGTATTTTTAGTAGAAACAAGGTTTCACCACATTGGCCAGGCTGGCCTCAAACTCCTGGGCTCAAGTGATCCACCCACCTCGGCCTCCCAAAGTGCTGGGATTACAGCCTTGAGCCACTGTGCCTGGCCAATATGTCTCATTTTAAATAAATAGGAGTGATTTTCTTAAGAGCAAAGTAAAGATATCATGTGCTATCATCTGGGTTATGTTCTTCTTTGTACTTCTCTATATTCAATATACTTTTTTAAAATTGAGCCCCTGTGTATTTGTGTTTCTGATAATGGAGTTTCAGATAATTCTTACCGATCCTCTTGCTAGCAACTGAAATATCCGTCAAAAGGGAAGTTTGCACAGAGGCTAACTGGGAAGCGCGAATTCCATCGCCAAGGTGTGGCAGAGAAGGAAACACGGGAAAGGCGGCCCAGGATTTGAACCATGGCCCCCAGCAAAGGGCAGCTCGTCCTGCAAAGCGGCAGCTAAGAGGGTGAGAAGTCCTGCATGACACTTAGCAACCTCACCGGTTCGGCGAGTTCAAAAAAAAGCGGAGTCCAGTTTCGGAAGAGGGGACTCTTAACTCCCCACACTTTTGGTTGGGACCGTGACGGGCTTGACCCTGGGACGGAAGGTGAGCTTCACAGGCTTCAGATCCATGAACCTGGATCAAGGTGCTCCAGAGCCACCGGTGCCTTCGGTTCCCCCAGAAGCAAATCCAGCCTCTGAAGAAAGGCAGCAGCATCACATTCCTCAAGCCATTTCTGCAGTTTTTCTATGCAGTCCCCATCGCTCAATCAGTAATAACCAGGCACGTCAGAAAACTAGACAGCATGACCCAAAGCAGCAGAGAGAAGGCGCAGTACAAGCACAGCACACAGAGCCTGGGTGCAGAGTGGTCACGTTTAAAAGTACACTGCCAACGTGCTTAAGGCCATTGTTTCTAAAGTACCAAGAATTTTAACAGAGAAATATGCAACAAATCACCCCAATACCTAGGGGGTTACAACAGCAACAACTTAACTTAGCTCACCATCCTCTTTAGCCCAGCAGTGCAGGGTGGCCTCAGATGGGCCCTCCGTCTGGCCTGGGCCAGGTCCTGCTGTCTCCGGTGGGCAACCCTTCATGCCAGAACCTCTCCCAGGAGGAGCGGCACAGCTGCAGGGCTGAATGAGCCCAGGTTCCTCCACACACTCTCTCATCCTCCATCAGGCTGGCTAGAGCTTGTTCACACAGCAGCTAAAGGGGCCCTGTCCGAGGAGAGAAGGCACAAAACTTCGTGGGTGCAGAGGCTCAGAATCCACACAACACTTCCACCAGGCTCCTCTGGTCAAAGCCAGTCACGTGGCCACCCAGATTCCAAGGACAGGGAAATTGTGAGGGATCCACACAACACTTCCACCAGGCTCCTCTGGTCAAAGCCAGTCATGTGGCCACCCAGATTCCAAGGACAGGGAAATTGTGAGGGGAGTGGCAAAGAGTCTCTGACCGTTTTCACAGTCTGCGACGGCTGGAAAGTAGAAAGGAAGAGGAAAAGGAGAACAACCACCATCAAATTAAAAACTGTGGACCAAAAGCCAGAATAAAGGACATTCAGGGGACTCTTTCCAGACGGCGGATTAGAGGTTTGCAGTGAGTCTCTGCCACTTGGAAATAGCAAGATAGTGCATAAAAATCAACTCTGAGCTTCAATTCAAGAAGGAAGTCAGGGATCCACCCAAATCCATGAGGCACACGCAGATCCCAGGGAGGAGGATGACTGCAACAGCCCCTGTGATGGTGCCTTGTGGATGAAAGTGACTGGAGCCCCCGCAGGTGAAGGAGGCAGACAGCCTCCCTCTGTGACTCCTCTTTCCACTGGGGTCCGAGCAAACCAGGCCAAGGGAGAGTCTGCTTTTCTCAGGACTAGTTTATGCATGGAGGTGAGCAGAGAGCGCCCCGCTCTACCTCCTGGGACAAGTTAGCCCAGGACCTAACTTGGAAAGGGAATGGGAGATGCTGTGAGGGACAGACACCCAGAAAAGCTGCAGACATTGTCCCAGACCTGGGGTGGAGAGGAAGACACCATTTTTAACCTGGGCACATATAAAAAAACACCAGCCATTCACTGGTCACCCGGCAGCATGGCCATGCAGGCATCTTTCTTAGTCTTGGGCCAGAGATTGTAGCACCTGCTCTGGAGCATGGTAGGGGTCTCTACAGCCAGAACTGTGGAAAGCAGTGGGGCTAGATGGTACCCACATACACACATCCCCAGCAGGCTCGGGGCAGGGGGAGAGCTGCTGCAGCTGCAGTTTCTCCTGGGCAGTGGGACTTTCAGCCAGGGCCAGCTTAGTGACCTGAAGCAGATCTGTACGTGTCATTGCTGAGTGCCCCAGCCAGCTCCCCTGAGATTGTGGTAGAGCGGGGCCCTCTCTGCTCCACCTCCTTGCATAAATCCAGGCATTCAGAGCATCTGCTCACCTGGGTCAGTGGGCTGACCCACCCCCTCTTCTGCTGTGCAGTGATCCTGGTGTGGGGGAGACCCTCTCCACTCCACACCCAGGCAGATCTCCAGGCATCCGGAGCACCCACTCTCCTGGATTAGGAGCTTATGCTGCCTCCATCCCCATACAGAGAACCTGGGGCCAAAGACATTTTCCAGCTCCAGGCCTAGGTACACCTCTGGGTGCCTGGTAGCTCCCCACTAGGTTCTCCCTCAACACTGGTGCCTGTGCCCACTATCCGGGGTCCTGTAGGTGGCGCGGTCCAGTCCAGCCCTGCTCTTCATGGCTCCCACCCCCAATTCCTAAGGTCAAGCAGGGAGCTCAGCATTCCACTGTGTATTCCATGAATCAGCCCGTTACCTGAGGCAATGGATTCTTAAGGGAGTTTCAAACATGGAAACAAAAGAATGATACCAGCTACCATGAAAACACACTTACGTGCATAGTCTACAGAACTGTAAAGACACAATCAAAACTACAAAGCAACCATCTGACAACTTCACAACAGAATCAAAACCTCACATATCAATATTAATTTTGAATGTAAATGGTCTAAACAAGTCAATTAAAGACCATAGAGTGGCAAGTTGAATTTAAAAAGAAAAAGAATCCATTCATCTGCTGTTTTCAAGAGACGTCTCACATGTAACAACACCAATAGGTTCAAAGTAGGGGGCGGAAGAAAGATCTGCCATAAAAACAGACAACAAAAAACAGAAGGGGTCACTACTCTTATCTCAGACAAAACAGACTTTAAACCAACAATAGTAATAAAGGACAAAGAAGGGCATTACATAACAAATGATAAAGGGTTCGATTCAACAAGCAGACGTAACATTTCTAAATATATAAGCACCCAACATGGGAGCACCCAGATTCATAAAACAAGTACTTTTAGACCTATGAAAAGCCTTAGACAACTATACAATAATAGTGGGGGACTCCAATACCCCATTAACAGAATTAGACAGACTGTTGAGGCAGGAAACTCACAAAGTTCTGATCTTGACCAGCTGGACCTAACAAACATCTGCAGATACTCTACCCATCAACCACAGAATATACATTCTTCTCATTTGCACACAGAACAGACTCCAAGATTGACCACATGCTCAGCCATAAAGCAAGTCACAATAAATTTTCTTAAAGTGGAAATCATACCAGCCATAATCGAAGACCACAGTGAATAAAAATAGAAATCAGTATCAAGAAAATCTCTCAAAACCACACAATCAGAAAGAAAGCAAACAATCTGCCCCTGGATGACTTTTGGATAAACAATGAAATCAAGGCAGAAATCAAAAAATTCTCTGAAATAAATGAAAACAGAGACATATCAAAATATCTGGGATACAGCAAAAGCAGTGTTAAGAGGAAATTTTATAGCACTAAATGCCTACCTTAAATGATAGAAAGATCTCAAATTAATAATCTAACATCGCACCTAGAGGAACTGGAAAAACAAGACCAAATTAACCCCAAAGTTAGCAGAAGAAAATAAATAACTAAAATCAGAGAGGAAATGAATGATATTGAGGCCCAAAAATCCATATAAAGAATCAACAAAAACAAAAGTTGGTTCTCTTAGATATAAACAAGATCAACAGACCACTAGCTGGATTAACAAAGAACAAGAGAGAGATCCAAATAAGCACAATCAGAAATCACAACCAGTCCCACAGAAATACAAAAATCCTCAGACACTGTTATGAACACCTCTACAAACACAAACTAGAAAATACAGAAGAAATGAATAAATTTCTAAAAACAGGAAGAAAATGAAACATAAAACAGATCAATATCAAGTTCCATGATTGAACCAATAATAAAAAGCCAACCAAACAAAAAAGCCCCAGATCAGATGCTTTACAGCTATAGTCTACCAGATGTACAAAGAAGAACTTGTACCAATTCTATTGAAACTATTCCAAAAAATCAAGGAAAAGGGATTCCTTCCCAACTCATTCTATGGAGCCAGCATCACCCTAATACCAAAACCTTACAAAGACACAAGACAAAAAGAAAACTACAGGCTAACATCCCTGATGAGCATAGACACAAAAATTCTTAACAAAATACTAGCAAAGCAAATTCAACAATACGTCAAAAATGTAATTCACCATGATCAAGCAGTTGTATTTTTAAATTCCTCAAGTGAGGTTTTCAATTCCAGGAGCTCCGGTTGATTTCTTTTTAAGGTGTTTATCTCTTTCTTCATTTCCTGGACTGCTGCAGAGGTTTCTTTGTATTTATTCCTCAGATGCAACGTTGGTTCAACATACGCAAATCAATAAAAGCGATTATTGACCACATAAATAGATTAAAAACCAAAACTATATGATCATTTCAATAGACACAGAAAAGTCTTTTGATAAAATCCAACGTCTCCTCATGATGAAAAAAAAAATCAAGAAAGTAGGCATTGAAGGAATATACCCCCAAATAAGAGCCATCTATGACAAACCCACAGCCAACATCACACTGCACAGGCAAAATTGGAAGCATTTCTTTGAGAACTGGAACAAGAAATAAATGCCCACAGTCATCACTCCTATTTATCACAGAACTGGAAGTGCCAGCCAGAGTGATCAGGCAAGACATAGAAATAAAAGGTATCCAAATAGGGAAAGAAGCCAAACTATCTCTATTCACAGATGATCTGATTCTATATATAGAAAATCTAAGGACTCCCCAAGAGGCTCCTGGAACTGATAAGTGACTTCAGTAAAGTTTCAGGACACAAAATCTATGTACAAATATCAGTAATATTTCTCTACAGCAAAAATGTTCAGTCTGAGAATCAAATCAAGAATGCAATCCCATTTGCAATAGCCACAAAAATAAAATAAAATATCCAGAAATACAGCTAACCAAGGAGGTGAAAGAACTCTACAGAGAGAACTACAAAACTCTGCTTAAAGTAATCATAGATGACAGAAACCAATGAAAAAATAATCCATGCTCATCGAGTGGAAGAATCAATATCATTAAAATGCTCATACTGCCTGAAGCAATCTACAGATTCAACATTATTCCTGTGAAACTGCAAATGTCATTTTTTACAGAATTGGGAAAGAAAACTATTCTAAAATTCATATGAAACCAAAAAAGAGCCTGAACAGCCAAAGCAAACCTAAGCAAAAAAGATCAAAAGAACAAAGCTGGAGACATTCCACTGACTTCAAAGTATATTATAAGGCTACAGTAACTAAAACAGTGTGGTACTGGTACAAAAACAAACACAGAGACCAATGAAACATAATAGAAAACCTAGAAATAAAGCCATACACTTACAGCCACCTAATCTTTGACAAAGTTGACAAAATAAACAATGGAGAAAACAATGGGAAAAAGACTCCTGAGTCAATAAATGGGATAAATGTTCATCACTGGAATAGCTGGCTAGCCATATGCAGAAGAATGAAAGTGGACCCTTATCTTTCACCATATGCAAAAATTAACTCAAGATGATTAAAGATTTAAATGTAAGACCTCAAACTATTAGAATCCTAGAAGAAAACCTCAGAAATACCATTCTGGACATTGGGAAATAATTTATGACTAAGTCCTCAAAAGCAATTGCAACAGAAACAAAAATTAAAGAGCTTCTGCACAGATACATATATATGTATATATGTATGTATAAATGTGTGTGAATGTGGGGAGAGGGAGAGAGAGCACAGACAAAAAGGCAACCTATAGAATGGGAGAAAATATTCACAAACTATGCATCTGACAAAGGTATAATATCTAGAATCTATAAGAAACTTATACAATTAAACAAGCAAGAAACAACCCCCATTAAAATGGGCAAAAGACATGAACACACATTTCTTAAAAGAAGACATACAAGCAGCCAATAAACATTCAAAAAATACTCATCATCACTAATCATCAGAGAAATGCAAGTCAGAACCACAATGAGATACCATCTCACACCAGTCAGAAAGGCTATTACCAAAATGTTAAAAAAAGAAAAAAAAACAGCAGATATTGGTAAGGCTGTGGAGAAACAGGAATGCTTATGCACTACTGTTGGGGATGTAAATTAGTTCAGCCATTGTGGAAAGCAGTTTGGAGATTTCTCAAAAAACTTAAAACAGAACTACCATTTGACCTAATAATCCTATTACTGGGTATATATGCAAAAGAAAACAAATTTTTCTACCAAAAAGACACATGCATCTGCATGTTCATTGCAGCACTATTCACAATAGCAAAGACATGATATCAACCTAGATGCCCATCAACCATGGATTGGATATTTAAAATGTGATACATATACACTGTGGAATACTATGCAAGCCATAAAAAAGAATGAAATACTGTCCTTTGCAGCAACGTGGATGCAGTTGGAGGCCATTATCCTAAGTGAATTAAAGGAGAAACAGAAAACCAAATACGTTCTCACTTGTAAGTGGGAGCTAAACATTGGATACTTGTGGACATAAAGATAACAACAATAGACACTGGGGATTACTTGAGAGGAAGGAGGGACAGAGAGAGAGAGCAAAGTCTAAAAAACTAACTGTTGGGTATTATTCTCAGTACTTGTATGACGGGATCATTCATACTCCAAATCTCAGCATCACATAATATACCCAGATAACAAACTTGCACATGTACCCTCTGGAGCTAAAATAAAAGTTGAAAAAGATAAAAAAGAAAAATGTAAAACTTATGGATGAATTTAAGACACAGCTGAAGAGAGAATTAGTGAACTGGAAGATTCAGTCAGAAGAAAATACCAAGAATGAAGCATAGGTAGACAAAGAACAGAAAATATATAAAAATGCTTTAAATATATAGCAATGGAGTCAGGAAATCTATCACATGTGTATCTGGAGTCTGATAAAGAGATAAAAGTAAAAATGGCTCAGAGGGTGTATTTAATAAAATACATTTTAGAAGGGCTCAAAATGTTGAAAGACCTTAAGCCACAGATTTAAGAAATCCTATAAATACCATTTTAAAAATAACAAGAGAAACCACGTATGGGCACATTATAGTAAAATCTCCCCCCAAATAATAAAGATAAAATCTTCAAAGTAGTTTTTTTAAAAAAAAATAGATTACATTTAAAGGAAAAAACATTAGACCAGCAGCTGGATCCTCAAAAGACAACATAAAAGCCAGAATACAATGAAATGATGTTTTTGACCCTTGCTGGCAGAAAATAAATAGCTGACCTAAAAATCTGTATCTCATACAAATACCTTCCAAGAATGATAGTATAAAAAAATATTTTCTGGCAAGGCATGGTGGTTCACACCTGTAATCCCAGCGCTGGGAGGCTGAGGTAGGCAGATCACAAGGTCAGTAGTTCGAGATCAGCCTGACCAATACAGTGAAAACTCAACTCCACTAAAAACACAAAAATTAGCCAGGCGTGGTGGCAGGCACCTGTAGTCCCAGCTACTAGGGAGGCTGAGGCAGGAAAATTGCTTGAACCCAGGAGACAGAGATTGCAGTGAGCTGGGATCATGCCACTGCACTCCAACCTAGGTGACAAAGCAAGCCTCCATCTCAAAAACATATGTATTTTTTCTGATAATCAAAAACTGATAGAAAAAACATGCAAATAACACAATTGTCATCGATTTAACTCTAATTGAAGAGATAAATGGCTTTTTGGTTGGGAGAGGGGTTTAAAACATTAGAACAAGACAGCTAACAAATTTGTCTTCTATCACAACTAAAGAATACGTTTTGTTTTTAGATACTCATGGAACATTTACCAAAATTCAGCATATGCTGGGCCGTAAACCAACTCTCAGCAAATTTGAAAGAATTGAAATGATTCAGAGTTCTTCTCTGACATGAGTGCAACTAAAGAAGAAATCAACAATAAAAAGGTAAGTAGCAAACCCCCACATGCCTGGAAATCAAAGTATATTCTTCTAAATAGACCACTGGTCAAAGAAAACATTTTAATTAAAATTATGTGTACTTTGAGCTGAACAACAATGTAATTGTTTCCTATGGCTACATAACAGATTATTACAAAATTAGTGTTTTCAGACAGCACCCATTTATCATCTCACATTTTCCATCGCTCGGGAGCCTGGGTGAGGCCCAACCAGGCCCTTTGCTCAGGTTCTCACAAGACAAGGAGCAGGGTTTGGCCAGGGCTGTGCCTCCTCTGAGTTCAAGTCCTCCTCCAAGCTCCCTGGATGTCGGCAGAATTCATTTGCCCATAGCTCCTTGAGGCTGCCCACCACCGCCCTCCGGGACCCTCTCCACAGCAGCTGTTTGCTTCTTCAAGGCCAGTGGGAGAGCATCTCTCCTGCATGACTCTCTGACCTCTTGCCTCTCTACAAAGCTCTCCTGATTAGCTCAGGCCCAGTGAGATGATCTCCTTTTGGATTATCTGAAAGACAATGAGGAACGACTGCAGAGTTCCTTCATCTTTATCCTGTAACACAACTGATCTCAAAGATCCATCAAGTTCCTAAGTCCCACCCACCCTCCAGGGAAAAGACATACAGGTGTGTAAGCCAGGTGTGAAAACCATGGCATTGCTGCAGAACTCTGCCTCCCACTTACAGCAAAATATAAAATGTTAAATCTGGTGACACTGAGCCAAAGACGAAAGAAAATGTGCAGGCTTAGATACACACATGCAGGAAAGGAGAAACACCGAAACATTCCTGAACTACATACATCCGTCTAATTTTTAAAAAAAGAACAGCAAATTAACCCCAAATAAAGTTAACATACTCTAGAAGGGAATCAACACAGACAAGAATCTGTTCCTTGAAAAGACTCTGAGGTTAATCTCAAATTCAAAAAGAGCTCTGATATCTATAAGCAAAAGTTAGATGGGTCCCTAGAAACATTTTTACACTCAGGTCAACACAGGTCCGGGGCTGCTGTTGCCTGCAGGCTCACCTGGTTGCCATAGCAACAGCTCCTCCCACCTGCTGCCTCTCTGGCTCCATCCTCTGGGCCCACGGCCAGGTAGGTGAGAGCCCGTGACACAGGGTCCCCGCCGCTCCCACAGGTTACCTGCATGTCACAGAGACTCACAGGTGGCAAGAACCCGACTTGGAGTCCAGGTCACCCTCAGGCCTTCCAGATGGACATGCAGCTTCCAGTTTCTCTTCGTTCCCATGTCACATCTGTCTGTCCTGCCTGCATGCCCAGCCAAGTTCAGGCTCTGACATGGACACAGAAGTAACGGCCTGATGGCACCATTTCACCAGCTCCACAACTGCCAGAGGCCAAGTTCCTATAAAAGAATCCCGTATGCTGTTTCTCTCCTAGTGGTTCCAACTCTGCTGAACCCCAACATTTGCACTCATAAGAGACAAAAACTGGGAAGGAACCAAATGTCCACTGGAGGGGGGAAACGGGTGAGTCCCTTATGCTCTGTCTGTCACGAAAATCTATTTAGCATTAAAAGTAAATAGACTACAGCAAATCAGAATAACATGGGCAAATCGTGGAATCACAATGTTAGTTAAAAGAAGCCAGGCAAAAAAGAACACAAACTTTATAAGCCACCTGTCTAGAAACACGAAAGTAAAATAGGCTGTCAGAAGTCAGGACGATGCTTTTATCTGAGGACAAGAAAGAAAACTTCAACTGAGCTGTGGCAAGATTTCACGTGACCCCCTCTCCGTGGCCACTAAAGGATGTCCACGTTAGGACAATTTGCTGAGCTGTGACAAGATCTCCCGTGACCCCCTCTCCGTGGCCACTAAAGGATGTCCACAATTTGCTGTACTTTTATGTCATGCCCACTTTTCTCAGGCTTGTTATTCCTCAACCTAAAAAAAAAAAGTCCAAATGGAGGGAAACCTGCTAGATGGAAACCCCATGGGATGGGAGCACCACCTGGCCCGTGGGCTCCATGCAGCTGGCCTGGTACTCAAGTGCAGTTGTCCTGAGTGGGGAAGAAGGGAGTCACCGTCAGTGGGGAGGGCATGCCTCTCGCGTGCCTAATCTGGCAGGATCTGCAGCACCCCTCACACACTTCATCAGGTTCTCCAATCTTGTTTCTCAACTTTCTTCACTATTTGATACAACTATGAATTTGTCCCAACTATTCATCTTACTCTGTTCTTTATCCCATCAAAATAACAGCCTCAATGGCATTAAATATACAAGGTGCAAAAGAATACCAGTATTTCTTATACCTACAATGCTCTGGCCCATTAAATTTTCTGGTTGATTCTAGTTCACTACCTGATTTACCAATTCTCAGAGAATTAGAAACCCTACTCTAAAATTGACCCCAAATTTCCTGACCCCAGAACTCACTACCTGACCCCAAAAGGTCAAGGTGAAGGCCATTTGTGCTGTCAGCCACCTGACACCACAATCCTGGGCAGGGAGTGAAAGAGGAATCTATCTGGCTCCATTTGTGACTTAATTCCATAGGTGGCTTTTGATCAAACCTCTGGCTTGCATCCAACTTCTCAGGGGCAATTTTGACCTGGGAATCTTCTCAAAAATCGTCATGTGTTTATGGAAATGAGAAAGTGACAAGAAAGAAAGACAGTGATGACAGGAAACTCCTTGACCAGCTGCAAAGACAGCTGGTAATCAAACCATTTCAGTGAGTCTCATTAACACAAAATGGTTAAGCCAATGTCATACTGATCCATATTCACATTGTCTTAAAACTTCTTTAAAAAAATAGGACAAGAATCCAATGACAACATTATTCACAATAGCCAAAATGTGGAAGCAACAGGAATGCCCATCAACTCATGAATGGGTAAATAAAATGTGGTACATCCATACAGTGGAGTACTATTCAGCTAAGAAAAAGGAGTGACATGCTGATAAATACTACAGGATAGAAGAATCTTGAAAACAGTATGCTGAATGAAGAAGCCAGTCACAGAAGCCAATGCACCACATCACGCCATCTACATGAAGCACCCAGCACAGGCGTGTTGGCACATGGGTGACGAGAGTGCTGAAAAGGTGCTTGCAGTGACAGCTGCATAAATCTATGATCCTGCCAAAACCCGGAATTGCATACTTTCAGTGGGTGGGCTGTACAGTGTGCAAATTTGGTGTCGATAAAGCCGTTACAAACAAGGAAGGCGCCTTGCTCTTCACCCCAGCCTTGGCGGTGTGCACGGTATCAACTTGATCTGGAATTTAAGCGGCCTGTCTGGAATGTGTAACAAGCAAACTTTCCTCATGTGTGATGCATGTGACCCGAAACAACAGCAGCGGGTGGCCAGGGGGGCGAGGCAGCCAAGGGGGCGGCTGGGGGCGCGGTCAGGGGGGCAGCCGAACTCCAGCACCTGAGGCAGGAGGTCCGCAAATTAACAACAGGATGGTTCACTGAACCAGGTAATGGAAACAAGAAATCGCTGTGGGACTGAGTGTGGTTATTCACACAGTCTGCTTGCTAATTGTGGCTCGTGTGAACGGTATTTTCAGTGCCTCTGAGAACCCTGAACATCAGGGCTCCACCAACGGCCTGGCAGACACAAAGACACAGAGGCAGGTGGACGGCTCAGCGCCAGGGCCGTGGGACACGTGGCTGAACTTGCACAACTGTCTGATCCTGTGTTTCCACACCACTGGCCACAGGGCAGCGTGTGCTGCTTGATGGGGTTTATGCATGGACAACGTGTGTGCTCCTGCACCCTGTGTGCATGTGTGTGCATGTGCACGTCTTCACTAGCATGTCAGCACACACTCCACTAACACCACACACTCCACATATAAACCCCACAGACCCACACACCCAGACACTCCACACACACACCACACACACCCCACATACTCTGCACACACCCCCGTACACCCCACACACACCCCAATACACCCCACACACCCCACATACTCCACACACACCCCCATACACCCCACACACACCCCATACACTCCACACACACCCCACACACAGACACTCCACACACACCCCACACACCCCACACATGCCACACACCCCACATACTCCACACACACCCCCATACACCCCACACACACCCCGTACACCCCACACACCCGCCACACACACCCCACACATGCCACACACCCCACACACCCCACACACAGACACTCCACACACACAGTCCAAGTTGGCTCATGCCCGTGTGTTCTGTTAGCTTGAAAGAACCTAAAGAGAAGGAAAATGCCTGGTGAATTCCCTGCATGTGGGGCCAGATAAGCACAGTTTATGGGGCGTGACTGTTTGTGGCTTTTTTTTTTAATTTTTATTGCATTTTAGGTTTTGGGGTACATGTGCAGAACATGCAAGATAGTTGCATAGGTACACACGTGGCAGTGTGTTTTGCTGCCTTCTGCCCCTTCACCCACATTTGGCATTTCTCCCCGTGCCATCCCTCCCCCACTTCCCCCCCGCTGTCCCTCCCCTATTTCCCCCAATAGACCTCAGTGTGTGGTGCTCCCTTCCCTGTGTCCATGTGTTCTCATTGTTCATCACCCACCTATGAGTGAGAATATGCAGTGTTTCATTTTCTGTTCTTGTGTCAGTTTGCTGAGAATGATGTTCTCCAGATTCATCCATGTCCCTACAAAGGACACGAACTCACCATTTTTGATTGCTGCATAATATTCCATGGTGTAGATGTGCTTTTTACAGTCCCATCCTCGAATGGCAAAAGTGCGCACCGGTCTTGCAGGCGCCCCTGGGCAGCACTGCCTTCTGGGAGGAGCCCCTCCTGGGAGCTCCTGGCCGCAGCCCTCCCCTGCGTCACCAGGATGGGCGGACAGTCCTGGCCAGTGTTTCCTGAAGGGCTGGGCAAGGGCTCCCTGTACCCAGAAGACAGAGACCATGGGAAGGGCTTGCTGATGTGATGCCAGGCCAAGCATACCTGCGAAGCCAGAAGACCTGCCTTCCGGGTGTGAAACGGCTGCTGAATGCAGGGAAGGGGCTGTCGTCCGAGGCAGCTCCAAGAGTCTCTTCTCCTTTTCTGCCACCACCCCGAGAGGCCGTGCCCTGGGACGGGTGACCCCAGGCTTTCCAACGTAGATTTCCATCCCAATGGCTTCCACAGGATTCCCAGGGGTCTGACCTGACCCTAGCTGAGCACCAACTGAGAACTTCGAAAATAAACTCCACCTTTCAAAGCAAACGGGACACACGGCAGCAAGAGGCACAGCAAAGGCAACGCTGGAGGCGGCACCCCGGGTTTCTAGTTAAGAAAAAGCGGTCCTCTGATGCTCTGAGCTTGTTAAAGGTATTCCTGCTTTACAAAGAGCTTCCCAGTGGAGTGGGCTGTAAATGTTTTTAAAGATTAGGAAGTGGGACTTCTAAAACCGTCCTCTGCCGTCAGAGGTCTGCTGCAGCGAGGTCAACCATGCCAAGCATTTTAAGAACTCACTGGATTTTATTTGCATTTGGCCCTTGCAGAAGGAAAAACATAGTAAAGTGAGCCTTTTAACTTAATCAGATCTGGGGAGGAAATAATAGAAATAGATTCAGTGTGACCGTCTTGAAGACGCCAGCCTGCTGCTCTAAGTCAAACCCGCCTCCGCGTCTTACTGAGCCTGGCCTCACGTGGGCAGCCTCCCCTCCAGGCACACAGGTGCTGCAGGTGTCCAGGTCCTGTGCCGGCCAGGATGCAATTCCCGGCTTCACCCAGACCCACACGGCCTCCGAGGCTTTGGGGCGCTCCCAGGCTGGAAGTGCGCCCAGGACACACCATGAGGCCAGGGGCATCTGATCCGTCAGATGCAAACCTGCATTCCAGCTCAGCCATGTGTCATGGGTGTGTCTTGACTGTTCCTGAAACCCACGAGCCAGAAGGTCTTCATCCTTCATTAGGAATGAGGCGACTTTGCAGAGATAAACGGTGGCTTCATGGCTGCGCGGGAAGCACGGAAATCGCTGCTATTGGTTTTCTTGGGAAGAATGGCTTCTGAGCCCAGAGCCAGCAGCTGCTGCTTCTCCACACCAAGGTTCCTACCAAGGTGAGTCAAAACCGGACGCTTTCCCTGGACCTCTACGAAGATGCCAGAAATGGTTTTCTGCTTAACCTTGCAAGGGGCCGTCTCAATGTGCCACTTGGAGACGGAAGCTCTGAGCCACCTCCAGGGGCATGTTTCTTCCCTTCATTCCTTTGCTCTGCACACTTGGCCATGTGCTGTCTGCAGCAGAGACGGGACTCAGGGCAGAGAAGGGCACCTGCCATCACCGCTGGTCTTCAGCTTCTGACATCCACGAGTGGGGATCATGGGTTTATCGGTCGGCACTTGGAAACATGGGTCTCTCCAGCAAAAGTGACTGAGATGTAATACGTCATCCAGAAGCCCAGGGACATCGCTGGTGTCAGGAGGTGCGGTCACCAGGCATGTGGAGCCTTTGACCTCAGCAGCAGCGGTGGCAGCAGAAGCCCCACAAAATCGCAGCCGTCCAGATCTCACCAGCGGCCCACTTCCTCCAGTCCTGACTCATTTACCAGCTGACTGACTCCGTGGACGGCCACAACACCCTGGGGTGGAGCGGTACCTTCCAGAACGGGGACATGGTCATGAAGCCTCTGCTGACCGGTCATCCTGGGAGGGCCTGGGTCTAGACGGGCAGCGGGAGAACGTTCACACCTCTCAGGCACAGACGCAGCTCATCCCTCTCCCTGACCCCGGCTGGCCTGGAGCTTCACTCTGCACTGAGGTGGCTGTCCGTCCACCCCCCGCATGGACCACTTGTCCAGCCGTCACATTTCTGGTTCTGAAAATCTCCTCTAACAGCGGCTGATTTCAAGATGTTAAATGTTTCGACACAATCTTTCCCCTCACTCCTCTCTACTCTAATATATTAGCAAGCATAGAAATAAAGTTACTACAAACAGCTGGTCTAAATTATTCTTCAAGTTTATCTTTGTAAACACCCTCTCTGGGTTGCAGAATATGCATATTTTCTGTGCTCCACATTTCTGTTTCTGCTGCAGAGACATTGTTGTGAGTACTGTGTGGTGTGGTTAAAACTGTTTCTCTTTCATTTCTGAGTCTTTAATTTTATGTTTGAGCTCTGCATAAAAATAGCTTGTAATTGCTTTTTGACAGTAATAAGCCTAAGATTGTGACTCAAAAATCTGAGATATTATGTTCTTTTGTAATTGTATTCAATGAACACATAGTTCAATATGGAACTTTAACAAAATCCCCAGCTTGTGCAAGCCGTTCACTGCACTGACATCACGAACACTACAGGAAAGTCGGGGAACCAGGAGGCCTATGAGGACTCACACTTATTTTTTAACAAAGCTCCTTTTTATGGGGAGAAAAGCCATCTTTACACAAGCTGAGGTGTCTAGAGAAGAGAGCTCAGAGCCTTGAACCCTCATCTAAAATAAAATAAGGCCAGACATTAAAAGCCAAAAGTACTGAATGCCTCCCAAGTGTGAATGGAGACGCTGCTCTGAGAAATTTCCCAGAGGTGGTGTGAGGTGTTCAGGCTGACGTGTCTCAGGGAAACTGATTTCCGACAGGAGATTCTAGAACCGTGAGTACAAACTCTCAATGATGTCTCATCAGCGTCAGTCCACATGGACTTTTTATTTGTTCTTTGCTTGTCAAACTTAAATTTCTTCCATAAACACAGCTCTGCTTTACCTCTCAGACCACGTCGTTGCGTGCGGAGGCCCACGGTCCAGCAAGCTGCCACGATTTAGAACCTGCCACTCCCGTTTCATTAAATCCACAAAACTCCTCGCCGCAGCAAGAAATGACATAGAGCAGTTGTTAGACATATCGATTGTCACCGGGAAGTTGGGAGCAAAGGATGGTTTTAACAGCTAAAGTCCAGGAGAATTAAATGTAGCTGAACAATGTTTCCTCCACAGGCCAGCGCTTCCACTGCGATGGGCCTGAGCACTCAACAGAGACATTCAAAGCCGTGGAATACGTGATTTCCACTTCAGACCTTCACCCCATGGCCACCGTCACAGACTGTCCTCCAAATATCAACAGAGCTGCCAGAGCTGGGGTGGGGCAGTCTCCCTTCTCAGCTTCCAAAGCAAGAGAGTACATGTTTTTATGTACAAAGTAGAAACAGGGAGAAACACAACTCATCTGTAATGCTTTACAGATCTTTAAAGGCTCTGAATCTGTCAAACGAGGTCATGCCGGCAAAGAAGGAAGCAGGATGGGACGGTGACGGCGATGGGAGGACCGCCAGCAGGACACAGAAAGCCCCTCCACAGGGAAGGCAATAAGGACGACCACCGTGGGGGTGGTGGAGGCCCTGGGTACTGTGAAGCCCGTCACGGTGGTGATGGTGATAATGGTGACCACCGTGGGGGTGGTAGGATGGTACCCAAGGCCCTGAATACTGCAAAGCCCCTAATGCCTCTGGTCCCCTTTTGAGACAGATACCCAAGAGTTTAGACAGCTCAGCACTTCATACATCACGTGTGCCAGCCACAAGGGAATCTGAGATCCCACTGGCTCCTTCTTGATAGAAATATACCTTGGAATAAGGTAACTGTGTACCCTTGTATTAGGTAATGCTAGTTGCTGTTAAAAAATAAACCCCGAATTTAGTGACTCAATGTTGTCGTAGTTTTTCTCTTGCTCGGGTAGCTGTCCACAGCAGATCGCTCCTCCCCGCCACGGCCTCCGTCTCCCAGAGCCTGGAGTCCTCGTGTCGGCCAGAGGAGAAGAACACGCACGGCAAGAGGCCCCGTGCTTCCCTGAGAAGCCCCACGATGCGCTGTTGGACAAGGTGGCCGCTGCACCCGGGTCGGGGGAGCTGGGCTGCAAACTCCTATCAGCCCCCAGGCTTCGGGAAGGGGCCCCGTGTCCCCAGGACAAGCCACCACCTCATAGATGCTCTCCATTCCTATCACATTTTTAGTATTATTATTCTCAAAGACAAGCTGACAGCCGATGTTCTCAGGGTTTCAGAGGGTGACCCGTCCCTGCGGTTCTGTGTGCTGAGTCTCCTGATGGGACACTCGTTACAGGAGCCAGGCCACACTGCTGGGATCACGCCATTGTCTCATGCCAGAAGGTTCTGCGCAGACCATTATTCACCAGAGCTGGACCAGTCTCGGTGAGATGGCGCCTCAGCCTGCCCCACCCAGACAGTCTCAATTCCCGTGGAGGTTCCAGGCTCCATCTGTGGCCTCAGCCTCCATGGCTGCCGGTCTGCAGCGTTAACCCACAGGGGCTGGGGTCTTCCACACGGCCCTTTGGAATGCTCCCTCCTTCTTCCCCTGAGGACTGTTTCTGTGTCTTTTACGATCCACAAAGCCAAAGGCCTCTCAGCTCTGGAATTAGATGGAAGAGCCCTCCTGGTTAGTGAGGGTCCTCCAGGAATGGTGTTTGGGGCTTCAGCAAATGGCCTGCCTGTGTCCTGTACACATGCAATGCCGCGGATGAAGTCACCTGCTCCCTGCAGACAGATGAGCACGTGGGAAGCAGGGCTGTGACCCCTCCCATGGGTGCGGCCCTCCCCTGCCCCCCAGCTGGCCCAGGTTCATAAATACAATTCTCTCTAAATTACTACCTCACATAGCCTCGCCTCTTTAGGTATTCAGATTTTGCCCAGGATTTTTTTTTATTAACAAGAAAAATTTTACTACGATTAACAGTTTTGCCTCATAGCAGCAGTGTCTCCAGCGCTTCAGCCTGTCGTGGTGAGCGCCCCTCAGGGCCACATCAGCCCTGCGCTGTCCGGGCGGCAGCTGTTCCAGAACCTGCTCAGGGTAATGATGTTCAGCAGACACACGGGTCACGCGGGCTGACGGAATCACTCTTAAAATTTTATAAACGTTAATATAGACATTTCACTTCAGTTTCTCTGAAAGTTGAGTAGGAAATGAGAATTCTCTTAGTGCTAGTACCAAATGCTCACTTTTATACAGAGGTTTTAAAATATAGGGCCTTGCAAATCTCATGCTGTATTCATGCTGCAAATTACTCTCCTTGGCATTGAAATATCACTGCAATTAAACCTGCAGTAAAGTATCACAGAAAAGCCCTTGACTGTTTCCAAAGAAAACTGTGCAGCTCTTCAGGGCGCTGTGCATTGAAGGGTGAGCCAGCCACCCTGTAATTCACTTTTATTATCTGCTCAACATTCCTCCAAAATATTTCGCTCTTTCCTTTCCACAGCATGGATGCTTCGCTTTCCAGACCTGGTGTCCGTTGTGAAGAACGTGCTGCCCTCAGCAGCTCCTGCTCCTGGGTGGGGAAGGGGTAGGTGCCCCTGCCAGTGCCCACGTACTGGCCAGGCACACTCCTCTGCTTCCCAGCTCCTGCTCCTGGGTGGGGAAGGGTAGGTGCCCCTGCCACACCTGTGCACCGGCCAGCTGCACTCCCCCTCTTTCCAGTTCTAGACGGTGCCTGATTCCTGGAATGAGAACTATGTCACTTACCCGCAGCAAGACAGTGTGTTAGCTGGTGCCTACCAAGCACTCTGTGCTGAGGACAACGTGACCCACAAGGCAGACAGGACCTCTGGCCTCAGGAAACTTCTCTTCTGGCAGAGAAAATGACATTAAATGAAGCACCGGACTAAGCAAGCACCAGGAGGGCCAGGACAGAGAGGAGAGGGAAGCGTGAGAAGAGACGGGCCCGTGGGTCAGCCAGCAGGGCCACGCCAGCACCCGTGCTCCAGGAAACCGCCCATCTCCCAAGGAGGATGAGGTACTCCATGAGGCTGGCCTTCCCGCTGGCCAGTTCTGAGGACGGGATCCAGCAAAGCACTGGATTCTGCCTGCTTTGTTTCTCTTTAGGGACCATCACCAAGATCCACACAGAAGCCCACGCCAGGAGGTGGCAGGCTGCCTGGAGTCTGTCCTTCCTCACTGAGTCCACGCCCAACACAGCCCTGTGTGTGTCCACAGAAGCTGTGCAGCCTGCCCCCCAACTCCGGTCTGACCCCGTGCTCAGATGGTGCAGGAGGTATGAGCTGTTCTCCCTCCCCTCGAGTTCCTGCCCCTCCACTTATTGTCCAGTCCGTAGAAATTCCAAAGTACAATTCTCATTTCACTCCCTACACTTGGAACTTACCAGTGGCTCCAAGAGAAATGCAAATGGACGGCAGGAGAGGGAGCCCGACCTCAGCCCTGGGCACCGGTCACCCCAGACACCACAGGCTGAGCACTGCAGCCACACAGAGCCACTCCTGCACCATGAGCGGGACTCTCTCTTCTGCCCAGGCCTGGGACACCCTCCTCTTCTCTGAGAAAGCTCCTTCCTGCTGAATTTCCTCACTCTCACCTGGTCATAAATGTCAGGTTTCAGCTGGGCCTTTTGTCACCTCCGTGTCCCTCAGAGCACCTGCGCTTGTTCCAGCCACTGCACGAATCCCACTGTTATTAAAATGGGGGAGGCAGGGGCAGCTCAATCGGAGGGCAGGCTCTGACCTCCCACCGCCCAGCTTCGCGCTCCACACACCACAGGTAGCCGGGCGGCCTCAGACAAGAGACTCAGCCCTGGGACGCTGGAGTGTCTCCGCCCTGGGCCGGCTTGGGCTTCAACCACCCCTGAGAGGAATGGCCCCTGGCACACCCACGCAGCCATGGCATCGGGGGGTGGGGACGGCCAAGTCCAACATGCAGGTCTGAGCCTCCGCCCGAGAGGAAGGCAGGGGTCAGGCTGTTGCCTTCCTACCGCTTCCCGAGGCCACTGCGGCCAGGGGTGCCGCTGCCAGACCCTGCAGCCCGCCTCCCACGCCCAGACCCTGCTGTTCCACACAGAACTCCTGGCCCCCTGAGAACCACAGATCCCAGATCTGAGCCGCAGCCTCTGACTGGCAAGTGCATGTTGGCTTCAGACGTGGCAACGTCCTGCAGAGGCACAAAACCTGGGGCCTCGGGGGTCTTCCAGCTGTGGGGGGTTCCCTGTGTAGAGCGTTCTAGGGCCAGGGGCTTTGTGTGTGGGGGGGGGGGTTCTTTCTTCCTTTTTCCTTCTTTCTCTGTTTTGTTTTTGAAAGAGCAGTAAAGAGGAGACACAGCTGCAAAACGGCAGGACTGAGCCACCCTACGTCACCCGCAGTTCCCCATCCACCCAATCCTGGGTCCCCAGAACAGCCTGTGAGATTTAAACTGGGGGTCCCGATAACAACTGGAGATGAGGAGGAATTTCTCACTTGGGGGCACTTCCAAAATATAATCCTACATGCACGGCGCTGTGCAAGAAGGAAAGGAAGGGGCTGTGGGGGGTGCGCACACGTTTCTGCTGTGGTGTCGCATGTTGGGTTGTGTTTCTGTCTCGCTGCTGTGAGTGTGGGGTGGGCAGCATGTGCGGGCGTTTTCTTCTGAGCAGCTGGGGGCAGGACCACAAGAACCGCCTCTTCTAAATCACAGCACTGGCTCCCCGTCAGCCTCCCACCCACACTGATGACCCTCAAGACCCGGAGTGCTGGGTTAGAGGGTGCTGTGGGACTAGGTGCCAGGCTGAAGCCCAGGGCTGGATGACACTGAGAGCTTGAGAACCTTGCATCTGTTCGAGTGCTGACATAAACACAGCTATGACACCGCCTTCACCTTTCAACAGCAAATTCAAACCTCCCCAGAAGCAACCTGAGTTGAACGGAAACGCAGGCAAGTGAGGGACACCTGTGGAAATCGCTCCCGTGTGAGGCCCCTAGGAAATGGGCCTCGCCATACGGTGAGCTTGAGCCCGGACACAGATCCCCGGTTGGGGGAGTCGAGCTGAGGGAAAGCAGGAACAAGAGAGGGACTCTGCTATTCAAAATAATTAACAGACGTTACTTTATGGATATGAGGACTTGGGAGGCATTGTGTCCACTTTCGGCTCCTTACGGTTTATTGCTTCATTGTGTTCATTTTGGATCCTTGCTACATTCGTTGTAAAATATTAACTTCTATATTAACAATTGTTAAGTATTTACTGGGCATAACTTACCAGGCATAACTTACTGAGCGTAACTTACTTAGTGGCCTTAACTTACTTACCTTGTGACCTAACTTAAGTATTTACAATTGTTAAGTACTTACTGGGTGTAACTTACTTGCTGGGCTTAACTTACTTACTGGGCGTAACTTAGTGGGCTTAACTTGCTTACCTTGTGACTTAAGTATTTTGATCTGACGTAAACAACATTAAGCAGAAAAGTATATAATAGAACGTATTGCAAAAATAAAATTGCTGCTTGGGCATAGCTCAGGTGGCCCTCCAGACCTCGCCCTTTTCTTTCCCCCTTTTTTCCGGCACATGCTGTCTTCCAGGTTTGGGACCCTCTCACTGGACGAGATTCCCAGGCTCGCGTTCAGTTCACAACAGGCAGGCACCTTTCCAAGGCCCTTCACAGCGTCCACAGTGCTGTTCCGGAAAAGTCCACGTCGCGATCCAGACCAAGGGTTGGCAGGGCCGGAGCGGCCAGAGCGTGTCGGCTGCAGCAGCGTTCACCAGCTTTCTCCAGCTACCACAGGCGCCAAAATTACGAGGATATTTTCAAATGCTCAAGAGTCTGTACGAATTACACCCCGGGAAAGGCACAGAGACAAGAGACTTTCCTCAGTGTGACAGGCACCCGCAAGCTCACCGCTGAGCCTGCTCCCCACCTGTCCCCAGCAGGAAGCAGCTGGCCAGGGTCCCGGGTGGGGCGGGGGCAGAAAGGCCAGAAGGGAGGAACTGGTAGAGCCCTGTACCCTCTCAGGGTACAGAACAAAACCCCGAGAAACCAGCCAGGAGCCAGAAGAGCCTTGTGTGCACAACAAAACTGAGCAGGGACACTGAGAGCTCCAGACTCTGGCACCAGGGCGGGCAGCGATGAGGGGAGGAAGCTCTCCAGGAGTGAGGCCTGGGGGTCAGGAGGCCCAACCCTTCCAGGCAGCTCCAGCTTCTGCTACCACGAGGAAGGGAAGAGGGGCTCCCCTGTTCCAATCTCTTTTTCAACAACATCTGGAGATTCTTGTCCCATTTGAGAAAAAAATCTGGGGAAGAAAAACTAAAAATAAGATTTATTTCTATATCAGTTTGGTTAAAAAAACAAAAAAGAGAGAAACATGAATAGATCGGTGAGTAATAACCAGGAAAGTGACATCATAATACCAGTGAATCTCCAAATCAGAAACCTACTAACCAAATCCGTGGGTGTGCACACATCACCACACAGCGACCACATGCACGAGACAGAATGAGACGCCACAGGTGCCACCACATACCAGGAACCTTTCTCTGAGTCTGTTTAATTGTCTTCCAGGAGAAAAGAGAGAAGCCCCATCATCCAGACGAATTTTGAAACTAGGCTAAGTAAAACACTAAAAATATACTCTGGAAGAACGCGGCAGTTAACCCTGGGGGCTGGACCCAATTACCCGCCATCCTTCTCCGTCGCTAATGGCTCTCACTTCATGCCATCATTTCATGATGCCAACCTCTCTCCCTCCTGCAGCTCAAGGACACCCCGAGCTTATGTAGCAAGTATCACAAATTGTGCTTAATGACACAAAATAGGAGAGCCAGGAGGGTACTATTTAAAGGAGAGATTCTTTTTCCATCAGGCATTTTGTTAGCACCTGATGTGCCCTTTCGGGGTGATTCTATCTGGGGTGACAATAAAAGGTGTGAGGGGTAGACCTGCAGTTGGTCTTCAGTCAGATATTCAGGTCACGTGGAATCCAAAGAAACAGTAACACAAATTCTAATCTGCTTTTAAAACTTTAAGATGTCTGGGGCCGGGCACTGTGGCTCACACCTATAATCCGAGCACTTTGGGAGGCCAAGGCGGGCAAATGATTTGAGCTCAGTAGTTCGAGACCAGCCTGGGCAACATGGTGAAACCCCATCTCTACAAAAAAATTCAAAACATTAGCCAGCTGTGGTGGTGGACGCCTGTGGTGCCAGCTACTTGGCAGGCTGAGGCGGGAGGATAGCTGAGCCCAGCAGATCGAGGCTGCAGTGATCAAGAGTCTGCCAGTGCGCTCCAGCCTGGGCGACAAAGTGAGACCCTGTGTCAAACAAACAAAAAATTGACATTTTCCTTAACTCCTGCCGTATTACTGAATCTTCCCTACAGACTGCTTAGCTTTTATGATACTGGATGAGGCTGAAGACCCTCTCTATCTTAATTCACCGAATGTAAGCAACAGAAAGACATTCTGCCACAACGTGGCAGGCACACGTTTTACTACCTTAGTACCACTTAGGTGCATGTTACAAGACCACGATTTTATTCATGTTTTCTGATACAATGTAACTCAGAGGATGAAAACAGATCTAAAAAATAGGTAATATATTTGGTGTTTAGTGATTTTTTTAAGTGATTCTTAAACCATTTCCTAAGAATTTGGGTGTCTTACATTTGAGTGGAAGGCACTTTTCTTGAAATTCAGTGAGAATCTACAGCCACTGTGGGGAAAGCTGCGTTCTGAGACCTGTGAGGCCTGCACCGGCCTTGCAGCGTGCCTGTGCTCCCGAGTCCCCACTTCAGAAATGTCTGGCTCTCTCCTCCCCACCCAGGCCTGTGCCTCCCGCTGGCTACTAGACACCGTCCTCCAGCATTCTGCCAGAACTCAGTGGGCTCACCCTCAAACCTCACCCCATCGACTGCTCTGGCTGCTCCTCCAGGCTGCTGTGCGTGGGCCTCGTGACCCACCCTCTCCCTGCCAGGATCCCACCCTCTCGCTCCACGTGATTCCTCTTCGGCAGAGCACTGACGCTCTCCTGTGTGCCAGCAGCCAAGCTGGACCCGGACGTTTCACCTGGAGGATCAGGTGAGGCGACACCCCATTCATCTCACCCACCTGCTTACAACTTCTCATGTCCCTTAACGGTCTTGGGCTGCAGAAGGCCTTGCTGAGCAGGACACCAAAGCCAGAGACGGTGCACATGAAACTTAAAATCTTCTGCATCAAAGCGAAAGTCAAACATACAAACGGAAAACCAAGTTAAAAGAGAACCCTTTGGAGAAAATATTTGTACGTGTTACCAGAGAAAAGCTATTGTCCTTGTCTGTTCCATATGCTACCACCCTTAGATTAGATTGTGAGGCCATGAGAGAAACAGGAACGGAGAACCAGGCCACTGAATCTGGTTCGGAGCCACACTAAAAATTCATGTACCGAAACAAAGACGTCTTTAGTTAAAAAATAAAAATCAAAAGCAGAATAATATCACACGATAGGACCTTTTTTTGTTCTTTGAAAGTATGAGGTGTTTTGGTTTTTTTTTGAGATGGAGTTTCGCTCTTGTTACCCAGGCTGGAGTGCAATGGCGCGATCTCGGCTCACCGCAACCTCCGCCTCCTGGGTTCAGGCAATTCTCCTGCCTCAGCCTCCTGAGCAGCTGGGATTACAGGCACGCGCCACCATGCCCAGCTAATTTTTTGTATTTTTAGTAGAGACGGGGTTTCACCTTGTTGACCAGGATGGTCTCGATCTCTTGACCTTGTGATCCACCTGCCTCGGCCTCCCAAAGTGCTGGGATTACAGGCTTGAGCCACCACAACCGGCCCGAAAGTATGAGTGTTACATGCAAAAGGGAAGAGAAAATACGTGGAGTCCTGTCGAATACATCATATTAGCAGGTGACCTGGCACGGGGGCTCACGCTGTCATCCCAGCACTTTGGGAGGCCAAAGCAGGAGGATCGCTTCAGCTCAGGTGCTGGAGACAGCTCTGGGCAACACAGCGAGACCATGTCGCTACAGATTTTTTTTTTTAATTAGTTGAGTGTGGTGGTACCTGCCTGTGGTCCCAGCTACAGGGGAGGCTGAGGCAGGAGGACACCTTGAGCCCAGGAATTTCGAGCTTACAGTGAGCTATGATCGCACCACTGCAGTTCAGCCTGGGTGACAGCAAGACCCTGTCTCAAAAGGGAAAAAACAATGTTAGCAGTACTGACCTCCGACTGTAGAACTGGGTTTCCTGTTACTATCGTCATTTTTTTCTTGATGCATATCTGTGTTTTTAAAGTTTTGCAAGTGAGAAAGTCTAAAACCTGCCGGCTCACATGCAAGACCCTCCGAGCCCCAGAAGAGCTCTGTCTCTCCAGGTGCCACCTGCACCTTTCCTGCAGGAAAATCATTGTCCAAAGCTCCACCCCACACAGAGCTCTCCTCTCTTGGAAACTCCTGCCCATGTGTTCCATACACTGTTGACATATCTGTGAATTCTGAAAGAATAGAAGGAATTAGTGAGGAAGAGTTGGGTCAAAGCACTTTCTAGAAAATATCAGAAAAAGGTTAAAAAAAAGGGGGGTTGGGCATGGTGGCTCACACCTGTAATTCCAGCACTTTGAGAGACCAAGGCGGGAGGATCACCTGAGGTCAGGAGTTCAAGACCAGCCTGGCCAGCATGATGAAACTCCAGCTCTACTAAAACTACAAAAATTAGCTGGGCATAGTGGCTCACATACCTGTATTCCCAGATACTCAGGAGGCTGAGGCAGAAGAATCGCTTGAACCCAGAGATGGAAGTTGCAGTGAGCTGCACCACTGCACTTTAGCCTGGCTGACAGAGCAAGACTGTCTCACATATAAAAGTAGGAAGAATGAGGGAATTAGATGGACATGGTGGCACACGCCTGTGGTTACAGCTACTCAGGGGGCTGAGGAGGGAGGATCACTTGAGCCTGCCTGGTTGAGGCTGCAGTGAGCTATGTTCACGCCACTGCATTCCGGCATGGGTGACAAAGGGAGACCCTGTCTCAAAAAAAAAAAGAAGAAGAAGAAGAATGAGGATTAAAATAGGGATGGGGAAAAAGGAGGCATCACTGAAAATCCAAACAGCCAAGAGAAAGAAAAAGGGGTTGCATAAGAACCCAGAATACCCAGGGGTGGAAACGGAAGCTCCCAAGCTAAAAGGGTGTGTGCGTGGGACTGGAGCGGGAAGCAACTGCACAGATAAGCATGTCGACACCAGAGGGAAGAAGAGGCGTGAGCCCAGGGGACCGGGACAGCCAGAGACCCGCGTGTCCGTGTTTCCGTTCCTGCGCTGGCCCCAGCAGAATAGGCACCTTTTACATCATGCTCCTGCTAAGATCAAGGAGGCCATATGGCAGAAAACACTTTAGAAAAACAGGTGAGAAATAAAGGCAAAATAAAACGTTGACTAAATCAGAGTCTTTTGGGAGAAAATGTTGACGGCTGCTACACTCAACCCATATTTTAACGTCTGTCTAAAGCATTGTATCAAACACGGGGAGAAAATCCTACTTTAGCATTACCTCTGAAGTTAAAGTTTTCAGAGCCTTGCGATGAAATTTACATCAAATTAATTTCTGGGATTCAATGAAGCTTAAAATGAATCCATAATGAGGCACACTTCAGAGGTGTGCAGAGGAGCTTGGAGGGGCTGATGGAAGAGGTCCCCTTCCTGCCATTAACTCTAATTTCATGATGATGACACATTTCATCTGAGCACAACGCGTAATCTGAGAGATGCTATACTTTCACAATTACTATATATGCAGGACTCGTGACCAAATGCAAGTTGACTATTGCTGCATTATTATCATTAGTTAATTGAGTATCAGCAATGTGCACAATCTTATATAAGATAAAATAAAAGGTGGCTCCTGTGCTGGAGATTTATAGCTTAATTTAGGCATACTTATAATTCCAGCATAACACATACACTCTGAAAAAATGCTTATCTTAAACATGCAAGATTTCCTAAAACTGTATGGTTCCTAAACATGGCTCCCTGCTTCCAATAGAAAGCCAACAAAGAGCAGAACTTAAGAGGCTGCGCCTTCAGATAAAAGCTCTTCTGGACTGCGCACGGTGGCTCGGTGGCTCACGCCTGGCTCGGGAGGCCGAGGCGGGCGGATCACGAGGTCAAGAGATCGAGACCATCCTGGTCAACATGGAAACCCCGTCTCTACTAAAGATACAAAAAATTAGCTGGGCATGGTGGCGCGTGCCTGTAATCCCAGCTACTCAGGAGGCTGAGGCAGGAGAATTGCCTGAACCCAGGAGGCGGAGGTTGCGGTGAGCCGAGATCGCGCCTGGGTTACAAGAGCGAACCTCCGTCTCAAAAAAAAAAAAAAAGCTCTTCTATTCTTCATGTTTAAATATGAAAACCCTTAAAAGCATATCTTAAATAAATTTACTTTTTTCAGCAAAAACAAACGTAGAGTGCCGCTGAGACCCTGAAAACTATGTGCCATATAGTTCACTTTTCACGCAGGAGACACCTTCATTTCACGGTTACATTTCGGCTGAAAAGCTAGAAGTGGGATATCTTGTTTGATTTCTTCCAAATCGCAGATTCCTACTGAGAGAAATAGGATTTATATTCTTGTGTGGTCTGCCTTTCTGAACAACACACGTACAAGAAGAAACAGGTGGGTAATGTTAATAGCACTTGTGATCTAAGCACAGTCTCATCATTGTTTTTCCCCCTCCATTTTGAGAAAATGTCAAATGAAGCCAATGTGACACACCTGAGGACAGAGAAGGTAGGACTCTTGGAACCTTTGCCCTCTGTACCACATCGGCCCATCCCGAACCACGCAGGGCAGGCCCTTGGGCTGTGAGCTGGGTGCTCACCAGAAGTAATCTCTACAGAGGAAGGTTTTGTTGCCTAGTGACCTTAGATTGGATCAAAAGCAGCACAGAACAGGAAACACACAACGTTCTCCCTGTGAAGAATGAGACGCTTTTCCTCCAGCATCAACACCACACTGGCATTGCACAGCTGGTATTTTGTTAGTCAGGTGGATAGTTTGATGTTATTTATATAATGTTAGAGGATGGATCCAACGTTATTCAACGGTATAAATAATAAAGACGGGCCAGGCACAGTGGCTCAAGCCTATAATCCCAGCACTTTGGGAGGCCAAGGTGGCAGATCACCAGGTCAAGAGTTCGAGACCATGATCAAAATGTCTTTATTATTATTTATTATTATTATTTAGAGATGAAGTCTCGTTCTGTTGCCCAGGCTGGAGTGCAGTGGCACTATCTTGGCTCACTGCAACCTCTGCCTCCCGGATTCAAGCTATTCTCCTTCCTCAGCCTCCCCAGTAGCTGGGACTACAGGTGCGTGCCACCATGCCCAGCTAATTTTTGTGTTTTTTGTAGAGATGGGGTTTCTCCACTTGCCCAGGATCCTGAACTCCTGAGCACCCGTTATCAGCCCACTCAGCCTCCCGAAGTCCTGAGACTACAGGTGTCAGCACAGCGCCCGGCCTAAATCAGTTTCAGGTGCTCACTGAGCGCCTTCACCGCGCACGCGCCGCACTGCTCCATGGACGCTCACTGGGCATCTTCACCACGCGCCGCGCCGCTCCATAGGCGCTCACTGGGCATCTTCACCAGGCGCTGCGCCGCTCCATAGACGCTCACTGCGCATCTTCACCACGCGCTGCGCTGCTCCATTTTTTATTTACTGAAAGAGCCAGATCTTTGTTTCCATCCCCAAAATATACAACAACACAATTAATAAGTTTCCAGTTAGATATCCATAAAACATAATATCAACTCACTTCGTTTGCTGTTCAATTAATGTGCTGTCATCGCTTTTGAGAGCAGCTTGTCCATGGCTTATACGTCCTCACATCTGAGAATTCCTGAACATGCGCACACATTGCCAGGAAGCCCAGCCAAGGATCACTGTTAAGGCTTCCTAGACTTTGAAAAATGATGGCTCCTTTTACATATTTGCAAATTAAAACATCATTGTTTCTAGAAACCAAAACATGATATTGGAAAACAAGCCACAGCTCAGTGAAATGCACACCACGAAATCAGCAAATCAGGACATAAACTATTTACAGACCAGCAGCTGAAATGGAGAGCAGTAGCCGGGAAGCACTGCCTGGCCCCCACCCCAGGCCACAGCCTCAGGCCTCCAGCTCCCATCTCAGGTCTCCAACTCCCACCTCAAGCCTCCAGCTCCCACCCCAGGGCCTCCAAGTCCCACCCCAGGCCTCCAGCGGCTCCCACCCCAGGGCCTCCTGCTCCTACCTCAGGCCTCCTGCTCCCACCCCAGGCCTCTAGCCCCACCCCAGGGTCTCCAGTCCCCTCCCTAGGCCTCCAGCCCCCACCCCAGGCCTCTTGCTCCCACCCCAGTCCTCAAGCCTCCACCCCAAGGTCTCCAGCCCCCACTCCAAGGCCTCCAGCCCCCCACCCCAGGGCCTCTTGCTCCCACCCCAGACCTCCAGCTCCCACCTTAGGACTTCCAGCCCCTGCCCCAGGCCCTCTTAGTGCCCAGCTGGTCCTTGGAACTGGTGTGAAGAGCAGACTGATTTGTAACCACTATTCCACTGCTGGAACAAAGATTGATATTTGCTCAAAACACGTTTACGACAAAAGTCAGTAAAAATGTATTCTGAAAACAAACCTGCAATCATAATAGACAGCAACACTGCGCAGAAAAACGTCTTCCAACACATCCAAATCTTCAGGGTTTGGGGTTTCTCAACCAGTGATAGAAACAGCTATAGCTGCCCTCTGCCCAAATCATTTCCACCCGCTGCACTTGAAGCGGGAAGCCCAGGGCTCTGCAGGAGAGGCGCTCCTGTTCAGGGAATTCCCCGGGCTGTGCGGGAGAGTCGTCCTATCCGGAGGCCCTGCACCTCCTAGGCTGCCTCTGCCCTCCCAAGAACCAGGCCCGCTGCCCTCCCAGCAGAGCTGAACAGGGCAGCTCAGAGTGGGACGCAGCCACGAACAGAGCCCGTGGAACTCCGTGAGGGCTCCTGCGGTTTCTGAAATTCTTTCCCTGAAGATTCCAAAAGCACAGCTCAGGGAACCTTGCGTTAACATTCAGAAATCTCCATGGAGTTGGGTCCTGAGCCACCAGATTTGCCGGTAACATCTCAGCGCGAATCACACAGGGATTTGATAACAGGAAGGAGGGAAAGAATGCGGGAGAGGGGTAGGAATGAGCCATGTCCCAGGGCCAGGGCACAGTGCGTGTGGGGACCAGGCCAGGCCTCAGGGCAGTCCCACTGCTCCACACGCCGCATACGACTCTCCAAGGCCCCTGCCAAGCGCTTCCCTCCCCTCTGGGGCGGGATGTGCGTACAGTGTCTGTGCACAGGTGGCTGGGCCCGGAGCTTCTGTTCTGCACCCTGCTCGACACCTGCCTCGCCTGCCTGGCAGCCACTGGTTCTGGGCCCTCTAGGGCCTGCTCGCACGTGAACTCTGAGTCTCCCCAGACAAGGAGTCGAGAACTGAGTCTGAACTGAGCATTCCATCATGGGCCAGAGCATGGCTGTGGAGTGTGCCCTCGGCCCTCCCTCCTGGGAACGAGACTCAAGGAGGCTCTGACCCAGCCCAGGGCACCCGGGCACCCGCCCCTGGGCAACCGCAGCCTCTGCTGGCACCATGCGCTGTCAGCCGGGCCACGTGCGCAGCCTGCACGCCGGGGTCAGGCATCTCTGCTCCTGGACTCCGCTCAGCCCGAGGATCTTCCTGGGTACTCCTCCCTGTAGCCTCCTCCCTGTGGCCTCCTCCCCTCGGGCTCCCCTCCGCCCAGGACCTTCACCACAGCCGGGCAACCCCCACCCGCAACCCTGCCCCTTCACTTGCCACAGGGACCCCTGTCGGGAAACCTTTCAGCGCCTGACTTCATTTTGGCATCTTCTTCCCAGATGAGCCGAAAACCAGTTGGGGGAGAAAATTCACCTTCCTTTTCACCAACATCAAACTGAGATTTCGAATGTCTTCAACCACAAAAGCGGGTGCCACACCGCGGTGGTGCTGTGGGACCTGCGACCTCGGCAGACGGAGGCCACAGGCCTCTCCCGCCCTGAGATGCTTGTGCCACGGCTTCCAGTTGCGGCAGTGGGCGTTGTCATGTAATGTACCCTGTAACGTACCCGTTAAAAGCACGTGTGTTGCTCTGTCAGCTTTTTAAATTATCATACTAATTGTATCTCAATCTCATTCTTTGGTAATTTTGTGTATTTTATTTTGTGCATTTTAAAGTTCTTCTGGGAGGGGTGGATAGGCCTCACCAGACTCCCGAGGACTTCCCCACATGGAAAGGTAGGAACCTGCCCTCCAGCCAGCCTTTCACATCCCAGCTCCAAACACAGCTTGCCCGGGGCTAAAACTGGTTAAACTCACCTCTGCCAGAGAATAATGGCAAGAAGTCAGAAAGATTTATTCTCCTTATTCTTCTGGAACTGAGCTCCAAGGACCACAGAGAGCTCCAGCCCCGTGCGGCCCCACCAGGCTCTTTTTCCTCCAGCTAGGAGGGGTGTAGCCCCCTCCCGCTGGCCCCTGGACATACCCACAGGTGTGGCTTGCAGGAGCCAGCTGCCGCAGAGCCCAGGCCTCCACTCCGTGTCAGCCTGCCAGCCAGGCAAAGGACATCATTTTCCATTCACAAAGACCCACCATTTTCCTGCTTCGGTTTCCCTGAACTCCACAGCAGGAGGAAACAGCTCCCCTAAGAGCAGCCGCCTGGGAGGCAGCATCGTGGCCCGTTATCCACCTGGCTCCCAGTCCTGGGGCTGCATGCTGCTCCTGCATCCTCCCTGGCATTTGACCGGCAATGCTTGCAGGCATCCTGTTCTCCTGCCAGGGCCACGCTGTGCTGGCACGAGCCCCTGGTGGAGGGCACAGACTCCAAACGCCGTTCCAAGTCAAACCCCAGCGTGAACCAGGCTCCCGCAGATGCCGCACGCACACGACTGCGCTGCCTCCTCCCCGCGCCATTCGCCCACCCGCCCGTTGTTCCTTTGCCTGAGGTGGGTGCAGCCCGCGCCCTCCCCGCGGCTTCCTGGGGGTGCCAGGCTCCCCGCTGCGCTCAGGTAACTGCCTGCATCCGTTTCGTGCTCGGTTTGCTCCCGACAGCTACATCTCGGAATTGCTCCTTGAGTGTCTGTCACTTGCAGGCAACTGCAGACCCAGGTCTCACAGCTTCTCATCAGCGTTTCCGCTCATTCACCGAAGATTTCCAAACCGATACCTGCAGGACATTAGCGATATCTGCAGACTGGCTGCCGAAAACCAACCCGTTCTGTTTGCGAATGCATGCACGGAGCCGCATCGTGTAAAACTGGCTTGTTCCAAGACTCCGTGTTGAAAACCAGTCGTTATTCATCGCACACCGGTTCTGATTGTTTGAAAACAAGAGGCAGGACTTGGCAGGGAGAGGCTTCAGTGGGCTTCAGATGAGCTGCGTGAGAGCAGCGTCCTCAGGCACAGCACTGACCTTAGTGCCTCGAAGGTGCACCTTAAAAACAAAACTGCTGTGGCCTTGAGGGAAGAAATGAAGAGTGGGTGGAAGAGGACAGTGACTTTCAGGCCCTCTCAAGGCCATCGCACCATAATCTCCCTCAGGCTTTGCTACGGCTCAGAGCCATGCACGCTGGGACTGTAGAATCTCTGAGCTTGAATTTGCAGCTCAGGTGTGGTGCCTAGACTGCCCAACCGTGCTGTCTTCAAGGCCGTCCCACCTGTCTGGGCCTCCACGTGCCTGCAGGGATTGGCCATTGCGAGGCATTGGGGCTGGGCTCCGTGATACTGGCCTCCAGGGATTGGCCGTGCGAGGGTATGTGGCTGGGCTCCATGGCACCAGCCTCCTGGGATCGGCTGTGGGAGGCAGTGGGGCTGGGGTCCGTGGTGCCAGCCTCCCAGGATCGGCTGTGGGAGGCAGTGGGGCTGGGCTCCGTGGCACCATCCTCCCAGGATCGGCTGTGGGAGGCAGTGGGGCTGGGCTCCGTGGCACCAGCCTCCTGGGATCGGCTGTGGGAGGCAGTGGGGCTGGGCTCCGTGGTGCCAGCCTCCCAGGATCAGCTGTGGGAGGCAGTGGGGCTGGGCTCCGTGGTACTGGCCTCCAGGGATTGGCCGTGCGAGGCTATGTGGCTGGGCTCCGTGGCACCAGCCTCCCGGGATCGGCTGTGGGAGGCAGTGGGGCTGGGCTCCGTGGTGCCAGCCTCCCAGGTGACTGCTCTTGGCTGTGTGCCTTGTGGCCAGCAGGGCTCAGCGAGGTGCCCGCCACGTCTGCAGCCAGCAGCTCTGGAGGAACTCCAGGACAAATGCAAATCCTCCACATTCCTGAGTCTCCATTTCCTGGTTTGCCAAGTGGGACAACATTCCCGGCCTAACGGGGATGCTGGATTCTTCGGGGGATGGTGCATGGAAGCCTCATGGGAGCCAAGCACTCTGCACTTCGGAACAGAGCTGCAGCAGCTGGCTGGGACCTTTGCCTTCTGGTCTGTGTGCAGCTCTTCGCCTCCTCCTCTGTATCACAGAAATGCAAATCCTGGCTCCTCGCTCTCACCCACATGACAAGGTGGGCATGCTCAGAGGGCTCAGTGTTCACCCTGCCGGTCCAGCTGCTGCCACAGCGTGCCCCAGCGTCCTGCACCAGCGCAGCCCTTCACACCCTCACCCCACTCAGCAGGTGGCACCGCTGCGGCCCCACCCCTGTCCTGAGCCTCAGCGGCAGCCAGGGTGAGGACCACCTGAACTTGAGTAATCATCGCCACCCGGTCTGTGAGCACCTATGAGCCAAACACGTTATTACAATTATACATCGTATAAAACAGCAGAACAGGAATTACTAGCTTCATTTTATAGATAAGGGAACAAAGGCTTGAGGAGCTTCAGTGACCGCCCCAAATCATAGCAGTGGTGGTTGGTGGGAAAGTCAGCATTTGAACCCAGGTCCACTTGAACTCAAAACTCTTTTCCTTCCGCCATTTGCAGTGCAAGCTCAGCCGGTGGGAGACTGATCAGAGCTGGACAGACAAGGGCAGGCTGGCCAGTTGGCAGAGCACAGGGTGAAAGCGTGGGGTCATTCTAGACAGATGATGGACAAATAATAAATGACAGATCGATAGATACATGACAGATAGATGACGGATGGATGGATGGAATGACGGACAGATAGACAAATAGAAACACTGTAGGTAGAGAGATGGTAGACGGATAGTTTATGGGTAATAGATTGATAGGCAGATGATAGCTAGATGGACGGAGCACAGATGATAGCTGAATAGTTGATCAATAATAAGTAGTTGATAGATGACGGGTAGATGTCATTTTCGTTTTCATTAGTCTGAGTTTGTTTTCATCGTAAACATTTGCAGCTACGTCATCCACCAGCCTTCTGAGGCGGAACGCAAGCTCCTCTGTGAAGTGGGGACCGTAATGCCACCGTTTGCACAAACCGCAGTCAAAACGCATTTCTTATCATTCTCAGTTTGTTTCTCTTAACGTGGAGGAGGATTTTTAAAACACTTTCAAAGCAATAAAAAACAGCAGAATCCAATTATACTTGCATGATTTTTCCGACTTTCACTGATGACTTGACCAACCTGATTGAACAGTAATTGTTTTTAGCAACTTATTTTTTTTAGTCTTTTCTAAACTTCCAACTAAGTTTTCATAGAAGTGAAAATTCCCTTATGCCCTTGCTCCTCATATTTCATTAGTGGGAATGCTATTTAATTAAATTATGCAGTCACAGAACCATGGAACGTTGGAAGCAACCCCCGAGTCCTGTGAGTGCAGAAGGGCAAGATGGGGCAGGGGCTGCAGGTGGCAGGGAGCCACAGCAGGCTGAGAGTGAGTGTGGACCCCCATCAGCTGCCGAGCGGTCTGCCTGGGCAGGTGGGCTTCATGTTCCCTGTGCCTACCCGGCCGTCCCCCAGCACCTCCATCTCTCCTGTTGACACCTACGTCTTCACAGTCCTTGGCTCGCTGGCCCCCAGCCCACTGTGAGTTAAAACCAGCAGAGTGGCTGTTGGTCACCCTGAGGGCACCCATGACAGAAGCTCAAGAGGTGTCGGGCTCCAGAAAAGAGGCCAGTCCCCTGCAGCCAGCACCCACCCAGGGGAAGCTGCAGAGTCCTCTTGAAAATACCCCCTGATCTTCATCATCTCCACTTCAGGAAATAAGAAAACGTACAATGTACCTGAGGAAACCTTCATCAGTAATGTACAGCACAGTAATTCTTTTTATCTTTTTTAATTTTTTTGAGACAGCCTCCCTCTGTCACCCAGGCTGGAGTGCAGCAGCATGAACTCGGGTCACTGCAGCCTCGATGTCCCGGGGCTCAGGTGATCCTCCCACCTCAACCTCCAGAGTAGCAGGGACCACAGGCATGCGCCACCACATCTGGCTAATTTGGGGTTTTTGTCTGTTTGTTTTTTTGCTTTTTGGTAGAGGATGGTTTTTGCCATGATGCCCAGGCTATTCTCAAACTCCTGGCTCAAGCAATTCCTCCTAATATTTCTTGAAAGATTTTTTTTTAATTTTAAGATTCGCCCTTGAGGAAGCAGGGTTTAACTCACTGGTAGAGGTTCCCTCACTGGAGAATCTCTCGTGACCTCAGCAGTGTGGTCTCCAGGAAGAAGTTAACAATGTTTCTCAGTTTGCCCTAGATGTAGGCAGGAGGTGTGCTGACACTATGTGAAGTTCAGAAAAAGTAAGTGATTTGTCCAACATTGAGTCAAGGAGCATCAAGGTCTATTCACTTCAAATCAAGTTCCTCATTCACTGCAACTCAACGTGAATGAAAGTAAGGGTGGGAGTAAGAGCCAAATACTTGGCTGGCAAGATGGCAGAATAGGAGCAGCTCTGGTCTGCAGCTTCCAGCGAGATCAACCCAGAAGGTGGGTGATTTCTGCATTTCCAAATGAGGTGCCCAGCTCATCTCATTGGGACTGGTTAGATGGTGGGTGCAGCCCACAGAGGGCGAGCTAAAGCAGGGTGGGGCATCGCCTCACCTAGGAAGCGTGAGAGGTCAGGGAACTCCCTCCCCTAGCCAAGGGAAGCCATGAGGGACTGGGCCGTGAGGAATGGTGCACTCCAGCCAGGATATTATGCTTTTCCTGTGGAATTCGAGATCCGCAGACCAGGAGATTCCCTCGGGTGTCTGTAACACCAGGACCCTGCATTTCAAGCACAAAACTGGACAGCCATTTGGGCAGGCACCGAGTTGGCTGCAGAAGATTTTTTTCATACCCAAATGGTTCCTGGAATACCAGCAAAACAGAACCATTCATTCCCTGGAAAGGGGGCTGAAGCCAGGGAGCCACGTGGTGTAGCTCAGCGGATCCCACCCCCATGGAGCCCAGCAGGCTACCATCGACTGGCTTGAAATTCTCTCTGTCAGCACAGCAGTCTGAAGTCAACCTGGGGTGCTCCAGCTTGGTGAGGGGAAGGGCATCCACCAATACTGAGGCTTGAGTAGGTGGTTTTCCCCTCACAGTGTAAACAAAGCCACTGGGAGGTCTGGACTGCGTGGAGCCCACCACAGCTCAGCAAAGCCACTGTAGCCAGACTGCCTCTCTGATTCCTCCTTCTTGGCAGGGCAGCTCTGAAAGAAAGGCAGCAGCCCCGGTCAGGGGCTTATAGGTAAAACTCCCATCTCCCTGGGACAGAGCACCTGTGGGAAGAGGCGGCTGTGGTCACAGCTTCAGCAGACTTAAACATTCCTGTCTGCCAGCTCTGAAGAGAGCAGGAGATCTCCCAGCAGAGTTCTCAAGCTCTGTTAAGGGATAGACTGCCCCCTCAAGTGAGTCCCTAACCCCGATACCTCCTGACTGGGGGACACCTCCCAGCAGGGGTCAACAGACACCTCATACAGGAGAACTCTGGTTGGCATCTGGTGGGTGTCCCTCTGGGATAAAACTTTCAGAGGAAGGGACACAGCATCTTTGCTGCTCTGTAGCTTCTGCTGGTGATACCCAGGCAAATAAGGTCTGGAGGGGACCTCCAGCAAGGGAACAAAACTGAACAGAGAATGAGTTTGACAAATTGACTAAAGTGGGCTTCAGAAGACGGGTAATATAAACCTCCTCTAAGCTAAAGGAGTATGTTCTAACCCAATGTAAGAAAGTTAAGAACTTTGAGAAAAGGTTAGAGAAATTGCTAACTAGAATAACCAGTTTAGAGAAGAAGATAAATGACCTGATGGAGCTGAAAAATACATCACCAGAACTTCATGGAGCATACACAAGTATCAATAGCCAAATAGATCAAGTGGAAGAAAGGCTATCAGAGATTGAAGATCAACTTAATGACATAAAGTGTGAAGACAAGATTAGAGAAAAAAGAAAGAAATGAACAAAGCCTCCAAGAAATACGGGACTATGTGAAAAGACCAAACCTACATTTGATTGGTGTACCTGAGAGTGATGAGGAGAATGGAACCAAGTTGGAAAACACTCTTCAGGACATTATCCAGGAGAACTTTCCCAACCTAGCAAGGTATGTCAATATTCAAATTCAGGAATACAGAGAACACCATAAAGATATTCCTTGAGAAGATCAACCCCAAAACACATAATCATCAGATTCACCAAGGTTGAATTGAAGGGAAAAATGTTAAGGGCAGCCAGAGAGAAAGGTCAGGTGACCCACAAAGGGAAGTCCATCAAACTAACTGTGGATCTCTCTGCAGAAACCCTACAAGCCAGAGTAGAGTAGGGGCCAATATTCAACATCCTTAAAGAAAATAATTTTCAACCCAAAATTTCATATCCAGCCAAACTAAGCTTCATAAACAAGGGAGAAATAAAATCCTTTATAGACAAGCAAATGCTGAGAGATCACATGACCACCAGACCTGCCTTGCAAGAGCTCCTGAAGGAAGCACTAAACATGGAAAGGAACAACCAGTAACAGCCACTGTAAAAGCATACCCAATTGTAAAGGTCATCAACACTATGAAGAAACTGCATCAACTAATAGGCAGAATAACCAGCTAACATCATAATGACAGGATCAAATTCACACATAACATTAACCTTAAATGTAAATGAGTTAAATGCCCCAATCAAAAGACACAGACTGGCAAATTTGATAAAGAGTCAAGACCCATCTGTGTGCTGTATTCAGGAGACCCATCTCACATGCAAAGACCCAAAAAGGGATGGAGGAATATTTATTTATATTTATCAAGCAAATGGAAAGTAAAAACAAGCAGGGGTTGCAATCCTACGTCTTGATAAAGCAGACTTTAAGCCAACAAAGATCAAAAAAAAGACAAAAAAGTGCACTACACATGTTAAAGGGTCAATGCAACAAGAAGAGCTAACTATCCTAAACATATATGCACCCAATACAGGAGCACCCAGATTCATAAAGCAAGTCCTTAGAGACTTACAAAGAGACTTAGACTCCCACACAATAATAGTGGGAGACTTTAACACCCCACTGTCAATATTAGCCAGATCAATGAGACAGAAAATCAACAAGACTATTCAGGGCTTGAACTCAGCTCTGGACCAAGAGGACCTAATAGACATCTACGGAACTCTCCACCACAAAACTACAGAATATACATTCTTCTCAGCACCACATCATACTTATTCTAAAATTGACCATATAATTGGAAGTAAAATACTCCTCGGCAAATGCAAAAGAATGAAAATCATAACAAACAGTTTCTCAGACCACAGTGCAATCAAATTAGAACTCAGGATTAAGAAACTCACTCAAAATTGTATAACTACATGGAAACTGAACAACCTGCTCCTGAATGACAACTGGGTAAATAACGAAATTAAGTCAGAAATAAGTTCTTTTAAGCCAATGAGAACAAGACACAACATGTTTAGAGGGAAATTTATAGCTCTAAATGTCCATGAGAGAAAGCAGGAAAGATCTAAAATCAACACACTAACATCACAATTAAAAGAACTAGAGAAGCAAGAGCAAACAAATTCAAAAGCCAGCAGAACACAAAGAAATGACTAAGAGCAGAGCAGAATGGAAGGACACAGAGTCACAAAAAAAACCCTGCAAAAATCAATGAATCTAAGAGCTGAGTTTTTTTGAAAATATCAACAAAATAGATAGGCCACTAGACAGACCAATAAAGAAGAAAAGAGAGAAGAATCAAATAGACATAACAAAAAATGATAAAGGTAAATTACCACTGATCTCACAGAAATAAAAACTACCATCAGAGAATACTATAAACACCTCTACACAAATAAACTAGAAAAATCTAAAAGAAATGGATAAATTCCTGAACATATACACCCTCCCAAGACTAAACAAGAAGAAGTAGAATCTCTGAATAGACCCATAACAAGTTCAGAAATTGAGGCAATAATTAATAGCCTACCAATCAAAAAAAGCCCAGAACCAGACGAATTTACAGCCAAATTCTACCAGAGGTACAAAGAGAGCTGGTATCATTTCTTCTGAAACTATTCCAAATAGAAAAAGAGGGACTCCTCCCTAACTCATTTTATGAGACCAGCATCATCCTGATACCAAAACCTGGCAACAGGTTCAATGTGCAGAAATCACAAGCATTCCTATACACCAAAAACAGACAGAGAGCCAAATCAAGAGTGAGCTCCCATTCACAATTGCTACAAAGGGAAAAAATACCTAGGAATACAGTTTACAAGGTATGTGAAGGACTTCTTCAAGGAGAACTACAAACCACTGATCAAGAAAATAAGAGAGGACAAAAACAAGTGGAAAAACATTCCATGCTCATGGATAGGAAGAATGAATATCATGAAAATGGCCATATTGCCCAAAATAATTTATAGATTCAATATTATCCTCACCAAGCTACCATTGACTTTCTTCACAGAATTTGAAAAAACTACTTTCAATTTTATATGGAACCAAAAAAGATCCTGTATAGCCAAGACAATCCTAAGCAAAAAGAATAAAGCTGGCAGCTTCACGCTACCTGACTTTAAACTATACTACAAGGCTATAGTAACCAAAACAGCATGGTACTGGTACCAAAATAGATATATAGATAAATGGAACAGAACAGAGGCCTCAAAAATAAGACCACACATCTACAACCATCTGATCTTTGACAAACCTGACAAAAACAAGCAATAGGGAAAGGATTCCCTATTTAATAAATGGTGTTTGGAAAACTGACTAGCCAACTGACTAGGCAGAAAACTGACTATGCAGAAAACTGGGACTGGATCCCTTCCTTACACCTTATACAAAAATTAGCTCAAGATGGATTAAGGATTTAAACATAAGACCTAAAACCATAAAAACCCTAGAATAAAACCTAGGCAATACCATTCAGGATATAGACATGAGTAAAGACTTTATGACTAAAACACCAAAGCAATGGGAACAAAAGCCAAAATTTACAAATGGGATCTAATTAAACTAAACAGCTTCTGCACAGCAAAAGAAACTATCATCAGAGTGAACAGAAAACCTACAGAATGGGAGAAAAATTTTGCAATCTATCCATTTGACAAAGTTCTAATATCCAGAATCTACCAAGAACTTAAACAAATTTACTAGGAAAAAAAATAAGTCCATCAAAAAGTGGGTGAAGGATCTGAACAGACACTTCCCAAAAGAAGACATTTATGCAGCCAACAAACATATGAAAAAAGTGACCATCATCATAGTGACCATCATCACTGGTCATTAGAGAAATGCAAATCAAAACCACACTGAGATACCATCTCATGCCAGTAGAATGGTGATCATTAAAAAGTCAGGAAACAACAGATGCTGGAGAGGATGTGGAGAAATAGGAACACTGTTACACTGCTGGTGGGAGTGTAAATTAGTTCAACCATTGTGGAAGACAGATGGCGATTCCTCAAAGATCTAGAACCAGAAATACCCTTTGACCCAGCAATCCCATTACTGAGTATATACCCAAAGGATTATAAATCATTCTACTATAATGACACACACACACTAATGTTTACTGCAGCACTATTCACAATAACAAAGACCTGGAACCAACCCAAATGCCCATCAGTGATAGACTGGATAAAGAAAATGTGGCACATATACACCATGGAATACTATGCAGCCATAAAAAGGATGAGTTCATGTCCTTTGCAGGGACATGGATGAAGGTGGAAACCACCATTCTCAGAAAACTAACACAAGAACAGAAAACCAAACACCACATGTTCTCACTCATAAGTGGAGTTAAACAATGAGAACACATGGACACAGGGAAGGGAACATCACACACCAAGGCCTGCTGGGGGTAGGGGGCTAGGGGAGGGATAGCATCAGGAGAAATACCTAATGTAGATGATGGGTTGATGGATGTAGCAGACCACCATGGCACATGTATACCTATGTAATAAATCCACACATTCTGCACATGTACCCCAGAACTTATAAAGTATAAAAAAAACTTTTTTAATTTAAAATTTTTTTAAAAGATCCGAATCCAGTCTCAAAATATGGTCTCTTGTATATTCCCCAGGATAAGGCAGTCTTCCACTTCTAGACCTGTTAATTAACGACACTGACATTACAAACTTTAAAACTACTTCCAAATCCCAAGTAAACCATTGTTTGTTGACCTGATCAGGATTACTTACTAATTCTTGAAATGACATTCTCAGTCATTTCAAGAATAATTACTCATTAATTCTTAAAATGCCCACCTGGCGCCCGTCTGTAGAGGCCTGGGTGACTCGAATCCAGCACTGCTATGTGATCCGATGCTTCGGGGTGTGGGCCCATCTCAGAGGCATCGTTCTGAGAACCGGGAAGCAGCTCTTGCAAGTCCCACTGAAGAGCCATGGCTTTGTCAGGCATCGCTGCATTCTCCAGGGAGTTCTGCGCTCAGGAATGAAGCCGGCTGAGCAGGGGCTCTGAGGCCACTGCTTCCCAGGACGGGCCGAGCCTGTGTAGCAAATGCTCAGAGCCTGTCAGCCCAGGGGGAACAAGTCAGCCCTGGAAACCAGCCCTATACCACCCTGCGCCGGGAACATCCCCCATGCCACAGTCTTTGCCACTGGGTCCGCTGGAGTCCCCGTGGCTTCTTGCTGCACTGATCGTGCTTCTTAAAAAAGGCTTGAAAATGACACCAGGGCCGGCACGTGTAACCCAGCAGATGGTGCTCATTTTTGCTGCTGGTTGTCTTAGAAAGGGAGAGGGCAAAACACAGATAAATCATCTCCAAAGACGCTCCTGAGAAAATCCATGTTTTGTCTAGATTGTTCCTGCTTTAGACAGCTCAGGATGAGCTTGTCATGATTCCCGGAAGGCAGAGACGTGGACCACAGAACCTGGGTGAGTGCTGACAAGGAACACAGTTGACAAAGTAGGATGCATGTGTCCACCCCTTATTAGGTGAGCGACCACAGAAAGCGCATTTTCATCCCCCAGGCTTCTGTATACTCTTGTGTGGAGTAACAACTCTATCACTACTGTCTGAACATGGGCGACGCCCAGAATCCCAGAGTCAGAACCTAACTACCTGAAACCACCGTGTTCAGAGGCAGGGCCTCTGGGGAGTGATGAAGTCCTGAGGGCCGCGTGTCATGAATGATTTGTGCCCTTATGAAAGAGGCTGGAGCAGGCTCCCAGCACCCTTTGGCAACTTCAGGATACCTTGAAAGCCCACTCATGAGGAACAGGCCCTTGCAGACCTAAATCTGCTGGCGCCTCCAGAACCATGAGCAATAAAATTCTGTTGTTTGTAAATGACTCAGTCTTCAGTACTTTGTTGCTGGAGCCAGAACAGGCTAAGGCATCTGTCAGTGTTCCCAAGGAAGGCTCCACAGGGCAGTCACTGCTCAGAATACTCCAAGCAAAAGGGTTCCATGACCCAGCGCACGTGACACGTGGCCACTGTGGGACTCTCAGAGATCACCGTGGCCTTCGTAAACTGAGAGCCCCACAGACTGGGAGCAATGAGTCTCCTTAGCTGTATTAAGCATTTCCTAAACCCACGTGCTTATTGGCCGTTCATAAATCTCTGGGGAAATGTCTGTGTAAATCCTTTCCCCGTGTGTGAGTTGGGTTATTTGGTTTTATTACTGTGTTGTGACAGTCCTTTACATATTCTGAATTTAAGTTCCTCTAGTTTGCAAATACTCTTTCTACTCTTCGAGTTGTCTTCTCACCTTCTTGATGGTATCATTTCAGTACAAAATCTTTAGTTTTGATGAAGCCTGATTTTTACCTATTTTTTTTTCTTTTGTTGCCTGTATTTTCCACATCCTGTCTAAGAAACCACTGACTAACTCAAGGGCATAACTAACATTTGCTCCTGTGTTTCCTTCTAAGAGTTTTAGAGTTTTGATCTCACACTTAGGTCTATAATCCATTGTGAGTTAATGTGTGTGTGTGTGTGTGTGTGTGTGTGTGTGTGTGTGAGGTAGGGATCAGAGTTCATTCTCTTTATGTGGAAATTCAGTTGCCTCAGCAGAATTTGTAGAAATTGTCCATTGAATTTTCTTGGCATTCTTGTCAAAAATCAATTGACCATATGCACAAGGGTTTATTTAGGGGCTTTACATTTCATCTCATTGTTCTAAGTCTTTTCCTCTAAGTCTTTTCCGGAACCATGCCACCATGATTACTGTACTTCCTAGCACATTTTGAAATCAGAAAGCATGACCCTTCAATTTTGTTCTTTTTCAAGCTGATTTTGCCTCTTCTGAGTCTCTTTCTTTCCCATATGAATTTGAACATGGGCTCGTGGATGTCTCTAAGGAGCACAGGGAGTCTCTTTCTTTCCCATATGAATTTGAACATGGGCTCGTGGATGTCTCTAAGGAAGCACAGGGAGTCTCTTTCCCATATGAGTTTGAACATGGGCTTGTGGATGTCTCTAAGGAAGCACAGAGAGTCTCTTTCCCATATGAGTTTGAACATGGGCTCGTGGATGTCTCTAAGGAGCACAGGGAGTCTCTTTCTTTCCCATATGAGTTTGAACATGGGCTCGTGGATGTCTCTAAGGAGCACAGGGAGTCTCTTTCCCATATGAATTTGAACATGGGCTCGTAGATGTCTCTAAGGAGCACAGGGAGTCTCTTTCTTTCCCATATGAATTTGAACATGGGCTCGTGGATGTCTCTAAGGAGCACAGGGAGTCTCTTTCCCATATGAATTTGAACATGGGCTCGTGGATGTCTCTAAGGAGCACAGGGATTTTGCTTTCCTGGAGTTGTCAGCCTCCTCTAACCTGGCACCAGTTAGTGGCAGGTGGATCCTGAGCATGCGCAGAGCAGTGGGGTAGAAAGACCACAATAGAGACGGGGTGTGGAGATGTCAGGGCCAAGGCCAGTTACATGATGATCACCGTCACTTTAGTAAATAGTGACAATGAGGGGTGCTGTTTCTAAAACTCCTTTGTTTATCCTACAATCCCCCCATCCTTTAAACTAGACCTCAGCCCCCAGACCTCAGAAAAAGGAGGCTGCAGGATAAATGGGAAAAAAATCAAAAATGACTCAGCAGCCAGGCACCATGGCTCATGCCCGTAATCCCAGCACCTGAGGAGGCCAAGGCAGGCGGATCACTGAGGCCAGAAGTTGGAGACCAGTCTGGGCAACATGGCGAGACCCCATCTGTACAAAAAGTATTAAAATGGGCCAGGCATGGTGGCACACACCTGGTCCCGGTTACTCAGGAGTCTGAGTAAGGCAACACTGGCTGACAACACACACGTGATTCTGCAAGCATGATATGTATGTACAGGTGAGCCTGGCTGATGACATGTAATTCTGCACACATGATATGTACGGGCAACGTTGGCTGACGACACACACGTGATTCTGCACACATGACATGCATGTACAGGCAATCCTGGTTGATGACACACGTGATTCTGCACACATGATTCTGCACACATGATATGTACAGGCAACGTTGGCTGATGACACACACGTGATTCTGCACACATGACACGTATGTACAGGCAATCCTGGTTGATGACACACGTGATTCTGCACACATGATACGTACGGGCAACGTTGGCTGACGACACACACGTGATTCTGCACACATGACATGTATGTACAGGTGAGCCTGGCTGATGACATGTAATTCTGCACACATGATATGTACAGGCAACATTGACTGACGACACACATGTGATTCTGCACACATGACATGTATGTACAGGCAATCCTGGTTGATGACACATGTGATTCTGCACACATAATATGTACAGGTGATGCTGGCTGATGACACACACATGATTCTGCACACATGACATGTATGTACAGGCAATCCTGGTTGATGACACATGTGATTCTGCACACATAATATGTACAGGCGACGCTGGCTGATGACACACACATGATTCTGCACACATGATATGTATGTACAGGTGAACCTGGCTGACAACACACACGTGATTCTGCAAGCATGATATGTATGTACAGGTGATTCTGGCTGATGACACACACGTGATTCTGCACACATGACATGTATGTACTGGTGAGCCTGGCTGATGACATGTAATTCTGCACACATGATATGTACAGGCGATGCTGGCTGATGACATACACATGATTCTGCACACATGATATGTATGTACAGGTGAACCTGGCTGACAACACACACGTGATTCTGCAAATATGATATGTATGTACAGGTGAGCCTGGCTGATGACATGTAATTCTGCACACATGATATGTATGTACAGGTGATTCTGGCTGACGACACACACGTGATTCTGCACACATGATATGCAGGCGACGCTGGCTGACAACAGAGTGGCAGGGAAGGAAGGTTATATGTTAAACTGAAAGACACCATAAAAGAATTCAAACGATACACAGATTTCTGCTTTATTTTGTATAGCCACGAGCTAAAACCTTAACATAATAACCCAACTCATTGTTATTAATTCCATTTCTGTTTCTTAAAAGATTTCACGAGAAGAATTCATAGAATTCCTGTTCAAAAGAGCCCAGAACTGTGCTGCTTAGATTATGCCAGAAATGGTCTCCTATGGTCATGGATATCCAGGGAAGCAGAAGCTGGAAAGAAAAATCTCTCATCCCAGCAGAACAGAACCATCAACTGGGATCTCTAAAACAAGGTGTGTGAGACACGCAGGCTGCAGATCTTAGCAACGGGTGGTCCACAGAGCAGTGCGGGCTCCTGAAAATAATACCGGTTAGATAATTTCTGCACATTACACAGATAGGTATAGAGACAGAGGCAGGGAGAGGCGTGGGAGTGAGATATACACTGGGTATGAATTATTGGTTCGGATATAGATTGGCACAGAGACGTGTGTGTGTCTCACGGACCTGTAAGTCTCATCTTTGCTCCATGTTTGTATGCTACAAAACACTTCCCTTCCTTTTGACCTGATTCATGTGTGAATATGAAAGTAGCATGTCCCCATGTCGCCAAAACTCTCAAAGAATGAGCTAATGCTATTAAAAGGAGTGAGGAAGGAGCCGCTGGGACACTGCACCTGCTGCGGTGAGTTATTGGTCTCTTAACGGTCTGCAGCCCACCCCGTCACTGATCCCCTGTATTTACCCTTAAGGCACTTCGCAGCTGCTGAATGGCTGTCTATGGCAGTTTGGTGGAAACAATAATAATACATTATAAATCAATGAAAATGAAGTTTTGCTGTGATAATCGGATATAGATTTGCCAACATTTGTATGAAATTCAATTCTGTTTGATTGCATCAGCATATGTTGTGTGGCACGGCAGCGCTATTGATTTGAAGGTTCTTATCCATATGTCTAAATTATTTCCATTACATCTTTGCATTACTGTTTAGAAATAACCTGGGTAAACCAAAGCCGTTTGTTCCGTTTCCAGCGGTGTTTTCTTCCGATTCCAGTTCAATGCTCAGGTCTGTATTTTGAATGCAAAGCGGCGTCTTTTTTGAAGCCCTCCTTTCTTTAACAAGAGCTAATGCTGAGCCATAACGGTAATGCGCCTATTTCCATTTTTAACATCCATTGTTGCCATTATTGGTATTATTGCCATTGTTATCTTTCTCTGAGAGCATCTGACTGTTATGATGGGTCAGATTTTCAAACAGCACTTTAAACGATTCCACACGCTACAGCTACACATTAATCGTCTTTAAAAAAAAAAAGTATGGTTGTGCATCTGAGCGAGGGACAATTAATCAGTGAAAACCGAATTTCCATCACAGAGTTGAAAAGAAAGAAACCCAAAGGGGGAAAGCGCTTGTCTCTGTCTACTGCTTCACAGTCTCAAAAACTCTTCGGCTACATTCAGCTGACATAACATCCTTTAGAACAGATGGACCAGGCTCGGTTACCCCCGTTTTGAAGCAGGGAGGAAGACCCATTCTTGTGAGGATTTGAGCTACAGCTCAGGGCTCCGGATTTCTACCCAGGAAAATCCCCATCTCAGCTCACAGATCCAGTTTTCCTTCACTCCAAATCTTCAGTTAATGTTACCTTACGGGTGGGACACGTGAGGGGGAGTTAATATATTCACTTAATGAGGGTTTTCTGCTTTAAAATGAAATTGATTTCTAAATAACTGCACCAAGAAGTTACCCTACCATATGGCTCCAAAATATCTCAGAGTCTTCATTGTTTTTAAGGTTGCATGATGATTCCTGGCCAATAGTGACATCTTCCCTCAAACTGCACCTGCTGTCTTTTATAACGGAGCCTATATGTTGTCAATAAGCACTATTTCAACATTAACATTCCCCTCTAAAACGAGAATAAGCCCCAGCCCAAGCCCACCACAACTCCAAAAGTGGAAGGAATGTTCTCTGCCTTTCGGAGAGCTTCAGCACTCCCTGCACATACTTTCAATTTGTATTGACGCGTGAGACGAAATCACTGCTGTGAACCACAGGTCACCTTAGGAGATGATTTTGTGTCTCCTCTGAGTAGAACATACCTGCAGATGGGAATAGGCCACACGCAGTCACTTGTAACAACTCACAGCACAAAAAGTTAATCCGCTTTTATTTTCTGCTGCTTTCCTTTTGGCACCGTGGCCCTTCACCTTTAAGGAAGTTCTCTTAGGTGGGGGGAAAAGCAACAACAGATACAACCACTAAGTCAACACGTGCCCCTGCCCCTCTGCATGGCGGCCTGAGAGACAAATGTGGCTGGCCAGGCGGAACAATGGCCGAAACGGCCGGGACAGATGGCTGCCTCCTGCAGTCTTACAGGTCTCCAGGGACGCGAGCCTCATAGCTCCCCGCGGTGTGCTTCGAGGTCAAATAAGCCATTTCACCTGGGCTTCCAGGAGCTCCAGAATGAAGCTGAAAGTGTTCCGGAAGTGCTGAGGTGCCGATGCACCTGACAGGCCTCTGAGGTCACCCTCCCTTGCAGGTCAGGACTGTGATTGCCAATAGAATTGGGGTTGGGGGGTGACAGGCCTTAATTTCATTTGATGACAAGGCATTAATTTCTTTGCAAAATAAATAGCTTTGGCAGGCCACATTTTTAAAAGTCGCGCATTAACTTTATTTGACTGAAATTTAACCCCAATCAAATCAGGCCTGAATGCACACAGGCACCTTCTGTGAGCGGTCACCGGGGATTGCCTGGGCAACACCGGTCCCTTTAATTGATTTTAACAGCGCAGACGGAGCTTTCAGATGAAAGATTCGCCGTTTAAAAAGCAAGAGCTTCAAATTCCGGATCCGAGTCTCAGTCTCAGGTGTTTGTCTATGACATGAGGAGCAGCCACCTCTATGTCACAGCCCAGTGTTGACCCCGAAGATCTCAACAGGAGTCCAGTTTAAAGTCTAAATTATGCCCCTTGTCATTCAGCGTCATCCTCTACCAAAACCCTGGTTAAAGAGACCCCAACTTTATGGTTTTACGAATTATTTCACACTGACCTCCACTGCATTCGTCAGCACAGAGTCACCAACCTGCTGTTCTGGGGCTATCACGGGCAGGTCAGGGGTGACACTGGTGTGGCCAGCGTGAGCTTGTGTGCACGGCCTTGTGCAGGTACATTTCATGTCACCACTGTCTTCTCACAGGATTAAAGACCAAGCACAGAAGCGGCGAGAACCTTCCTATCATCAAAAGCCAGAACTCACGGAGCTGGAAAATAAACACGTCCCAAATACTGTGCTCCCGAATTGCCCTTCTTTCTTTGTCCTCGTGGCTGCTCAGACAAGGTTCTCTGTTGACAGCCTGTACATGTCATGCTCCGAAATGACGCTGAGGGCTTGCGTCACACACGTACGTGGCAGAATCTCCTGGGAACAGCGTTCCGTAGCAAGCGCATGGTCTTCTGAAGAACCTAATATTACAGAAAACTCCGGCTTTTTCATGGGGATTCGAATCTCTTGCAATTAAAGTGTGTTAAGGTAAGAGGGTTGCGTGCACATGTTTTTAAAAGTGTCGTCTCTCACGTATTCTGGAAGTTTCTGTCTTTGCTGCGAGGCCCACTGCTCTCGAACACCCAAGACCCTTGTCACTCTCCAGCCAAAACGCGCTGAGCTGAGCCATAACTGCACCACTGTTGTCTCTCTCCAAACCCCTGGGCACCTCCAAGCCCAGGGCCCATCGGGTGCAGGCCCCGGTGTGCTGCACAGGCACAGTTCACGGGGGGTCTCTGAGGCCTCGGGGGCTGTGTGTAACGGAACAGGCGATGCTGAAGCCTTCCTCGGTGCCCTTCCTTGGTGACTCTGACGCTGTTTTCTTAGGGATCATCTGAGTGCAGCTTCATTGTGGCACCTGCGCCTCCCCCTGCTCACCCGCCCGTGTGTTCACTACTGACGTCCAGGGCAGCTGAGAGCGGAGCATCTATCGCCATGGGGACCCCCGGGGACTCTGCTTTGGGATGTGCTTCTGGAAGCCAGTGCTGCTGTCCCCATGTGGAGCCCCTGAAGGGGCGTGAGCCTCAGGACGAGGTCTGCCTGGGCCTGGCTGCACAGTGCGGCCACAGGACCCAAGGCAGAGGCGATGGCTTCAGGGAGTGAGTGCACCATCGCAGTAAGCAATCAAGTCAGCGGGGCTGTGGAGAACAGGGCGGTCAAAACCTGAACACAAAACTCCCGGGATTCTGTTTCTCACTCTGCTTGTCTCCACTGCCACCACAGCCTAACAAAAATCATATTAGAATGACCCACATTAGCCTCTACTTCTTGTCAAATGTCATCACGCTCCCTGAGAAGGCTGCAAGTGGACAGGGGTGTTGGAATTGCCGCGTGTGGGACGCGGGCTGAGGCCGGGTCAGCCTTGCAGGCCCTGACTGGGTGAGGGCAGCGGGTGCCACTGGGCGGCACCCGGATGGCACCGAATGCCATCTCCTCGGCCCTTCTGCCACCGCTCCTGTGTGGTGTGGTGTTGTGGCTTCTGGGGGCGAGGAGGGGTCGTTCTTTAGTTCACTTAAGGAAGAAACGATAAAGCGAAGCCTCACTCCTCCTCCCTGCAGACGTTGCAGTGGGACTCTCGGGTGAGAGGCTGTCCTGGCAGCTTGCAGGGGCTGCCTTCGCCTGGGACATGTTTTCCTCAGCCCTGCCTGTTTTCCTGTTTCTCACTCGCACTTTCTCACTTTCCGGCGGCCTCTTTCTCCTTTTCCAATCTCCCCGGTCTGGCCTCCCATTGTTATTCAGCCTGCTCATTGCTTCAGGCAGCCCTGACGCAGTGGCCATCATCCGAAACCACAAACGACAGCCCGCAATAAGCTGGAGAAAGCAGCAATCTAGGAAAGTTCTTCATTCACTCTTGTTTCTAACTCTCTGTCTTCTTATCCTACACAGAAAATAAAAAAATCAATACCGCCTCACAGGGCTTGATAAAAGTGCCGGCCAAGTACAGCAGGCATGCTGGATACAGTAAATTAAAGTGATCAAAATTTTCCAGTCGACTCTGCCTATAACCCACATAAACTAGAAGCCCTGTCTGCCGGGTGCCCATCAACTGGAAGCTTTATGTTATCTGTGCCTCTGATTATCCGGGCGATGAAGACATCGGCCCGCTTGGGTCCAGGAGTCCCTGTTTCCATGTGTGAACCCAGGCAGCCCTGCCAGGAACTCCACGGGGGGCTGAGGACGGACCCAGCAGTCTCGTGGGGGTGTGTGTGGGTAGACAGGTGGGTGCGGCATGAGGACTTGCAGGCTTAAGCTCAGACGTGGGGAGGGAGACGCGCCAGGTGGGAGGCTCGGGGCTGGCCAGACTGTGCCCAGCCTGCCGGGTGAGCAAGCGGCCTTGGAAGACTGACTTGGCCTCAGGAAGCCCAGTGACTTTGCCCAACAGCAGCCACAGCGATGGTGACTGGTGACTACAAAGGGATAATCTCAGAAATCGCAGGCGGTGGTGTGAGAATTGTAGCAGTGGCTACGAACCCCCTACAAGGTGGTGTGTGCTGGCACGTTAGTTACCTTCCCCTGTGTGAGCAGCTGCACGTGCACACACACCCACGTGCGCACACACAAACCAACGTGTGCGCACACACCCACGCACACGCACCCGCACGCACACACATGCACGCGCACACACCCACGCACACCATAAGAAACTGAAATCTGGTATGCTTTTCATCTCTGTAAGAGACAATTTCCCATCTAGGTAAACAAATCAGCATTCAGTGTGCACATTCTTAACAGACCAAATTATGAATAAATGTCATTTCAATAGCAGCTTTTTCTATACCATTTACCAACATAGAAATAAACATTTCATTTAGCTTTGGAGTACAATTCGAATTAACTTGACTAAAATCCACTGGGCTGCCTTCAGTGAGAGATGGAATATCTCTGCTATCTACAATGACAGCTGAGGAATCGCTGGCATCACTGCCATTAGTCCAATCCTCCCACCAAAACCTGTGACCCCAGCTAAGTAACTGACATTCATCCAGCGCTGGAAATGAACTAATAGTTTCCACCAACCATCAGAGAAATGAAAAAGGAACGGGAGGAAATCAGCACACACCGGCCAGCGTGGAGAAATCAGGGATGCCCGCCAGGCAGCGCAGGAGCACAGGTACCGTTAGCAGCCAGACTCCACCTGTGAGCACACCCGCACGTTTCCAGGTCCACGCTTGGCCCCCAGACTGCCTCGGAGATCAAAGAATAAACTCAGGCATCTTCGTTAGCCACCTGGCCTGAGCAGGGCTCTTACTCGGCCAACAGTTTCCAGCTATAAGGATGACCAGGCCCAGCTGCGGACCTGAGTGTCCCTGGAGGCAAAAGCAGGGCTGTTGGGCTGGCACAGGCCGAGAGCTGGGGAGGTGGACAGGGCGCGGGCACAGCCCAGGAAGGCTGTGGGCTGGGGAAGGAAGGCAGCGTGAACCCCGCCCAGCCTCGTACCCAGCTCGGCCTCTCTCAATCTGTCTTGCAGACCCTCTCCAAGCCTCGATTTTCTTGCACAAAATTGGGTTATGAAAGCTGCATGTCAGTATTACTGAGGATTAAAGTGAATATATGCAGAACATATAATGTGACACCTGGATTTGATGAACGGTGGCAGCTCGTCTGTTTCTTTGTATGTTCGTTTGTGACAGAGTCTCACTCTGTTGCCCAGGTTGGAACGCAGTGGTGCAATCTCGGCTCACTGCTACCTCTGCCTCTGGGTTCAAACAATTTTCCTGCCAGTCTCCTGAGTAGCTGGGATTATAGGCACACACCACCAAGCCCTGCTAAATTTTGTATTTTTAGTAGAGACAGGGTTTCACCATGTTGGCCAGGATGGTCTCAATCTCCTGACCTCACTCTCCTGATCCACCCACCTCGGCCTCCCGAAGTGCTGAGCCACCACGCCTGGCCATAGCAACTCTTACTGCAAAATCTGAAACCACCCACTAAAATCTGACCTAACCTTTTCCCCTAGAGACTGTTGCCTGTGAAAGTCAGGAGCTGAGCTGGGAAGGTGAACAGTCATTCGCAAAAGAAAAGAGGCAGAGAGGATGAATTTTCCAAACCCCCTTCTCCCAAGGAACATGCATTTGTCCAAATTCAAGCCAACCTGTGGAGAGATGGGGCTGGTGGTTACCCAGGGGCCACACCACTCACGTGATCTAGCTCTGTCTCCATGGATAACAGCTGACTTTTAAAAAATAAACATCTAACAAAAAATTTCCAAACATACATAAAGATGGATTGATTAATACGAAGAAGTCTGAGCACCCATCCCCACCCAGCTTCAGTGCTGTCGATAGGCGGCAATTCATCCCACCCCCCCCACTCTCCACCCCTCCGTTGTTTTAAAGCAAATCCGGGGCATCTTATTTCCCCGTAAACACCTCTGCTTTTTAACCTAATCTATCATCACTATTACGTCTTAAATACTTAACAAGAGCACCTTCGTACTATCAAACGACCCTGATCGTCTCATAGATCTCTCGTGAGTGCTGGCTCCTCTGAATCATGGTACCTTCCTCTCACAGCGCAAAATCTGGGCTATAAGAAGGTGTTCAGCCCGATTTTCAGGCGAAAGAGGCAGTGGCTTCGCATTGTCATCTGAGTTTTGCTACAAGCTCTAATCCGTCACCAAAATATCTTCCTCCAGCCCTCGATCACGATGGGATTTCTCTGCACTGGAGTCTCATCAGAGTTGGACAGTGATTGTCAGGAGGTCCCTGTTTCTTGGTCGTGGTTTTTCTGGGGTTTTTTTTGTTTTTTGTTTTTTGTGGTTTTTTTTTTTTTTTTTTGAGACGGAGTTTCGCTCTTGTTACCCAGGCTGGAGCGCAATGGTGCAATCTCAGCTCACCGCAACCTCCACCTCCTGGGTTTAGGCAATTCTCCTGCCTTAACCTCCTGAGTAGCTGGGATTACAGGCACGCACCACCATGCCCAGCTAATTTTTTTGTATCTTTAGTAGAGACGGGGTTTCACCATGTTGACCAGGATGGTCTCGATCTCTTGACCTCGTGATCCACCCGCCTCGGCCTCCCAAAGTGCTGGGATTACAGGCTTGAGCCACCGCGCCTGGCCGGTCGTGGTTTTTCTGAAGGCTGACTCCAGTGTGGGTGTCAGTACCGTTAATAGAATTCTCCATCCGCAGTATGGGGAGTTGCCAGTCCTACAAAAGTTTCCTTTAGGTTCAAATCTCGTATCTCAAAATCCTAGACTACAATAGAAAAATGAACATCCAGAGATGCTCTCTTAGTAACAGGCAACCTTCAAACCAGCCCAGCCTCTGCTGTAAAGACATGCCAAATGAGAGAAGTGTTCTCCCCGGAGTCCCTGTCTGAAAGGCTTGACTGGTGCGGCTCTGTCTTATTAAACGTCTTTCCCAGCTGCGATCTCCTTTCTTGACTCTTTTTGGAAAAACAATTCTCCCCAGACACACTGAAGGTTTAAGTCAAACTTCCCTAGTTTCTTCTTTACACTTTTGTATTCTCACCACAGTTGATCTTCTCCAGTCTGGCCGTTTGACATAGGTGCATATCACAAGCTTGTCTATATCAATGTACGTTACGTCTGTACGAATGACGGCCCTTTGAGGGCAAATTCTAGGTCAGAAACCAAAGTCTCTGCTGAATTTTCATTTTCATGGACATACAAACCCCAAGGCACGGCCCACACTGAATCACACCCGACTGACCGAAAGCATCATTACACAGAGATTCTCAGCCTGCCACCCTGGCCCCACCGCAGATGGTCAGGGCCCACCTGCCCAGGGCCTCTCCAGCTGGAAGCTGGGCTGAGGCATTTCCCTCAGGAAGATTCTTATTGCCAATTTATTAAAAGTTTATTTATAGTTAATACTCCAGACAATTCTAATCTTATTGTCAAACATATAGTCCCAGGAAGCATTTCATATTTTCAAAAAGGATGAGACTTAAAATGTATCCATTTAAAATGCAAAGATGAGTGTAAATTAGGTGCTCATGATATTGAGTGAATCAGGCCCAGGTTACACAACTTCCAGAAGGTGGCTCCCTGCGGACCTGCTGGGACAACATGCTGAACAGTGGGGAAGGAAAGAGGAAAAGGCGGGAAAGTGCTTCCCCACCACCTCCCCCCAACTCGTGAGCCTCCTAGCTGTGCCTTGGGAAAAGTGTGCCCGCCAGCTCCCCCACATTCACACCCAAAAACTCTTGCTCCAAAAATTCTTTCTCCAGCAGAAGGACATCTCTCATGCCCCTTCCTCCACCAGGAAGACATGGCAGGGAGCGGCGGGGTGCAGGCTGAAGGGGCGAGGGACAGAGGGTCTCAGGCGCCCAGCACCAAAGGCTGCATCAGAGCCAGGCAGGACAGGGGCCCTCCCACCACAATCCCCCACCCTGGAGATGACCCTAGGCTGGCAGCAGAGAAAGATCGGCAGCTGGCCTCCATGCAGGACTCCTGGCTTCAAAACCATGCTCGTCATCTGCAGAATGAGACGCGACGCTCTCTGTCTCTCCTAGAGCAAAACTAAGACCACAAGGAAGAAGGGACGGAGGCCGATCACCTCGTGTATACTCGCGCATTCGATGCTCTTTCCTTCCCACTCTGCTTTTAGTCTTGAACTTGGTTTTGCCCCAGAGACGGGTTGTAAGTTCACTAACTCCAGTCTCCAAGTAGCTGCTCAGTGCTGGACATCTGGGATCATCCCTGGAACCTAAGACTCAGGCCTCCCAGGGCCCACGCGTCCCCAAACTAACAAGCATGGTCACAGAGCTCCTGGGCTGACCCCGGCTCCCTCTGCAAACTGGCTCGTGGGGCAGGGCCACCACCTCCATGAAGGCATCAGTACTGCAGCCTGCAGATGTCCAGCCTTAGCAAGGACCAGGGAATTATTCTGGCGCTGACATCATACGTCCCTAGCAGCTCAGAGCTTTGGAACCTTAGGTTAAGGTGGCTGCTTTTTTAATCCATGTCATGATATGGTTGCTGATTTTATTTCACAAATAAATATTTTTCCATTACTTTACATTTGAAAGATAAAATCTTATTCTATTCTAATTACATGAGTATTATTTTACTGTGACTATTACCAAAAAAAGCTCCAAAGCAAATAAAAGGTCATTCCTTCCTTCCCTCTGTGACATCGCAGATGCCTGCAGGCCTTACTTTCAAATCGCCCTCTTCTCTGAGGTGCTTAAAAAAAAAAAGCAAAGCTGGTTTACGACCCAAGGGGCTTCAGTCTACATCGGTCTATTGGGGGAAATAGGGGAGGGTCAGCGGGGGGGGGGAGCGGGATGGCATGGGGAGAAATGCCAAATATGGGTGAAGGGGCAGAAGGCAGCAAAACACACTGCCACGTGTGTACCTATGCAACTATCTTGCATGTTCTGCACATGTACCCCAAAACCTAAAATGCAATAAAAATTTTAAAAAAAACAAAACAAAACAAAAAAATAAAATAAAATAAAGGTGTGACCGCAGAAAACATTTCTGAAGTTCAGCCGTCTGATGAGAAGGTGCATCTGTCTCCAAACTTTCACCTCGTTTGCTTTATGGGGCTTGATTAAGTAAAACACGTGACCCTGATAAGGTTCGGCTCTGCTTCCCCCCCAACCCAGGGTCACTTGTCCCCGACCCCTGTGCTGGAGGTGGGGCCTGCCGGGAGGTGACGGGGTCATGGGTGGTGTCTCCTGGTCCAACACCATTCCCCTCGGTGTTGTCACACGATTGTGCGTGTCCATGACACCTGGCTGTGTAGAGCCTGCACCTGTCCCGCTCTCTTGTCCTGCTCCAGCCAGGTAGGACCTGCCGGCTTCCCTTCCACCTTCTGCCACGATCGAACCTTTCCCGAGGCCTCCCCAGAAGCCAGGCGGAGGCCAGCGCCATGCTTTCTGTACAGCCTGTGGGACTGTGAACCCACGACACCTCTTTTCTGTATACATTACCCAGTCTTGGGTATTTCTTTACAGCAGTGTGAGTACAGACTCACAGACACGCTTTAGAAGCTTTGGTCTAATCTGTAGGGCTGAAGGCAATCAAGTCCTAAAGACCTCAGGGTTGGGGGAAGCCTGACAGGGAAACCACTTGACCCGAGCAAGAGACAGGTTTGGGTTCAATTATCCTGAAAGACGATGGCATGTCCTGTGGAAAAAGGGGAAATGCGTGAAAACAAAAATCGAGGAACTCGGTGTTTGCCGTATCCAGGCTCGGGCTTAGTAAACACAACGTTCTCTGAATTATGAGTGAAACCAGCAGAACTCCACGGAAAGGCTCAGAGTGCGGAGAATCAGCCCTAACCGCAGCCTGCACACCGACCTCTCCGTTTCTGCTTGGAATGAAACACATGTATGGATTGCTTTAATTTTCCAGGCACTGTCATTGTTCTTTTAACAGAAGTCAGGCTGTCTTCCCCCAGTGTCATGAAGGGTTCTCCCAAATGACCTCAGGGACTGGGTTTTACACAGTGCCTTGCGGGAAGCTCTCCTCCGCGGCTGAGTATTCACTTCTCACGAGGTGAGGGTGGTTTCTGTTGCTGCTTCACTGCAGGGAATACCTTAACGCACAAACGTCCGTGCTGATCTGATTATTTCCACAGGACAAAGTCCCCGAGGCGGAACGGTTGGTAAGAACATGGGTCTTTGATGCCACACTGCTGCCCAGAGTGTGAGGCCAGGCGCCCCTGCTCCCCCGTGGTGCTCATCTGTCTACGTTCCCCAGCTTGGAGCATTCCACCTGGAACTGTGGCGAGGAAGCCCAGCAGATCAAGGCCACCATCCCTGGACCCATGTTCCACCAGGGACCCCCGTTACTAATAATCCCAATGTCCTTCGACTCTCAGAAACCAATTTATTGTCACTCTTCCTGGCCATTGCCCACAACCAAGGGCCTCTTGGGGCTCCTGATGATGCGAAATGACCTGGAATTTAGGCAGGTCACCCGTCCTGTCTCTCAAGGCTCTGCAGATGTCCCAAAGTGCTTTTTCTTCCTTCTGCCTGTTTAAATCTTTGCTGCCAGCATGAGCGCTGGTGCTGGAGAAACCTTCCTTCCCCTCCAGTGAGAACCAATCACTTCAACCTTCCGAGGTTCTGTTTACCAAAATCCTCAACTCACATCCTCATGGATAAGAACCCTGCTTGGAAAATCCTCCTGCCATCGACTCAACTGCCTTGAAGCCCTTTTCCTTGTTCTGTTTGCCACGACAGCCATGGGACACAGCCCACATGGGCCCCCAGGAAGCGGCCCTCTCTCCCACGTGGACTTCCCATTGAGTCCGCCAAGTCACATGTCATGTGAAGATGAGGAAGGAGGAATTGAGCAGGACTTCCACAAGACACTGGGGACGGAAGCCTGGAGACTCCGCTCTCCTCTCTGGACACGTCTGACCTGCCGATGTTGGCCAATTTCCCCCTGACTCGGGTTTGCTGGATCCAGAGGTCGTCCTGGAAAACTGAACTGAGCAGTTCTGCCAAGGCTGCATCTGACTCTCTACAGGAGTGGGAAAGGGGGCACCGCAAGGGAAAATAAACAGAGAAAGGGGAGATCTGGCAAAGGAAGGAATTTAAAAGAAAACTGTAAGAAGCTGCACCTGCCCTGGATACTCCCGAAAGGGCTCACTGTCATTGTCCTACACCCTCTTCCCAAGAAGCCTCCACAGTGGGCGTTCCGTCTTCCCTGCTTGTCCTTGATTATTTCACCTGACTGGACGGAGCAAGAAGCATTTTCTGTTTTTTGTTTTTTGGTTTTTTGGGGGGAAGGAAGTCTTGCTTTGTCACCAGGAGTGCAGTGGCACAATCTAGGCTCACTGCAACCTCCGCTCCTGGGTTCAAGCTATTCTCCTGCCTCAGCCTCCCAAGTAGCTGGGACTACAGGCATGCACAACCATGCCCAGCTAATTTTTTTTCTATATTTAGTAGAGATGAGGTTTTCCCATGTTGGCCAGGATAGCCTTGATCTCATGACCTCATGATCCACCTGTCTCGGTCTCCCAAAGTGCTGGGATTACAGGCGTGAGCCACCGCGCCCGGCCAAGAAGCATTTTCTACTTGACAGAACACCTGGTAAATATCAAGGGTTGGGTCACCAAAAGAACAGTCATTCCCTAGGGGATTCATTTTGTAAACTCCTGGTTCAAACAAGGTTGTGGGAAGTAGACTATGAGGTGCTGGGCAGTAAGGGAGAGAGGCCATAGGGGCAGCAAAGAAGACAGTGTGTGAACAGCATGGAGGGACGCGCGGTCCTCTTCAGAAACTTGCAAAGGAAAACCTCTGTCCACCTATTTGTAGTTTGAATTTTAACAGCCCATGTATTCGTATGTCAAAGGAAATGCAAGCAATTAAGAGCATCACTGGAAAAGATGTGGCTCTCCCAACATTAAAGTTATTTTTAGCCAGGCACAGTGGTTCATGCCTATAATCCCAGCACTTTGGGAGGCCAAGATGGGCAGATACTCGAGGCCAGGAGTTCTAGACCAGCCTGGCCAACATGCTGAAACCCTGTCTCTACTAAAAAAAAATACAATTATTTTAAAATAATTTCTCATCAAGAGAAAACTTTCATTTAAAACTATATCTAATAAGACTGGGGGAAGGGATGAAGGGAATGGGGTTGTGCCTTTGGAATTCTCTGGTTCTCTGCCTAAACACAGGGTTTAGGCAACGCCTCCTCGGGGTCCTAAATTCTGTAGAGAAAGCGCGCTCTCCTGCCTGGCTGGCTGCAGAGGCTGTGCCGACTCTCCAGCGTCTCCGGCCATTTTCTAATTTTCTAGGCAAACAGGCCCACCACGTTATTTTTTTGTTGTTGTTGTTCAATCTGTTTCACCCTCTTGTCTGATATTTTCGAGGGTGTTTAATCACAACTGCACGGATTGATCAATGACAGATATGAGCAACAGCTTCTGCATGCTAACAGTGCCGGATTTTTTATCTAAGATAATATTTCTCTCTTAAAAAGCCTCTGCACGGCTATGTATTAATTAAAATCTAAATACTAAATATTGATTGATGCGCTATCAGGCCACAGCACTTGGGCCCTGCCACATTGATTTTTTGCTGTGATTTATTATCATATTTAGGAAAAATCATTTTGTGTGATTATACAAGGAAATGGACTTTAGCCAGGGTGTCATTCTTTTGTATCACTTTTGTTGTGCGGAGGACGGGCCAATCCCTCAATTGTGGCCAGGACCGCTGACACCCTTCAGCGCCCGCCTCTGTGGCCTCCGCCGGCTAATGCCTTAAGCCTGCTTGGTCTTGTCATTAGGAATAATGTGCATTAGCCTTGCCTCCTTAATCACAGCTGAGATTAACAGACAGATGAACCTAAGTTCCTAAAATTATCTGGTTATTACAAGTATTTCTGTTATCACGTTAATAACATTGTTGCAGAGGATTTTTTTTTCCTTTAACGGCTCAAATTGAAGCAAACCCCAGAACAATGTCCAAGCTGGCCCAACACGGAGCCAGAGTCAATTAATCTTTTCTCTTAGTGCAGAAGTCATCGCTGTTAAGGCAAAAATCTAGCTGAGAGGAGAAAAAGAGAACACATGTCTACACAAAACGGCTCAGCACCTGGTGCTGAGTACACCCGAGTGAAACAGGCCGGCACCCTGTGCTGAGTACACCCGAGTGAAACAGGCCGGCACCCTGTGCTAAGGAGTACGCCTGCATTTATGTGAGTCATTTATATGTGAACAGTGTCCACTGTGAAGAGAAAAAGATTTCTGATGACTTTAGATCCCAGTCATTTACATGATACCCCGAAGTGATAATAAGGGAAGGGACAGAAATCTGACTGTGTGAAAATATTTGCTCTGATAAAGTCTGGATCCGAGGAGAACGGACAGAATCACGCCTCGGCCGTTTGCGTCACTGAGCCTGAGCAGCCCTTACACTATTTCCTTCTCACTGCTTTTGCACATTCAGTCAGGGCGTGAATTCACTACCTTTGCATTATATGCAACACCAAAATCATGAATTGGTTTCCCACTCACCATTTCTTTCTCACATGGGAATAAAAAGAGAAGAAACATATGGTCTTTAACTTTGTGTTTGGTGGGGTGTTTGTTTTTTTACAGCCAATGATTCTTTCAGCCGGGAGCTCCCCCATGATCCCCAGCGAAGCTTCCCCTCCCACCCTCACTGGGATCGCACGGAATTGGTGAACTCACTCGTGCTTCACCGCCGGCTGCTGCTGCTTTTATCACAAGCCGGTGTTTCGGCTCTTTTGGTCAAGGAATTCAAACATCAGGCTCGTTCAAGTTTTCCAAAGAGATCATCACCATAAACACCAAAGAAGTCAGGAAAAATCAGGTGAGCTTTAAGAGTACATTTTAAAGAAAAAAATTAGACTATTCCATTATCATTAAATTAAAACATCTGTACTTTTTCTCTAATTTCCTAAAAGTTTAGCACATCTACTTTTAAAAATCGAATCAAAGATGACCTTGGGAAGAGACCAAATTGGGGAAAATGTATAAATACACAAATCTTGTACCTACACCTTGATCCCTGTCATTACTGATCAGTTCTCAGAGTGGATTTACAGAAAGAGAGGGAGGACAGGGGAAAGGAAGGGAGGAAGAGGGAGGAGGAGGGAGGAGGGAGAGGAGGGAGGAGGGAGGAGGGGGAGAGAAGAAAAAGGGAGAAGGAGGAGGATGGTGAAAGAGGAGGAGGAAGGAGGCAGAGCAGGGAGGAGGAAGAGGAAAGGGGGAGGGAGGAAGGAGGAGGGGGAGGGAGGAGGAAAAGGAGGAAGAGGAGGGAGGAGAAGGAAGAGAACAGAGGAGGGAGGAGGAGGAGGAGAGAGAAGGCAGTGCTTCGTTTCTCACAGTCACACAGTCCCGTTTGCCAGGGACACATCACACGAGTTACTCCACAGCTGCTACTGTGTGTGAGCGTGGAGAACACAGAGGTAACCACGTGCCATCCCTGCCCTGAGGTTGCCAGGGGCTGGTGAGGAGCGACCACGTGCCCCCTACCTGTGGACGCCAGGGCTGAGACACACACCTGCTGCAGGTATGCAGGCGCAAGGGCCCTGGTAGCCACAGAGGCAGGGGCGCTTCTGTAGAGAATGAACACCTGAGCCAACAGTGGAGGAACAGGCACGAAGGAGACGGTGGGCAAAGAAGGGAGCCGGCCAGGCAGGGCAGCAAGGGGCGCGGTGAGCAGCCTGTTGTGGCCGCAATCTCGCCAGGAGGGTTCCGTTGGCCAGAGTATGGTGCTTTTTATGGATGTCCAAAAATGAATTCTGAATCAGGGCTCCTATATCAGAATGAGAGCCCGAAGCTAAAATTGTGGAAATTATTTTATAGGAAAAACACTAAACTCAGTCCCACCTATAAAAACCCTGTCTCTGTCCCTTGCAGTGTGAGGTTGAATTATGAAACAGAAAATAATAGTAAATGGCTCCTCTGCCACTCCTGTCATCTCCACGCCCGCCACTGATGGAAAGGCCCCGCGTGAGTGGGAGATGGATGCCTCATTTCCTGCGACACAGCTTTCAGTCTCCCTACTGGGCTCACTGACCAGCAGCAACAACCCGGGCTCCCCTCACCGCTGCGTCACTCCAGCCCAACGTGGCGTCTTCAGAATGGAGTGCACTGCAGGCCTCACACTGAAAACGCATCTTGATTTGCCTTATTCCTTGTATTTAGGAAAACCCCATTGTCGAACTTTCCAAAAATAAGCTCTGGTTTTGGCCTAAGTTTTCTCACTTGGAAAGGGATGGGGATGAGGACTGAGAACCCCGGACCTAGTCCGCCTGCCGGAGAACACCGTGATGAGGAGGCACTGGTGCAGGCTGCACTCGCAGGAGGACGAGCTGGACATGCTGGCCTTGCTGGAGGAGAAAACAAAGGCCAGGGCCCCGGGCTCAGAAGAATGGGGCGGAGAGAGCAGCAGCCGTCATTCCGCGCCAGCCTGGGTCTCGGAGCAATCATCTGGTGCCCCAGGAGGAACTCAGACCTGGTCTTCGTTCTGCCCCGTGGGGCATGTCTTGGTGCTGAGTGTCCTCAAAGCAGGCACCTGTAGTTCCTTATGGGAGCCACACTCTGAGCCCTCGTGACTGTGGAAGAAGCAACACAGGCATGGACCGGGGGCGTTAGCACAGAAATCTCGTCTGCTGTATCAGAGCAGTGACGCCTGCCGTAGACGTCACCGCAGTCCTTGAGTTCTTTAGGTAAACTTCAGCCACCAGCACATCGTGATTTATTCGCCACATTTATAAAATTAATACATTCACACTAAACCGGTACCTGTTCCAAGATACCTCTGGAAAGAATTCGCTGCACAAACATTCCCTCCACGCACAATCTGCCAGGGCCCCGTGGCATCCTGTCACACATCCCACGGTCACGTGGACACGCGGCTCACTGCAGGATGACAGCGCTACACCAAGGGAAACAGCTGGAGCAGCTGCAGTAACTCGCCAAGGAGCACGAGGGTCCTCGCTGGGTGCCAGACCCCGAGCAGGCGTGGCCTTCGCCTTCCCGCCCCCAGGTGAATGGGAAAAATGCCCCTGCTGCCCTGTTTGCCCCACACCGGGGCTCTGCGTCCTCCTTGCTGGCGCTGCCCTCTCAGCAAGTGACTCTCGCGCTCAGCTCACAATCCGTCTTTTGCTTTAGACCCAAACATGCCGAGGCAGCTCGACAGCTTTGTCCCATTCCCAGTTGAAATGCACTGAACGTTGTGGCCCCCAAAACTCCCACATTAACATCATCAGCCCCAAGGTGCTGATCTTAGCAGGTGGGGCCTTGGGGAGGTGACAAGGTCCGACGGGGGAGCCCACATGGCTGGGAATTTTGCTCTTAGAAGAGAAGCCCCAGACGAGCCCTCGGCCTCATCCTCCCACGCAAAGACACAACTGGAAGAGGCCTCCCCGGAGCCCCACAGTGCAGGCCCCAGCTCTCAGACCTCCAGCCCCAGAAAGGTGGGGAATAAAGGCCCAGCTCCTGAGCCACTCTGCCGGTGTGACAACAGACTCAGCAGAGTCTGACATCAACATCCAGATGAAGCTGACAGAGAGACAGATACAGACACCGTCCTGAGCCTAATGCAGCCCTGGCACCTCCGACTCTCATGCCATGATGATAGCAGGTGACCACCAGGTGCTCGGACATCCCCAGCACCTGGCAGGGCCAAGGACCGTCCTGGCTGACCCTGGAGCCCGGGACCCGGGGCATGACTCCTGCCCCACCAGCCACGGGCGATCACACAGCGGCACTCTCACAGTGAGTTAGGGACACTCTCACAGTGCACGTTAGGGACGCACAACACCGAGGGCTCTTGATGGCAAGCCACCTGCAGTGTGTGGCCCACACAGTTAGTCACCTTCTTTAGGACACAAAGTGCCGTTATTCCATAAAAATCACTGAGTTTCTAAACCGCAGCCCCGCTCCACCCATTGCACTCACTGTCAAGTGTACAAACTGAGCTACTCCCTTCACCAGTGTAATTATGTACGCAATAGTCTTAACTTTGGGGGTGCTAAACGTTGAATTGTGTCCCCCACAGGAGATATGCTCAGGTCCAGAGCTCCGGTACCTGTGAATGTGACCACGAGTGGAAACAGGGCCTTGGCGGATGTAATAAATTAAGACAAGGTGGAGAAAGGGCCGTTTCCATGGGACTGGTGTCTTTGAAGAAGAGGACACAGACGCCCCAGGAAGACGCCACGTGGGGATGGATGCAGGGCCTGGGGCGGTTTGTCTTCGGCCGAGGGGCAGCAAGGATTGCCGGCCTCTGCCAGAAGCTGGAGAGGGGCCTGGAGCAGACTCCCCTGCACCTTCAGAGGAGCACGGCTCTGCTCATACCCTGGTTTTGACTTCTGGCCACAGGAACCGTTTTTTTTTTGTTTTTTTTTTGAGACGGAGTTTCGCTCTTATTACCCAGGCTGGAGTGCAATGGCATGATCTCGGCTCACCGCAACCTCTGCCTCCTGGGTTCAGGCAATTCTCCTGCCACAGCCTCCTGAGTAGCTTGGGTTACAGGCACGCACCACGATGCCCAGTTAATTTTTTGTATTTTTAGTAGAGATGGGGTTTCACCATGTTGACCAAGATGGTCTCGATCTCTTGACCTTGTGATCCACCCGCCTCAGCCTCCCAAAGTGCTGGGATTACAGGCTTCAGCCTCCACGCCCGGCCAGGAACCGTTTTTAAGCCACCCTATCGTGTGGGCTTTGTACACAGCAGGTGCACATGGAAGACTCAGGCAACAGTGTGAGGCGTGGATGCCACCTGCGGAAGCATGGCCCCTCCTTCCCACAAGGGCCTCACCCACCCTGAAAGCTCAGCTCCAAAGCCGTGGTTTTCCAAGGCCATCCTCCTCGTCACCATCAACAACACGCAGAGGACGTGGTGTGCTGTGTGGCCGCGAGCAGATCAGTAAATCTCGCCAAGATGTTTCTTCACCCGTAAAGTAAGGCAGCTGCTCCCGGGGCCCCGGATATGCCCCGCACTGTTCACTGCCCCCTGAAGGCTGCCAAGTCAACCGCCAATTCGGAATTCGGTTTGAGAGTCCAAATTACGTCCCAGCTTTTACCAACAAGTCACGATTCCAGAGAACACTGGGCACAATGAGGACGAATCAGTTTATGTTCGAACGATTTAGACCTGAACAAGCGCAAGGTCTGTGGTCCCCTCGCTGAAGAGAGACATTGGGTCATGTGACTCTCTTGCTCAATCTTTCATTACTTGTTTTAGGTAGACATAAAATCAGGTAAAATCTATTAGAATCACACTCTAAAAAGTCAAATCTTTCTCATATTTGCTGTATTTTAAACATCAGCTGCAAAATCAAGATGAAACCGCATCACTACTCTGACTTGCCAAAGAAATGTCCGGGCAAGCCCCTCGTTCCAGCAGAAGGTCCGGCTGCATCCGGGCGGCCGAGGCCAGCAGAGACGGGGTGTTCTGGTGAGAACGGTCCCTACACGTGGCTTTCATCCCTTCGCGTGGCTCCTCTTGGGCAAGGAAGCTGGGTGATTTGTCTGACCCCGCGTGTCCAACTATATCTCAGGAGCCCACACCCGGTGGGCATCAGCCACGTCTCCAAAGCCACCCTGCTGCTGAGAAGTCTCCTGGGCTTCCCTGTTCATTGTCCTCAGCCCACGCAGACCTCTTGTACCTCCTGTATTAGTGTGTTCTCACACTGCTATGAAGAAATACCCAAGGCTGGGTAATTTATGAGGTTGAATTGACTCACAGTTCCCCATGGCTGCGGAGGGGGGTGGAGGGTAAAGCAAACATGTCCTTCTTCACATGGCGGCAGCCAGAGTGAAGTGGGGGAATCCCCTTATAAAACCATCAGACCCCCATGAGCACTCACTTGCTATGACGGGAACAGCATGGGGACAACCACCCCCGTGATTCAATGACTGCCACCGGGTCCCTCCCATGACACGTGGGGGTTGTGAGAACCACAACTCAAGATGAGATTTGGGTGGGGACACAGCCAGTCCACAGCGCTACCTAAACTCAAAATGAAGATCATCCGTTTTTATGGATGGTTTCCATGTGCCCAGATTCCACCACAAAATGTTCCACTGTATGTAAGTAGCACAATGTCACAGACATCCCGTGGATGTGACCGCTAAGAGCAAACCACCTGGACACCCTAAGACAGCCAGCACGGTGGGTCACACCTGTCATCTCAAAACTTCAGGAAGCTGAGGCAGGAGGGCTGCTGAGTCCAGGAGTCCAGGCAACATAAGGAGATGCCGTCTCTACAAAAAAATTTAAAAGCTTAGCCGGACGTGGTGGTGCACGCCTGTGGGCCCAGCTTCTCAGGTGGCTGAGGTGGGAGGATCACTTGACCCCAGGAGGTCAAGGCTGCAGTGAGCTGAGTTCACACTGCCACATTCCAGCCTGGGCAACAGAGTGAGATTCTGTCTCAAAAAATAAAAATTAAAAATACTCTAAGACAGTGTGGACAGACAAAAGCAACCCTAAGCTTCTCGTGTGCAAAGGCTCCATGTGCAAACCTTGCCATCTCCTGCCACCAGGGAGGCCTGTGTTTCAGCTAAAGAACATCTGGATGTTTGTAACATTCACTGCGTTTGCCCATAGGGCCAATCACGTCACAGGCTCCGGCCACCCCAAGCTGCCCAGTATGTCATCTGTGGCCGGATGCAGAATTCTCCGGGGTGTCCAACAATTAGAAGTTGCTCAAAGGCAGCCTGGGCGTTCACAGACCTGGCCCTTGTGACTGCCTCTGTTTACCTCCAAATGCACCTGGTCCTCAGCCTGAAAGAAGGAAGCTCTGCTTGGCCAGGTCCACTGTGATGCTGCCCAGATGAGAGGCCAGCAGAGATGGCTCTGCTTGTGCGTACTCAGCACCCCCGGCAGGACTGCCCGACACCTGTCGCTAAAAAGCAAGGGGCCGGGGAGCCCCTGGGCACTGCTCCATCTTGTCGGGATGCCAGCAGAGAACAGGCAGCAGCATCTGCCCTGGACCCGTCGGGGGTTCACACCTGCTGAGAGGAGGTGGTCCACCGAAGGGAGGCCATGGGCAGACTTCCCAGCACCCGGACGGCGTTGCCCAAGCATCCTTGAAGGCCAGCATTCTAGAAGAATAAGGCAGCCTCATGAATAATGAAAGGCTGATAAAAGCAGAAAATAACACGATAACTGCCAGCATGAGAAAAAGTTATCACCCGGCTGGGCACAGTGGCTCACGCCTGTAATCCCAGCACTTCAGGAGGCCGAGCTGGACGGATCACCTGAAGGCAGGCATTCAAGACTAGCCTGGCCAATATGGGGAAACCCTGTCTCTACTAAAAATACAAAAGTTGGCTGGGCATGGTGGCGTGCGCCTGTAATCCCAGCTACTCAGGAGGCTGAGGCAGGAGAATCGTTTGAACTCGGGAGGCGGAGGTTGCAGTGAGCTGAGATTGAGCCACTGCCCTCCAGCCTGGGCAGCAGAGTGAGACTCCATCTCAAAAAAAAATCACCTGTAGTATTTTCAGATATTTCAACCCCTAAAAACCAAACAGAATCCGCATAAGCCCAACAGAGAAGAGCTCGGCAGCCACGCTTCCGCTGCCTGGTGGCTCCCAGTCGCTACGCCCACCAGGAGAGGCAGACCTGGCCTTTACTGTCCTCTCTGTCCTCGGTGCCTGTCACAGCCCTGCCGGAGGCTCTTTCCCACTGTACCAGGCTGCAGTTTCCAAATAAATGATTACGTGGCTGGCAGTGGTGGAGTGGCAGGGTAGATGAACAGTGCGTGGGACTACACGGTGGCTCTGCATCTTCATCAGATTCAGCTCCGGTGGCCGCGTCCCTTTATCTCAAGCATGTGCTTTGTAATTTCCCACCGAGATCCCTCCATATGATGCCATATCATTCTCACTGGCAGGAAGGACACACGCCCTCACAGCACAGAGGAACTGGGCTGAATAAGAAAGGGGCCCTCAAGTTCTTGCAGCCAGGTGATAATCTCTAGCACATAAATCTTGCATTTTTGCATTAAAATAAAAAACTCTTTTTGTTGTTTTGAGACAGAGTCTCACTCTGTCACCCAGGCTGGAGTGCAGTGGCGTGATCTCAGCTCACTGCAACCTCTACCTCCCGGGTTCAAGTGATTCTCCTGCCTCGGCCTCCCAAGTAGGTGGAATTACAGACACCTGCCACCACGCCTAGGTAATTTTTGTATTTTTAGTAGAGACGGGGTTTTACCATATTGGCCAGGCTGGTCTCGAACTCCTGACCTCGTGATCCACCCGCCTCGGCCTCCCAAAGTGCTGGGATTACAGGCATGAGCCACCGCGCCCAGCCAAAAAAAAACTTTACCATTGTGAAATAAGATGTGACCAAAAATTTGATGTCCAAACTAGTTATTGGACCAAAAATTTGTGTCCAATATTTAACAGTCACAACTAGTTATTCTTTTCAATATCCCAAACTTTATCTCCAGGGAGATAACACAACATATGTAAGTTTTTAAGCTTACAGGGAAAAGAGAAGGTTTGACGTTAAAATATGCTTTTATTTATTCATTTTTATGACATAGTCCTGTTCTGCCGCCCAGGCTGGAGTGCAGTGGTGCAGTCATAGCTCACTGCAGCCTCCAACCCTGGGCTTCAGCGATCCTCCCACTTTAGCCTCCCGAATAGCTGCGACCACAGGTGTGTGTCATCACAGCCCCCCCACTTTTATTTTTATTATTTTTGTAGACGTAGAGTCTTACGTCGTCCAAGCTAGTCTCAAACTCCTGGCCTCAAACAAGCCTCCCACCTCAGTCTTCCAAACTGCTGGGATTATAGGCATGAGCCACCATGCCCAGCTGAATAGATGTTTTTTAAAACATCTTTGCTGCTTCTGGGGATTTTTCTACCAAATAGGCATTTTCTCCCAAAGGTCTGTAAGCTACAGCAGGAAGGGGAGCATCCTGTGGTTTCTGTCTCGGGTCCCCAGCATCCATGCCACACGCATGATAGACGCTTTTCCTTGCAGCTCAGCACAGAAACCTGCCCCACAGCGTACACCTCCATCCTGCCACAGGCCACTTCCACAGGCCAGGAGAGTCTCGTTGTGCCCACACATCACCTGGGGAGCCGGGCATGTCAGGAGGCACTGACGGAAAGGAAGGTACTCCTGTCCTAAACCGTACCCTGGCCTCGGGATTTCAACACAGCATCTCCCCCAGAGAAAGTACATCGCAGGGAAGAGGAAAAAGAAAAGTCAGCCCGAGATCCATTAGCTCTCTGGGGACGTACGACGTGAAAGCCTCACACCTCCCTTCCTGCCCAGGCCGGCTGTACGTGAGGCTCATCCTCCTGGACTCGTTTGGAGATCAGGCCTTCACCCGGAGACCCTCACTGAGGTCTAGACATCCCCTAGACGGCAAGCTCGTGGGACACACTCATCGACAAGTCAGTAGTGGTGAGTTCTGGATGGTTCCATAATGAGAATTCAACATGCATTTCCGTTTTAGGCAAATCCAGACGTGAGTTCCCGGAAGAGTCCCCTAAAGCCGGTCTAGATGAGGCCAGGTCACTCGCGGCTGGGGCTGCCCGCTCCCGCACTCACAGACACAGCAACGCATCAGAGTCTTTAACATTTAATGTTGAAATTACACCTAGAGACAGTTGATTAATGACAACATCCTAAAAATAATAAGTAGAGCCTTTGATGAGAGAAGAGAATCAGGGGGAAGTGGGAGAAAAGCCTTGTGGGAGACGCAAGCCCCTCAGCAAAGGCAGAGGCTTGACAAACCGGGTGCTGGCTATCTTCAGCACAAATGCATTTGAGGGGTGGTGAATTCCAACACATCTCAACGTGGTATTATGTTAATTCTCTTTGAAATTGATGCATCATGGCAAAATAATAGCAACTAAATTATCTCTGCCTTGATATGACCACAGTGTTGTGTTTTACATGGAGTAAGAGTAGCTAGCCTGTCTGTGTTTATAACGTCTTTGTAAAACCCAACGCCACGTGACTAGAGGCAGAACAATTCCAACTAATTCCTGTATGAATTTAATAGCAGTTCTCAGCAAGGAGCTGGAATGTGGAAGCACGTTCGGATGGCCCTGGCGGCAGCAGGTGCCGTGAGCAGCACAGTTAGCAGGTAACGAGGAGAATGAGGTTACCTGGAAAGGCCCAGCACAGGCCTCGTAATTAGTGAGCACTCCAATTATTTTTAAAGTAATTACCCAAATATGCCATTTTTCCCATGGCCTGGTTCTTAAACACAAAAATGCAAAGAGCGCCCAAAAAGCGTGGTTTTATGTTACATGATTCACATAACATGCAGTTATATTATAAATTATATATTTCAATGTTTTAGCTAACTCTGATTTACAAGCATGAAACCACAGTATAAGCAGAATGAATCCATTAAGTCAATAAAGTACAAAATTCAAGCAAAATAAATTTTGCTTTTTTACTTTTCATATAAATATGAGATATGTGTCTCCATCATAAAAAGTTGTATCGAGGGACAGCGGGGGGTGGGGAGTTGGGGAGAGATAGCATGGGGAGAAATGCCAGATACAGGTGATGGGGAGGAAGGCAGCACATCACACTGCCATGTGTGTACCTATGCAACAATCTTGCATGTTCTTCACTGGTACCCCAAAACCTAAAATGCAATTTAAAAAGAACAGCTGTATCATATTTCCATCTCCTTTTACACACGTAGGCATGATCTAACTTTGCGAAAATATATGACATAGCATTGCTCTGGAGAGTGAGGACTGGGATTAGCGTCTGTTGGGATGTAAGTCAATTTACAATGCTTCCTTCACCTGCCTCCTCTACCAACTTCTCATATGCTTTGGCTCTGAGCTCCCCACTCAAATCCCATCTGACATTGCAATTCCCTAATCCCCACATGTTGAGGGAGGGGCCGGGTGGGAGACAATTGGATCACAGGGAGGTTTCCTCCATGCCGTTCTCGTGACAGTGATGAGTTTTCAGGAGATCTGATGATTTTATAAGGCAGTTTTCCTGCTCTCGTGCCTCTTCCCCTTCTGCCATGACTGCAAGTTTCCTGAGGCCTCCCCAGCCGTGAGGAACTGTGAGTCAATTAAACCTCTTTCCTGTCTAAATTACCTGGTTTCTTTATAGCAGTGTGAAAATGGACGAATACACTTGCCTTTCAAAGGTTCAAGGATTAAAGAAATCAAAATCAAGACGTGAACTACAAGAGTCTAAACCCTGTGGAAACGGATTTCAGGTTGAAAATATAGATGGAGGCTTGTGCGGCACACCTGCAGAGGCTGTGGGTTTGGCTCCACCACAGTAACGTGAGTATCACAATAAAGTGTGTCCCGTGAGTTTTCTGGTTTCCAGTACATATAAAAGTGATGTTTGTGGTATGTTTAGTGTGCAGCAGCATTGTGTCTAAAACATGTACATACATTGATTTTAAAACAAATACTTCATTGCTTAAAAAAATGCTAAGGATCCTCTAAGCCACCAGTGGATCCTCATCTTCTTGCTGGTGGGTCCTGCCTCAACGCTGGTGGCTGCTGAGCAGTCGGGGTGGCTGTTGTTGAGGGTGGGTGGTCTTGGCAATTTCTTAAAGTAAGACAACAGTGAACCTGGCCCATCAATGGACCTTCCTTTTGTGGAAGTTTCTCTGTGGCGTGCAACGCTGACTGATGGCATTTTACCCACAGTAGAACTTCTTTTAAAATTGGAGTCCTTCTCTCAAACCCTCCACGGCTTTATCAACTAAGTTTATGTCACCTTCTAAGTCCTTTGTTGCCATTTCCACAGCACTCACAGTGTCTTCTCCAGGAGGGGATTTTGTCTGAAGGAACCACTTTCTTTTCTCATCCATAGGAAGCAGTTCCACATCTGTTCACGTTTCATGCTGAGGTTGCCACAGTTCAGTCATCTTCAGGCTCCACTCCTAGTTCTCTTGCCATTTCCACCCACTGCAGCTCCTTCCTCCACTGAGGTCTTCAATCCGTGAGCACTGGAATCAACATCTTCCGAAATCCTGTTCGTGCTGATATTTTGACCTCCTCCCATGAGTCGTGGATGTTCTCGAAGGATCGAGAATGGGGAAGCCTTTCCAGAGGTTTTGAATTTACTTTTCCCTACATCCATCAGAGGAGTCACTGTCCAGAGCGCCTCTAGCCTTCCAAAGAGTATTTCTTAAATAAGACTTGAAAGCCGCATTACTCCTTGTAATGTAGGCGGCTGACTGCAGCTTGTGCTAGCAGGCATGGAAACAACGTTCTAGTCGAGTGTGTCTGTCAGAGCTCTAGGGTGACTAGGTGCATCGTTAATGAGCAGGAATATTTTGAAAAGAATCTTTTTTTTTTCTGAGCAGTAGCAGTAGGTCTCAAGTGTGGGCTTAAAATATTCAGTAAACCATGTTGCAAACGGAGGTGCTGCCATCCAGGCTTTGTTTTTGCAATTCTAGACCACAGTCAGAGGAGATGTAGCATCATTCTTATGGGCCCTAGGATTCTCAGAATAGCAACTGAGCATTGGCCTCAACTTAAAGTCACCAGCTGCATTATCCCCAAACAGGAGAGTCAGCTGTCCTATGACGCGTTGCAGCCAGATATTGACCGCTTGCTAGCTGTGAAAGTCCTAGAGGGCATCTTCTTCCAATAGAAAGCTCTTTGTCTGCACTGAACACCTGCTGTTTAGCGCAGCCTCCTTCATCGATGGTCTCAGCTAGATCTCCTGGAACTTGCTGCAGCTTCTCCATCAGCACCTGCTGCTCCACCTTAGCTTTTGTGTTATGGAGACGGCTTCTTTCCCTAAATCTCATGATCCAACCTGTCTGGTTTCCAGCTTTTCTTCTGCAGCTTCCTCACCTCTCTCAGCCTTCACAGAACGGAAGAGAGTCAGGGCCTTGCTCTGGGTGAGACTTGGGCTTAAGGGAATGTTGTGACTGGTGTGGTCCTCTCCTCAGACCACTTGGGCTTTCTTCTCAGCAGCCAGGCTGTGTGCTTGCATGGGGCTCCCTGGAAAAGTACTTGTAGTTTCCTTCACGAACTTTCCTTGGCATGCACAGCTTGGCTGTTTGTTGCAAGCCTGGCTTTGGCGAACGTCCGCTTTTCACACGCCTTCCTCACGAAGCTTAATCATGTCTAGCTTCTGGTTTAAAGTGAAAGACCCTGCAATTCTTCCTTTCACTCGAACACTTAGAGGCCATTTTAGGGTTACTAATTGACCTAATTTCAATGTTCTTGTGTCTCAGAAAATAGGGAGGCCCAAGGAGAGGGAGAGAGACAGAGGAAGGGCTGGCTGGTGGAGGAGTCAGACACATACTGCACGTCTCCAGTAGGTTTGCAGCCTCGTGTGGGCACAGTTTGTGGTGCCCAAAAGCAATTACAATAGTAAATAACATCTCCCTGATCGCAGATCACCATATATCACCGTAATGAAAATGCTGGAAATATTGCGAGAATTACCAAAATGTGGCACACTGGAGAGAGCACACGCTGTTGGAAAAATGACACCCACAGAACTGTTTGACTCAAGATTGCCCAAACCTTGATGTTACTCAAAGTTACAAGGATTTTTTACAATTTCAGTTTAATATAATTTGGGAGAATTATATAGAAGAAAATGGAGAGTTTAAATTTATATTCTTCTACGTCCAACACTGAGTAATCTAATTCTAGTCCTTAGAGAGCAGTGAGTTTTATACCAGATGATACTCGGAATGTACTTCCTCTTTTCCTTCCAAATGTTTGAGTATTCGTAAGTTAAAAGCAACACAGGTGCACTTCGTTTCCTTTACTAGTCGTTCCTGAGATGCGTGGGATGAATGCTTATAAAGTAAATCAGGTTGTTCCATTCAGCAGCTTTATAACAACTTTGGAAATATTTATCTTATTTGATTCTTGATCTTCAAGATTCCCACGCACTTTCACATTTCCCAACACACACTCACTCACATACACATACGTGCTTGAACTCACTCATATACACTCACATATGTACTTTCACACATGCATGCTCACATACACACTCACTCATACACGGGCTCACACACATGCTCACACTCACACATGCTCACACATATATACTCACACACACACACACGCCCATTCACACCCACTCATACAATTACACATGCTGGCAATCACACACCTATACTACATGTGCTCACACAAACATATGCTCACACATGGTCACCCACATACACATACATGCTCACACTCATACATTCACGAATATACACAGGCTCATATTCACACACATACCCACACACATGCTCACACACACATATTCAAACATATGCTCATACTCAGGTACTGTCACACTCACATGCTCACATTCACACTAACACATATACTCACACACATGCTAATACATACATAGTCACACTCACACACATGCTTACACAATGCTGACAGCACACATACACATGCTCACATACATGCTCACACACATTCACTTAGATTTACACACACAAATATACACATACATTCACACACAATCATGTACCCACACACATGCTCACACTGAGACACACACTCAAATATATGCTCACATACCTGCTCATACACAGGCTCACATACTCTCATATACACACATGCTGACACACTCATATATACTCACAGATACACACATGTACTCACTCATATACACTCACACGAACATATACTCATGCATTCACATCACACACACATACATTCATACTCACATATACTCACATGCTTACACATATATGCTCACATACACAATCACATTCACATAAACACACACACATACATTCACATATATTCTCACACATGCCCACACACATACACACATGCTCACACTCACACACATTCAATTATGTATTCACATTCACACAAATACATGCTCACATTCACACACATACACACACATGCTCACACATACTCAAACATGCTCAGATTTACATGCCCACATGCTTACACACATACGCACATGCTTTCACTCACTCACACTCATGAACACATGCTATACACTCACACACACGCTGACACATACATGCTCACACTCACAGTAACATACATGCACACACTAACATGTACTCACATAAATTGACTCACATATACTCACACATATACTCATGCACACATATATATGCACAGTGCTCACACACACGTGCTCACATAGACTCACATATGCTCACAAACTCACACTCATACACACAGACTCACATTCACATTCACACAAATATGCTCACAAATCACACACACATATGCTCACACACATGCTCACATTCACAGTCACATGTCCTCTTACACATGCTCATACACACAGGCTCACACTCACACACACACACTCTGTTGTGTTAATTAGGCTTCTTAGCCTGTTTTCTGCTGCTATAACAGACTACACAGATTGGGCCATTATACAGAAAAGAAGCTTCTTTGGCTCATGGTTCTGGAGGCTCGGAAGTCCAAGAGGCTGCGTGGCACCTGGTGAGAATCATCCCCTGGTGGGGGCATCTCACGGTGAGAGCACACAACTCAGAGAGAAAACGGGAGCCCACGCCCACAATAAGGAGCCCTCTCACTACAATGGCGGTGCTAATCCGTTCACCAGGGAGGAGCTCTCATGGCCTAATCACCTCTTAAAGGCCCCACCTCTCAATGCTGTTACAATTCAGTTTTCAACACGTGAACTTGGGGACACATTGAAACCACCGCATTAGGCAGTGATTTGTCATCTGTCACTATAGTTCCATCATTTCATCAAGCAGTATCTTTTTGAAATATAATTATTCCCTTAATAATCTCGTCTGTGAGTCTTCTACAGAGTTGTTAGAACAACAGAATGCTGAACTGAATTGCCATTGTACTGCAGCATTAAGACGAGTTTCAGAGAAAACAAAAAGTTCTATTTAGACCTTAATGACAAAGAGATAATTTCCTTTAACAAAGGTTTTGCTATTATTATTCCTGCCATGATAGTTTTCAGTGAGTTCCTTGAAACTAATTTTTCAAGTGAGTCCACATTTTCTAAAAGCATTATAATTTTTAACGACTTCAGAAGTCTGTGACCATCATAACAAAAACAGATGTTGAGAATTTGCGGTTTGGTCTTAGGTGCATATGTGTTCATTCCAGGCGCTTCCAGCACAGACTGGAAGTGCCTGTTATCTTTCCTCTCATTGCTGGTTTTCATTCACAGAAACATTTAAATCATCTATAAAAACATAGTATTTGCTATTTTTACCCTCAAAAGCACACATATATTCTGGGACTGGTAAAAACATTAATGTCTGATCAACTTTGTAATTAAAGAGGTAAATGTAAAAGCTACTATATAATTCTAGAACTAAGAAACTGTTATACAGAGAGGCTTCGTCAAATTCTTATAAAGGGGAAAGTTTATTAAACTCAAGTTGATGGGAGCATAAAAAGTTTAAAAGTTTTTTTAAATTAAAGAAAGGTGGGGGAGCTTAGTTTAAATGAAGGCTCCACCACCCTTTTGACTGGAGAACGGTCACTTCCCAGGACCCATGGTCCGCACCAGCCACAGGAGTGGTTCCTGAGGAGCAAGAAAAAGGGAAAGGGCTGTCCTGTCTGGAGCCCGCAAGTCAGCGCCCAGATCCTGACGGGGTCCCTATGGGCTGCACCAGCACCGCCTTCTCTGGGAGCCATCGGCAGGTCCAGGCCCCTCCACCTGGCTCCAGGCTCAGCTCCTCCACTCTGAGGCCACCTCCCGTCCCTCTGGAACCAGCCGCTCCCTCTCCCTTCGCTCTCTCACAGACCTCTCAGATCCAGCTGTCCCAAAACCGAGTCTCAGCTGCCCATGGGCCCGACCCTGACTGAGGCCACCCAGTGTCCCCTCCACGTGACCCCCTGTTCTGTTCTCCCACGTGGCCTAAATCAAAAGCCCTGGGCCAGCCTTCATCACCCTGCCCTCCTGGCATGCTGCTGATACACCCCCGCCCTGCCCGCTTCTCAAACCGTCTGAAAGCCACACTGCTGAAGGGGTTCTCTCCAGTGGAAGGAGTTACAACTCTGAAACCACAGCCATCATCAATGCCTGTTTATTCTACCTTCTACATATTTCTGGATTGTAGAAGAGACTAATTTAAAAATGTCTATTTCCTAAAGTATTCTGCACATGAGCTGCACGTCCTCTACTTCCTGTCCCTACCTCTATTCATCTCTAGGAGGGCAGTGTGTGGGGCCTGAGGGTCATGCCCCTCAGGGCAGGCGGGGAGGCCGTCCTAGAATAAGACACACACATGTGACGCCCACCCCAGGGCCCTAGCCAGAGCCCAGGCCAGGCCCTCCCGGAGGCCTCCCCTGGTGACCACCCTCCCGCCGCCTCCTGTTTCTGTAAAAGTCTCCCCGCTCTTGACGCCACGCCCACCTGCTCCTTCCAGGTTGGCCCAGCTCCGTGGAGGCTCCTCTGGAGCCACCTCACCCACCGCAGGAAGCCGAGTCGTGTGGTCATCCTGATGGCTTCTCCTCCACCCTCCTCTCTGAAACCTCCCTCTCCCTCCCCGACTCATGGCCCCACCCACTGCCAACCAGGGCATTCTCCACCTGACACCCCTGGTGTGGCCTGACTCCATCTCTCCCAAGGCACAGCCCAGTTATCCCCTCACGCCAGAGCCACAGCCTGGGGCAGGTGATTCCCCCTCCCCTACCAAGGGCTGCCCTGGCGTCAAGCGTGCAAAGGCCAGTGGTGCTGTGTACAGGACGCCCCCCACTATGAAGAACAACCCGCCCTGAATGCCGGGTGCTGATGGCGAGAAGCCCACCAATAGCTTCCTAACAGGAGACCTGAGGTGGTGAGGGCGTTTCCCGTAGAGAAAGCCAAGGAGCTCTTCCACCCTGACCCTAACAGCTCCCTACCCGGAGTCCCGCAGCATGCTCACCCAGCCACTCACGTGCTGATAACAGAAGCCACCTGAAAACGTTTTTCTGCTCAGATATCTTTGGAAAAGGCTGAATTACAGTAACCAGAGGTTTCTCCACTGTAGGGAGCACCAGGCCCTTTAATACACTTTCATGTCAAGAATCCCAGAGGGTTGTACGGCTGGCCAGACTTCCCGAATTTCTGCGACCATAAAACATGTCTTTCAAGGGACTCAAGGAGCCCACCCTTGGAGGAACGCATCCTCTGAGCAAGCACTCGGGTCTCCATGGTGAGTTGACCATCGTGTTCTTCAAAGCAATTAGATTATATTTCAAGTTTCATCATGCAAATAATTTATCATCAGCAATTTCCTCAAAAACATTATTACAAAAATAAAAAAGAACCTGAGCAGGCCCACGTTCTATATTGTGGGTTGTGATGAAATCGTATGCATCTCCAGAAAGTCAGAAACCACACCCAAACTATAAACGTAGGAATATGTTTTGGGGGCCACTGAGCCAGGTCACAAACCCTTTTCTGCATGAACAGGAACCACGAGGCCATGGATGGACCCAGTGACCATCCCACAGCTGACAGCAACACAGAATTGGGGTCCGCGCGGCCTCCTTTCCATCACCCGTTTGTTTTTAAGGAATTCTGTCATTTGGGGAGGGTGCCAGGGTGTAGCTAGCTAAGTCACGTGATCCAAGTAGGTCAACCTGAAAATCACCAAAACTGATTCCTCAAAACTTTCTGGCTAAAAACCACTGGTTGGCTGAGTGCAGTGGCTCACAACTGTAATCCCAGCATTTGGGGAGGTCAAGGTGGGCAGATCATGAGGTCAGGAGTTCAAGACCAGCCTGGCCAATGTGGTAAAACCCTGTTGCTACTAAAAAAAGAAATACAAAAATTAGCTGGGCGTGGTGGTGGGTGCTATAATCCCAGCCACTCGGGAGGCTGAGTGAGGCAGGAGAATTGCTTGAACCTGGGAGGCGGAGGTTGCAGTGAGCCAACATTTTACCACTGCACTCTAGCCCGGGAGGCAGAGCAAGACTCCATCTCAAAAAAAGAACACCGGTTGGCAAAGAAATAATCGATGTTTGAGGGATCCCAACTATTCTGATTTGATCATCATCCATTGTATGCATGGATCAAAAAGCCGTAATTACACATCTCCACTTCCAAGCGATGCCTGGCTGAGCACAGTCATGGGGCAGGGACATGTATGGCCATCGTCACGACCACTGGGATTTGGGAAGTTTTCGTTTACGTCACATTATCAAAGTAATAGCTAATCAATAAAACATATTTCAAAAGGAAAAACAAGTCGGTGACTGAGCTAGAAAGTGGATCTATGGCTTCTGAGATGAGGCGGGGGGACAGTGAGTCATTGCTCTGAGCAGCGGCTTTTTAGAACCAGATCGGAGTGGTGCTGGCGCAACACGGAATCCTTGAGCGCTGTGAAACTGTTCCGCCTTCCATGGTCAACTTTACGCGTTGTACATTTCACCTCAGCTTTAAAAAAGAAAAGAAAACAATGCTTCCATTCCCACAGTCGTTTATCTCTACCACGGGCGGCTTCTCCTGGGAGGACACGGCTAGGAACAGCACATCTCCTGGGAATGTTTTCAGAGTATCCCAGTACCAATATAATATGATATTGTATTACCAAACATATTCACCTTCTATTTTTAATGGTACTTTAAAATATATTATTTATGTCAAAAAAGTTTTCTTAAGTCATTCTGACTTTTAGAAAACACGGTCACAGTATATGAGTCCACCTTACTCCATGAAACCTGCAGGTGTATTAATAAGCTACAACCTGAAACTACACAAAACACTCACAATCATGTGACTAGGTAGGAACATTGTTTTCAGACTTTTCAAAGAGCCTTATTAACAGACAGAGGAAAGATATAAAATACACAACCCCGGCCAGGCACGGTGGCTCACGCCTGTAATCCCAGCACTTCGGGAGGCTGAGGTGGGCGGATCACGAGGTCAGGAGTTTAAGACCACCCTGGCCAATACGGTGATACCCCATCTCTACTAAAAATACAAAAATTAGCCAGGCGTGGTGGTGCCCGCCTGTAATCCCAGCTGCTACTCAGCAGGCTGAGGCAGAAGAATTGCTTGAACTTGAGAGGTGGAGGTTGCAGTGAGCCAAGATCACACCATTGCACTCCAGCCTGGGCGACAGAGTGAGACTCCGTCTCACAAACAAACAAAAAACAAATAAATAAATAAATGTGGGCATGTGTGTGTGTGTATAAAACCCAAGAAGTGGAAGAGATTACAGCACGTTTGCTTCACTCATGGCAACTTAGAGAAACTGGTTGGGCTGGGCTGGCACCCGGAGTCTGGGCACCAACACCCTCAATCTTGTTTTCAATGCTGTCTCTCTTGGCCACTGAACCCGCCAGCAGCTCTCTCTAAAAACAAATCTGGTTGCCCTCCCACACCCTCCCAAACCTGCCTCCCAGTCTCCTGTTGCCCCCCGCCTCCTCTGCCTGGCACCTCTGGAGAGGTCTGTCCGATGCTGCTGTACTCTCTGCACCCTTCCAATTCCAGGAGTCTGTAGTTTCTAGAAAACCTAATCCCGCTTCTGTCCTGATTGTCCTAATAAATTCTCTTCGCGATCCTGTGGGGTGCTCTGGTTTTGCTCCCTGCGGTCAAGTGGCCGCTTTTCCCAAGCCTGCCTCCGAGCTTAGCCATCTCTCCTGCTGTCAGGACCCCTGCCCCAGAAGGGAGGAACTTTAAACATCTGTATATGTGCACAGGGACATTTTTAAATATACACACACATGTTCATAACAGTGGAAAATAGGAAAGCAGCATGTATGACATGAAATCCCACATGGTTCTGTCCAGACTGACAGCGAATAGCGTGTGAAGATGACAGGAGGGAGAAAATCTCGACTTTGTCTCTGCGAAGCAGGAGGTCAACCTTATCCTTATCCTCTCTATAAACAGGGTGGGAAGTAGAAAAGTGTGAACTCTTTAAAGTTTCCTTTCTGGTTAAAGAATAAATCATAAATATGCTAATAACTTTGTTAAGCTGTATCCTACGTAGCTGTTAGACATGCCATGCTTACAGGCACATAGTACATTCTATGACCTTGTACTTTAACCAACATATCTGTGCTGGACGTGCTCACAGGCAGGTCCCAGCTCTCCATTGCTTTCACCTGTTTAGAAGTTTGTGGTTGTTGGTCAATGGAGTTTTAGTTTAAATTGTGAGGTCTGACTCCAGCCAACGGAGATCAGACATGGCAGTAAGGATGACCCCAAATGCATAAGGGATAAATATGTCTGCTTTTCCTTTGTTTCTTCCAGTCTCGTGGCAGGACGGCTGGTGAGGGTGCCCTTCCACCAGTCCAGGAAGTAAAAACTGCATTGCTGAAAATCCTTTGTCTCAGTGCTGATTTTGCTTTGTGGCACCAAGCATCTATTTCCAACAAACAGACACAAAATTATTCACTGATTTTTTGATCATCGTTGTGTCCGGGGCTGCCCCAGCCCACAGTGCACATTTGCGTCCCGCAGGGCGGGCCAGACCCAAACCCCACGCAAACCATTTCTGCGTCACCCCTCCCTCCACTTACCTTCTCTGAGTTAGCACAAACAGCTAGAAGGTTCTGAGGACCAGGCGGGGGTTCCTGTTTAAGGGGAGGCACCGTCCTCAAAACAGTCCCTAAAAGGCTGGAGACAACAGAGCGAGCTCTGGGTGTGGAGAGGCCTGAGCGTGGCCTGTGGGAGCCCAGAGACGCCACCGTGGCGCTAAAACCCAGCTCAGGGGCTGCCCTCTTTTCCTCTGTGTCATATGGTATTGGCACAGGTCTTCCTAAGTCAGATTATTTACCTATGCTGAGGGCTTTTCAATCCGCACAATACCCTGCAAGGTACTTACTTATTTGTTTTTATTTCAGAGATGGGGTCTTACTGTGTTGGCCAGGCTGGTCTTGAATTTCTGGCCTCAAGTGATCCTCCTGTCTTGGCCCCCCAAAGTGCTGGGGTTACGAATGTGAGTCACCACACCTGGCCCCTGGGTACTTATTGTCCCCTTAGTAAGGATGAGGAAACTGGAGCCACAAGACCTGGAATAGCTTGTCCAAGGCCACTTGGCTTTTGGGAAGACATCTCTGTGCTGGAAGCCAGGGTGCAACCACGTTAGGTGGCGTCTCTGGGCTCCCACAGGCCACGCTCAGGCCTCTCCACACCCAGAGCTTGCTCTGCTGTCTCCAGCAGATGGAAAAGTTGAAGGGATCTTTCTCTGCTTGACAAAGGACTCTTCACTTTCCAGGAGTGCTCGTTCCAGCTCTGAAGTAGCCAGTTGTGTCACGTGCTGTGAGGTTGGCCATGTGCAGTGCAGTGTGCACTGAGATGCCAGTCCCACCTTAGCCCGGCTCACCCACATGCCTGGACCTTGGTTCGGGCCCTTCAGTGAGGAACAGAAAGGCTGTACTGCAGTCATGTTTTATTACAGTCATTCCTCCAGGAAGGGACAAGTCTGCGTGACACTCCTGCTTCATGATCTGGGCAGGCAACAGGGGCTGGACAGTGGTGGTACTGCCCACCCTTAAATGAAAGTGACCTCAGAGGTTTGGTGAGGAAATGATAGGCTGGAAGAGGGGGCCCCAGGCAACGTGATGAATTTTGACTTACTAGGTTTTCTTAAAGCAGAGGGCACCTGCACAGCATCCAGTCAAACCCAGACTTTAGGCAAATCCACCTTCCACCCAGGGGTGGAAATTTTTATAAAGAATTCCTTTGTATAAGTTTCTGGTTCTAAGAAAATCCGTTTCTTTGGGGGCCTGTGCGTCGGCATCAGTGAAGGCCTCAGCATTGTTTCCGTGACACTGTCCTTTCCTGCAGAAGCTGTGCCTTGCATTCTTCCATTTCTGATTTCAAGCAGAAAAGTGCTGATGAGTCAGACATCCACAGTGGAAGGCAGAGAATAGTGTTACCAAGCAAAACTGCAGAGGCGGAACTGGGGTACAGGAAAACACAGGACTCCTCAGATCCTCTCACCTCACCAGGCCGTACAGGCTCTGCAGTTCTGGCCCTAGTTCTGCGAAGGTCGCGAGGAGGCCTCACACCTGACACCTGCTCTATCCAGCCCAGGCATCCAGGCGCCAGCACGTGGCCCCTGGACACACCTGCTGAGTAATTAGCTAAGGAAGCCACAAGGCCCAGCTTGAGAATGAGACACTCACTCTGCTCTCTGACGCTAGCTTTCATCCTGGAGACTGTGCCTGAGCTGACTCTAATCTATTTGACTTTTGTACCTCTTCTGTCCCTGACCTGCCAGGACAACCAGAATGGGATCTGTGGGCCAGCAGCTCAGCACAATCGGTCACCGAGAAGACGCCCATCCTCAGCGAGAGCGCGAGCTACCCGGCCTGTACTGGGTCCTCTTTGTCCCCTGCTCAGCGGTCAAGGACCTTGTGGTGAAGGCCTCCCCACAAACGCAGCGTCCTGCGGAATTCAGTCCGGCACTTTTGCAGAGCTTGGAGCCAAGACAAACGGCGTTTGTGATCATGAGAGGCCCAGAACCATGGAAAAGGTTGCATCAGAGTTGTGCCCGCTTCTGAAACTTCTCTGAACGTGTCCTACAGAGCAGCTCCACAGCCAGGAAGTGCGGAGGGGGCGTCCCCGCATCCGGCGCGCACACAGCCAGCCCGCGGGGCTGCCACGCGGGCTTGTCCCGAACACAGAGGGGCCGAGAGCCGAGACGCGGACACGGCATTTCTCACGCCAGGAGTTTCCCGCGCGCGCTCCCCTCCCAGCCCCCGCCCCGCAGGCCGAGGGAAGACCGAGGGGACCCGCCGGGGACTGGGCGTCCAGGAGGCCTCAGGTCTACCCCCTGCTCCGCCCCTGCAGGACGCCGTGGCCAGGGAAGCGGTTCTGAAATTCGTTGTGGGGTTTCGCCCAGGCCGGTCCTCCGGCTCCCACCATCCAGTGGCCCCGCGTGGCGACGCCGGGCCAGACCCGGTGACCGCCAAGGCGGTAGAGTCCCGGGCAAGGGCGGGGAAGCAGCCAGTCCTCCGACTGCGAGGGGGCCGCGGGAACACAGCCCACCCCCGGGAGCGAGCGGGACCCCGGCCTGGAGCCTGACGCCCAAGGCCCCCCCGGCCCTGCCCACCCGGGGGTGCCTGAGCCCCGCTGGGACCCGCGCGGAGCCCTGGGACCGCCCTGGGGTGGGACCGACACGGTGGGGGCAGCGAGGACCGGTCCTCCCAGCGGAGTGGAGCCCGGAGGCGGAGGCCCCCGTCCGCCCACGGACCCCGCCGCCGCGCTACTTAGGACACTGCGGGGCGGGATCCCCGCGCTGCCGCCCCTAGCGCCTGTGGCCACATTCTTTTCACAGCCACCTCCCCGCCTCCATTTGGCGCGCGACCTCTGAGGTCGCGGAAACGCCGAGGACAGACTGGGCTGGGGCGTGTGAAATGAGGGTGCCCGGGAGCCCCTGCATGTGGGGTCCTCCGGGCGGCCGCGCCTCGAGGCCAGCATCGCAGCCGGTGGGTGCGGACGCAGAGAACGTGCCAGGACACAGAAGTTAGGATCCTCCCTGCGTTCCACCCACAGCACCCCTAAGCCTCACTCGCCCCAAAACGCGCCCGAAACTCGGCCTCGATGGGGTCTCGGGGTCCAGCGATCCTCGCAGCCTCCACTGGGCGCCCCTGGGACCCCCCGCACGCGCACGCGCGCACTCACACGGACGCGCGCGCGGGCAAAGGCTCGTCCCCGTGCTCAGGCAGCCTGGGCAGGCGCGGGGGGCGGGGCGGACGGAGGGAAGCGAGGGGACAGGAAACGCCGTTAATTGAGGGGAACGCACACGCACTGCACCGGCGGCCTTTGATGTGCGCCTCCCGGCCAGCCCGGCCCCTCCACGCCCGCGAGCCCACCCGGCGTGTGCCCCTCTCCGCCGGCGCTCCCGTGAGCGCAGGGGCGGCCTGAGCGCCGAGGACGCGTGGCATCGATTTCCTACGAGCAGGAGGCTGTGGGCTCACTCTGTCGCCAACGCGGGACAGCGCGCATGGAGCCCTTTTTGTTTTTCCCCTAACCCCTGGGCCTCCCGGGGTGGGTCGGAAGACCGAGCGCTGCGGGGGATGACCGCGCTGACCGCGGGTCCTCATGGGGAGAGGCCGCCTTGCCTTGACCTAATGTATGTACACATATAAATACAGTGCTCGTCCAAATGACATTCCACTCACTCTCCCTCCCCCTCTTTTTTCTTTTCATCATCAGCAAATAAAGATTAGCCGGGAAGATTATAGAAAGCGTTTTCAGGCTGGCGCTGATCTTTATTCCAGGGGCTTTGTGATGATATTGATGATGATGATGGTCAAGTGGACAGTTTGATTTTTGTGTTTGGAGCTAGTTATAAAGAATCAATATTATATCAAGGGGTAACTTTCGTGATAAAGGACTTTAACCACTCTGGCTATTCATCATAAGTCTGTAGCAAGCAGATAGGTCAAAAGAAATTATATTGCACTAAAGAGTGAGTCTTCTTATCTCTCCCATACCAGGGGAATAAGGGACAAGCCGATCGATACAGTAGCTGCTGTATACTTCTTGCAATTATCAATAGCTGATTTCGCCTTTTGAGGCCTGCATGTATTAATGCAAGCTAATAATAATCGTTTGAGCCTCCCTGTAGGCAAGGAGTCAAAGTTTTAACTTGCTCGCATTATTTATGTAATCATACGTGCTGAAATGCCTGTCCTGGTCACACGCTGCCAGAGCCACAGTTCAGCCATCAGGGGAGAAGTCCTTCACCGCCGTTTGCATCCCTCCGTGCGAAGGCGACCGTGAGCTGATGTTTCTGTGTATGCCATAAAAAGCCAAGGAATGTTTGCCTCTGATGCCTAAGGTGAAGCTACAGTGTCCTGGAAAAAACATACAGGAACGCTGCAGAGCACACAACCAAGACGGACTGACACACTCCACACCGGCTCGCATCTTTTAAAAATATTTAGGCGTCTTTATCTCCATAGCTCTGAAAGCAAAGGGCGTCCCAGCAGTTGTATCCAGGGTGGACGGGGCAGTTCGCAACGCGCTGGTTTATTTACGCAGAACATTTTGTTTTTATGGGGAAAGTCATCTTCAAGTAGGTGAACACAGGATTGGAAAAAGCGTGTTTAAAAATCCATACATATAATTTTTGGCTACATGTTTTCTAGCCCCCCCCCCACACACACAATGTAATAGAAAAAGCAACGTCTTTATAATTGGCACTTGACATGCTGTTTGCGTTGGGCTGTGGCACACCAAGCACAGATTTCCTGTTGATGGAAACATTTATCATCCTGATTGCCCCAGAGTGGCAGGTGGTGTTATCAATTACCTCTTCTTACCAATAATAATATTAGTATGGTAATATCTTTGCTCAAGTGAGAACCAATTAGCAGTCACTTGTCACAGCATTAAAGGCACAAAATCATGCTGGATTTAACCCTAAGAACCTAAAACAAAAGTTGGGGGTGGGGGAGGAACCAGAGAGAGGTGGCCAGAGAGCAGAAGAAAGGAACTTTGGGTGGGGGGAGGAGTGAAAGAAGACAGAAAATGAAAGGCCTCATATTTGAATACTTTTTTTTTTTCATTAAGTGGTTGGGGAAAATAAACACTTGTAAACAAAGCGTCAAATACACCTTAGGTAAAGCTAGCTTCTGTGACTCTGGAGCCAGGTAGCTTCAATAAACTGTGACTGCGATGGTGAATTAGAACCAACTATTCAACTTCCAATCAATCTTGCAGATAGGCTTTGTTTTATTTGAATAAATGATACGGATTGAACCAAATGCCTAATTATATGTTTCACTAACGTAAAATATACAGCATTAATTTGTAAATAATATTAGACAGACAAAATAATAATGTGTCACCTCTTAAGATGAAAAGAACATTGCAAGAGGAAAGACAATTAACAAATTAGATTTAATTACAGGGAAGAAAAGCAACTTTTGTTTTTTCGAGTGTTTAGGTATGACAGTATAATAGACAGTGGTCATGTGGTGACGCGTGTGTGTGCCCCACTCCCTCCTAGTCTGTACCGCACAGGCACACTTCCCAGCGTCCCTTTAATATGGGCACGACCAGAGCTCACATCCTGCCTCATCTGTGAAAATATTCCATGGACACGTTGTCACTTCGCAATGTATCTGTGGTTGCAACTCAGGCTCACGATACAAGCGCTTTTATTAAAAGTTGCCGCACTGAATAAGAGCAATTAAAGAAAAGTTTCTGATCCGAGTGCAGGGAAGGAAAACAAGGAGGAACAAGCCAGTCAAGAAGTCGCATGCCTTTTGTTTTCTACCTTTGCTTTGAAATAAAAAATTGATCTTGTTCACTTAGGACAATTTTTAAAAGGGTGCGCCGCAGAAATTACTCGTGCGCACCATTTCAGCTGTGGGGACATTCGCACAGGTTTCCGCTGCACACACAGCCTCCCAGGCCCTCTCCTCCAAGGCTCTGCCGGATCTTCCAATGAAATCCCAGAGCACAGCCTGCGCTGGGGAGCCCGCAACTCTCCGGTTCTCTGCACCCCACGCCGCCCGGAACCCGGGACAGCGCCCACGCCAGACTGGGCCAAGGGCAGAGCTCGCACCCTGCCTTCATGCCCGGTTCACTTGCATCCACGGAAGCGCCGTGCCAGCCTCCTCCATCTTCCCACTCGCGCATGACACGGCGACCCGCGCGACACTTCTGCAATCTGAAGGCTTGCTTCTTACAAATAAAGGGCCAGAGCCTCACACTGGCCTTCGTTGGAGGGACTTAGGAGATCCTCCCACGTCCACACCTTGTAGGAAATGCAAAAGATATCGATGACATTAAACAGTTGCGTTTGGAAGCCCCAGAAAGACCTCAGGAAACCCTGACAGTTGCTGGAGAGAGATGTGCGGGACAGGGGGAGCGGGCCTTACGCCACATAAACGGTGGGCGCAGCGCGCTTAAAATGACCCACTGAGGAGTTGGTGCCGCCGGGCCCAGAGGCTACGAGTCCAGCTGGCTCTGGACTTGCTCCACAGGCGTCAGACGCAGTGGGAACCTCAGTCTGCTGCTTCTCCCCAAAGTGTGTCGGTTAAAAAAAAAATAGAATAAGCAGTAGTAGTGGTAAGGAAGAAAAAAAGAGAAGAGTGACACCATTAACCAGGTCATGAAAGCTAGGACACCTTCAACCCCATCTCTGGCCCACCAGCGGTCTCGAAAGCAGTCTCAGACCCCTGCCTTTCCGCTGCGGCTCTGTGCGACTTCCACAAACTCTTTAATCCTGTAAATTCTGCCAGAAACTCGCATTCTCCAAGCTGCTTTCCCGCCTCCCCGCTGCGTTCCTTTTTTCCCTCCCCACCCGCAACGTCTCTTTGCCCCTCTTTTCTCAGAAAAATTCCTGCCCCCCCCACCCCCGCGCACCCCAAAGCCCAGGCTGCAAACTTTTCCCCGCCGGGCATCTCTGCGCCAGATGCCAAAGCATCCCCCCAAAGCCTGAGCATCTGCAAAAGTTCGCAGCCTAACCGCGAGATAGAGACATTTCCCCCGTAGCTTAACTAGAAAAGCGCCTTCGATGTGTATGTTAAACCGGATAACTCGAGATTTCAAACATCTTTTATTTGTCTGTCTTGAAAAAAAAATAACCCAAATGAATACGCCTGCCACCAAAAGGCAAAATGAAACCAACCTTAAGGGTGTTTTAGTTTTTCTTTTTTTTCAAAAGTGGCGATGGGGGCTGTTTGGAGATGACCCCAACCTGCGCCCTCTCCTCCTCTAAGACTCTCCAGCGCTTTTCCTGGAACCCAAAGCTCTCACTTCATCAAACTTACACAATTAAAGGCAGGCGGGAGAACGCGGGCTGGGAAGCAAGCGGGAAGATTCTAGAATGGAAGGCAGCCCGCCGAGCGCGGCGAACCGCGCCAGGCCGGGGTCCGATGGAGCAGGCGGGGATTCCTCCCCTAGGCAGACCCCCGCCACCAGCCCTGCCTGGAGCTGGCGGCCCTCGGAACACCTCGAGCCGGCCGCTCGCTGCTGGCTTCCCCCAGCGAACGACTCGGGAAGCTCCAGGAGGCCATCTGTGCTGACGCTTCGCACCAGTCAGGGCCACTTGCAAGAACAAAAATCAGAAATTTAGGAAATGAAAAAAGGCGCACTAGGGCGAGGGGCACTGTCGCGGGAGCGGCGGCGACCCGGCCTGGGACACATCCTGGCGGCCGCTCGGGTAGGGAGGACACGGGCGGGAGAGCGCGCGGCGGGTGCACAGCCACGGGTGGGAGTGCGCGCCTGTGCGAGCGGGGCGAGGGCGCGTGCGTGCGACCGCGGGCGAGGGGGTGGGCGCCCGTGCAGGGAGCGCGCCGTGCCAGCTGCCCCGGGGGCTTGGGGCCGATCCGAAAGTGCGCAACCCCCTCACCTGGCCCCCAGGTCATCCCCGAAATCCCGGGGACACGGTGGGCCACGCGCGGGACTTTGGTGGAGTTGGAACTTTCGATCGCGCTCGCGCCCACTCCGCGGGCGCCCGGGCCACCGCGCCCGTGGGGAACAGGGACTGGGTGGGGATACCGGGGCCCTGCGGTCCCCTCCCTTTCCTGCATTTAAGAGGCCGCCGCCGGAGGAGAGAAGAGGCCCCGGCGGACTGGCGCGGGGGCGAGGCGGCCCCGGTGGCGGCGGCGGGCGGGGCGGGCGCTCAGGAGTCGGTGGGGCCCGCGGGTTGGGGGGCGGGGAGAGGGGGGAGCGGAGGGGAGGGGGCACGCAGGGGAGGGAGGGAGAGGGAGGAGGAGCCGCGCGGCCAGCGCCGCTTCCGAACCGGAAAGTTGGTCTTGCCGAAGTCCTGCCACCCCGGCGTGCGCACTCCGCTCCGCTCCGGCCGCGAGACTCCGAGCCGGGCCGGCCGCCGTGGGAGCCCGCGGAGGGGACGCGGGGCTTGCGAGAAGGTCCGGAGAGCGGGGGGCACCTGAGCCCGAGCGGGGCCGCTGCGCGGAGCGGCGCCGAGAACCGCGGCGGAGCGGCGGAGGCGGCCGGCGGACCCCGCGCGTCCGTAGCCGGAGGCGCCCGAGCGGCCGGGCCGAGACAAAGGCGCCGGGCCGGAGCCCTGCCCGCGGCCGCTCGCTCCGGGAGGGGCTGCCCGGCGGCGGCGGGGGGGCGCGGCGCGGGGCGCGGGCGGCGGCGCAGACACTCTATAAAGGGGCGAGCCCGGCGCGCCGGCGGAGACGGCGCCGCGCGGACGGCGCCAAAGTTTGCTGCTTGCGCCCTGCGGAGCGGCGTCCACCGCGGCCCGCGCCGTACCCGGGCCCGCCGGAGCCGCAGCGGGGGCGGCCGAGGAGCGCGGCGCCAGAGCCCGCGATGTGAGGCGGCGCCGGGCAGCGCGCGCCCCGGTCGGTCCCGAGGCGCCGCGGCCCCTCCTCGCCGGCGCGGCCGCTAATTGCGAGCGCGGCCTCATTTGCATAGGCCGCCGGAGTCCGCTGGAGGCCGGCCAATCCGCGCGGCCCTCGGCTAATGGCCATGCATTATTCACCGTCCTAATTGCTCAGCCCCATGCGCGGCCCGCGCAGCCGCCGCCCCGCGCCCCGCGCCCCGCGCCCCGCGCCCGCCCCGCGCCGTCTCCGCCGGCCGCCCCGCTGATGTCGCTGCCCCGCGCGGGGCCCGAGCGCCACTAGCAGCATGTCCCGGCGCAAGCAGGCCAAGCCTCAGCACCTCAAGTCGGACGAGGAGCTGCCGCCGCCGGACGGGGCTCCGGAGCACGGTGAGGGCCGGGGCTCCGGGGTGGCCGGGGCTCTGGGGCTGCCTGCCCGAGCTGGGGAAGCGCGTGCGTCCGGGAGCTGGAGAAAGTTCCCCGGTTCCCGCGAGCGAGTGTCCGCTCCGCGCCGGGTCGGCCGCGGGGACCCGGGTGCTTCGGCGGAGCGCGCGCGGCCGCGGGGAGAGTTGTGGGCGAAGTAAACTTGGGTCCCTTCCTCGGAGTTGGGGAGCTGCGCGCGGAGGGCGCTGAGGCCGCGGCCGGCTCGAGGACAGCACGGAGCCCGCGCGGCCCCGGGCGGAGGCCGGGGCGGGAGGGAGTCCACGGCGCCTCAGTCTCCGCGCCGTCCTCCGGGGTCTCTGCACCCGGACGCTGGGGCCGGCTTCGGCGACCCCGAGGCGAGCGCGGCGGCGGGGAAGGCGACCGGAGCCCACCTATCGCTGGACGCGGGCCGGGGACCCCGCCGCCTGCCCAGCCAGCTTTGTTCGGCGCCGCAGGTCCCGGGGGCCCCACGCCACCTCTCCGGTCCCGCCTGCGCCCTCGGCCCCCTGCACCGCCGGCCTCGGGTGACCCGCGCGTCCCAGCGCGTGGACGCATCCTGTGATCGCGTTTCGAGGCGAGGGGAAGGTCGGGGTCTCGGCCCTGCCTAATGGCCGCCTGGGGAATTAGGCTGGGTTGAGCACGGCGGCGGCCTGGGGCCTGCCCTCTGCACGCGGCAGAGCCCCCGTGTTTCCGGGCCGTTGCAGGGTCTGCGCGGGCCTTCTCCCGTCTTTCTGGATCCACCGAGGCCGGGCGCTGGAGACGCCTTTGCAGTCGTTTCGCTGCTGGGAGCTTCCTCCTTGGAACCTCCAAAAGCGAACTGCAGGCGCCGCGCAAGTTAGAGTCCGGCGGAGGGCTGGGCTTCCCAGAGTGGCACTTTAGCCCCGCCGAGTTTGGGGTGCCCCGGGCCCCTAGGTCGAGTTAAAACCTCAGGCCGCGGCCCCAGGCTTCGGCACGCCCCGCGGGGCCCCCAGGTCGCCAGGAAGGAGGGCCCAGGAGGGCGGCGCCGAGACCCCGAGCCTGCAGCACAGCTCGAACGCAAAATAATTTGTTCCTTAGGAAAATAGGCAGGCCAACTTTTATGATTGACCTGTTACAAGTTGCTGGAGGCAGATGGTGATCTTTTTACTGTGAGAATGAGACTGTCTGCGAAAAGGAAACGGGGCGGAAGAGTTTCCCACACAGTGGAGGAAAGTTTGACAAAGCAGGTAGACACCCATGTCGGATGAGAACGCGAGAGCAGGCTTGTGACGCGGCTGCAGAATTAATGAATTAAATAAAATGAGTGAGCTTGCTGGGGGCTTTTTGTTGCCGTGGAGGTAAGGGAGTCTTATCTGCGTAGCCAAGTCAGCCAAGATTAGAACAGGCGATATGCTAAAAAGAAACGCTTGCATATGGTGGGTAGATTAAGGACAAAGAATCTTTTTGTCATGGAAATGGATTTTTTTTGTTTTGTTTACTTCATCACATAGAATTTCTCACACTTGGCTTGTTTTGTATCGCCCTCAATGACTACATGATCAAATGAATGGATTTATTTCTGCCGAATGAGAAAGACAGTCTTTCCTTCAAAAGAACTACATTGCATCCCAGTGAGGAATTTTAAAGCTTTATTATTGTGGCTCCTGAATAGCTTAAAATCGGCTTTCACAGCCGCCCCAAAATGCAACAATGTAAATACTTCTCAGCTTTGTAGGGTCGTTATCAAAATGTGCAGTGTCTCCTTTTATTAAAGCATATTTTAATTAATAGAGTAAAACCCCTTGTATTTAACAATTAACAAGCTGAGGCGCTGCTATTCATTTTTAATTTCACTTCAGAAATGTGAGCATGCTGAACTTAATAGTGTAAACATGTAGAGGGCTATAGCGCCTATATTTGAAAGCCTAAGATGGGATAAATTATTCACAAGTTCTATTTTGAATTCCTCTTGTTGCTGCTCGAATTTATTTAGAGATGCAGAATATTCAGGTGTTTTACCCATGGTAGAATTACAGTTCTTCTCAAGCCTGTATTTTTCACAGTTCCTGGTCACATTTTGCAACAGGCCCAAAATACACTGGGGCTGAGTCTTGGCCGAGCTGTTTCCATGCTTGTTTAGGATAGTTTAGGCAAACTATTTTTTTTAAGTTCTCTCTCATTTAATTATTTCCAAGCAGATTGTCCATGGAGCATAACAGATACTCTGTTCCCTGTTAAGTCAAGGAATGCCCCATTTGTGTGTTACCCAGTCGCACTCAGCATCGTTCCTAAGATAACTAAGTAAAAATGTTTTTAAAATAAATAGGTGTGGAAACCAGGTTATTCCAACCTGAATCAGATCGTCTCAAAAGTGTAATTTTGTTAAATGCGATGGAAATAAACAGAGCATGCCGGAAGTTACCACTCGGTCAGTTTACAATGTTTTAGAAACGAAGTAAATCATCCCTTTGTATCACTCTGGGAGTGACATATTAATTAAAGCAGTAGGTCCATCTACAAGCAGTAAAATGGAAAGCTATTGATAATGTCATGCAGAACAAATATTATATGCAAAAATGTTTAGTGTAATGGGGGACAGAGATGCCCAGTCACAGTAATTTATAGCACAAAGCCTGTGTTTCTTAAAAAAGAATTATGATTTATTTTTGAAGCAATGAAAAGATTCTAAACAAAAATAACTTTGGTGCTACCCAAACCTTATCACTGCAGGAATGAAACATGATGACGTGTCTAGAATCAAAAAAAGTAGGGATAATTTATGTAAAGTTCTAAAAGCATCCTTTTGTAAAAAATATACACATACATGTATTAAGAGTCATTGAGACATTCCTAACAGAAGATGTCTTTCAGAATTACTTACTTGCAAATTATCTCATTCCTGTTTTAGAACAAAAGGTGCTGCAGCCCTGGGGTCCAGTTAACTTTGCACCACTAGTAATCTTTTGAGGCAGCTGACTATTTTTGTTCTAAAAAAATTAATTAAAACTTCTAATCACAGTTAAAGCTTTAAGAGGTACAATAATTGTTATTTCCTGTATAAAACGCAATTTAAGAAAGATGTGTTTTATTGTTGTTAGAAAATATGTGTTTAAGAAGGAACCAAAGGATTTGTAATTTAAAACCATTTACCATCCTGTATTTTGTTTGTTAGCACTCATTGCTTCAAAATGTGTTTTTATTTTCTGCCAACTTAGAAGTATACGGCTGTCTTAGAAATCCTTTTAAATGTGGTGAGTATGTGATTTAAGAATTTACCAGTGGTATTCACAGACTGCGCCTGAATGAAGGGAAAGAGGCTCAGCCACCAGTGCTTGGCGCAGATCTTTTTCTTTTATCTGTATATGCATGCTTTGCCCTCGGTGCTCCCCTGCACACTACACACATTTACAATTCAGCATACCAAAAGGAACAATGCAGGAACCACTTTCTAACATTCACAGGCAGATTGCTTTCTCTGAAACATGAAAGGTAAAAAGTAAGTAACCGGCTGGGGTGGGGGAAGAGGAAAAGAAGATTTTGCAAACATTTCTTTTAAAAACAGCGTTTAAAAACTTAAGCTATTTAAAAAATGCACATTTCTGTGATCAACAAAAAAGCTTGCCAATTAATTCCCACCTTACACAGAGAGAGCTGATTATGTAACAGAGTTAGGGAATTTTATGGGCAATCCATTTTAAACTTCCATGGCATATGCATCATCCGGTATTTTTAGATCTGTTGTTCAAAGCCAGAGAAAGAAAAAGGTGTGGAGTAACAGCAGGAATTACTTAGCAGGCTGGTGCTTTTTTGTATACAAAATGATGGCAAAAGTGGGTCACATTTCATTCTGCAATCTCTAAAAAGCTATACCATTCATCTCCAGGTAGCCCTAAAAAGATTTTCTTTTGGGGGTAATTCAGCAAAAGTACAACCAGGGTTTCTACTCCGTGTGCTGACCATCAGTTGGAATTCAGCATTCTTAAAAAGATTGGCGCCAGCGTTTATTTAGGTACAATAGAAATCGTGTTTACTTCTGATGAGGTTATGCACCATCTTTGAATGCTACAAGATAGTTTCAAGAAGCTTAATTTTTAAATATGATAACAGGAAGGATTTTTTGTTTCTGTTAGTTTTCGTTTTCCTGCACGATTCGTGGACTAGTTGCCAGAAGAAGCCCAACATGTTTGAGTCTCGTGGCGGGGTCAGCGGAAGTGCTGCTGCTTGGAGGTGTTTGTGGTCAGCACCTCGGTCGCTGCGTGTCTCACACATGATCAAACGCGAAATGCAGGTAAAAATTGGGCAGTCTAAATTCCAAGCAAAGTTTTATTTAAAAAAACAAACCTATCTCGGGTTATCTCTCGTGTAATTTCAACACATTTATGACTTAAAATGCAGCTAAGTGATTTCCAAGCAAACCAGGCCAGTCATGTTCCAGAAAGTATAAAATACTAATTGTAGGAAAATCATGGAATGGTCTCTGTGTTAAAGATGAGGATTGATTTGTTTCTTAATTAAAGGGAAGATTTCTTGAGACAGAGACACTGTCCACTGAGGGGACCCGGTAATGCCAGTGTGCTGTCTAAATATTTTCCTCTGCGGGCCTGTCTTTTTCAATCACCTTCAGATTAGTTATGCTTACTGTCTAAAACCCCTACCCCCTTTGCATTCTCCGAGAGCATTAGCAGCCAGCTCGGCGCAGAAAGCCTTTTTGTCTGAAGTCTGAAAGGTGGGGTGCAGAGTGCTGGCCAGCTTCCGACCGTCCCTCCCTGAAGGTGGGTAGTTAGAAGTGCTTTGACAAGCCTTGCTGATTTAACCTTTGCCTGCTTTGCCCTGCCAGGGGTGGCCGCTAGATGTCAAGCTCATAATACAATTAGTGCATCTGTGCTGTTGACCTTGGCAACAGGGCTCACCACTGTTCTGTTAAGTGTTAACACTGAGTCTGAGTGTTAACTAGAGCTCCCGCGAGCTTGCGCCGTGCTGCACAGCTTCTCAGACGCCATCTAGTTCAGCACAAGTGTTTATAGTTCTTAAAGAAGAAGAGAAAACGGCTGGCTTTTGTGTAGCTATTGCCTCTTGAACTGTTTAATTAACCCTGCAGGTGCCGGGCACTCTGTCGAAACTCGTGGGCATCACTGGTCCTCTTTTCCAGAGTGACCTTCGAGGCACTGTTTGGTAATTGTACTGTAGGATCTGTATACGTGCAGTCACTGGTTTCCACGACCTGGGGCAGTGGCTTTTCCGGGATGACTTGTTTCGTATGTGCAGAACCTTTGCCTGTAGAAATGAAACTGTGCCATACAGTGCTGACAAATGATGGCAGTGATTCCATCACCTGACCCCAGGTGTGAGCGGGCTGACGGTGGTCGCAGCCGGCTCTCGTCCCTCTAGAGCTGTTTAGATGTAGGCATTTATACGTGTAAGTCGTCTTGCATATTTACTTTTATGCATAGTGAGTTTGAAAATGGCCAGTGTTTGGGTGCCTTCAAGTAGGCATGTCATGAACTAGCACGTTTAATTTCATGTCTCGAATCAGTGAGACCACAGCCTTTGAATTTAAACCATCTGCATAATCTTCACCAAAAGTGACTTAGCAAAACCCTCTTTTCACTCCCTCATCGAATTTGGATTGAAATTGTCTGCCTCAGCTGACAGATTTCAGGTCTGCATATTTTTCATTAGGCGTAGATAGTGATGCATGTGCATTCATTATAAGTGTGGTTCCAGCGTAACGTCTCAATGAAAGAACTATTGTGCAACCTTGACTGTAAGAAACGTCTTATTATTTGAAGCAGCCTCGAGGGCAGATAGTTAAAGCAGGTGCCAGTGCTGCCCTGCTCCATCCGCATGGACCCATGAAGGCAACAGTGTCTCCTCCCTGCTGCTTCACCGCACAGATTAAAAACTGCAAATGTTTAAAGCAGAAGACAGTTGGTGGCTGTGCCACAGGTGGTCGTGACTTAACAAATGTGAGGTGTGGGCCACTGCGTTGAGGCGGCGTGCGCGGTCAGAGCCGCGTTGAGCATGGCAAGAGCGCCCTCCACTGTTCAGCGCGGTGCGCACACGCTCTGAGGTCTCGGGGAAAGGACAGAAAATTTTTCTATTGCGTCTGGAATTTCTTCTACATTGTTAAACACAGTAGGGGTCTCTATTTGTCTCCTCCTGTTTCACAGCTTGGGCTCAGTATGTGATAATTCATCTTTCTTTATGGGATTCAAAGCTATCATAAGGAGTTAAAAAGAATTAATTTGCAAGAAAATTAAGTGTCTCCTAACAATTTAGGAAAACTGGAAAAATGCTCTCTGGATCTTTAAGAGATGGAAAGGCAAAGGGAAAAGTGGCCATTTTCCTTTCTTGAAGATCCGTGTGGCATTTTAAAGTTATTAATTGAAGTGGAGAAGTTAACATCCCTTTCCCTGCATTAAACAAATTCCGCTTCTCCTTTCGTTAATTGTAATGAGTAAAAAATATGCAGCAGAAGTGTATTAAAGCTTTTCAGATGGATAAAGAATTTATAAAACACCTATTTTAATGCTACTTTGTGATTGGTTAGCTTATTTACAAGTCATTGTGCTTGAAATGTTATGACTAGCTTGAAATTTTGGAAGAAAGCTTCATGTATTAAATATCCTGTGTGTGTGTACAGCATATCTTACTACACATTTCATACACAAGCAAACATAAAATGTATGTAAAAATCGAGCGTTGTAATATTAGTTCAAGTAAACTTTTATTTTTTAAAAAAGAAAAAAAACTTGTCTTAGGTTGTTTCTCATGTAATTACTCACACAAAACCAAATCAAAGGATTGGTTTGCTTGGAAATCACACAGCTGCATTGCACACACACGCACACACACACACACACTACAATGATGTTTTTCACGTGTGGCTTTAAAAAGATAAAGGCTTAAAATTCTGCTTGTCATTCTGATACCTCGATCCTTAGAAGATAGAGTCTATAACAGACCAGAAGTAAAGCTGAGCGAGGAGCAGAAAGTCTGAGGGAGGGGCTCCTTTCACACCGGGAGGCACCGCTAAGAACACAAACATTTTTGTTAAACATGAGAAGGGAAAAATACATGTATTTTTTAAACTATCATCTTTGAAGCTACCCTTTGGTAAGAGGTTTTCTCTGAAAGGCACGTGGGACCTTCCTCCCCTCTTATGTACAACTGAGAAACACAAGACAGGTAGGAATGTGCCCACGGTGATGGAGACCCTGAACGTCTTCGGTGTAAACAACACGTTGGGGCAGCTGTAAATTAAATGGAAAAATAACTGTTTTTATCCCATGTAGTGCACGTGGCCAGCGTGCACCACGGGGGTGTGAGATCAGCTGGGGGGTTGTGGCAGAGCAGTCCTGACGCCTTCATGTTCTCACGGGAGCAGTGCAGCAAATAGGTTGGTACTTCTTGAAACCAGCCCTGGCCGAATATTCCCCTTCACCAAGAAGGGAAGAGTGTTGGCTGAGTTCTCTGTTAGTGAACGGGTTGGCATTTTTCTTAACTTGTTCTAATATAATCGCATTCCTGGCCATCCCTGCTGCTGTTGAACAGTATGCAAAAAATAAGTTCCTTTGACATGAATGATAATGTTTGCAATGTTTGCTTTTCAATTCACCCCCTTAAACACAGAGAGGGAGAACGAACATAGCATTGGAAATAAATTTCTCAAACTTGTCACTGTGGCACTATTGTTACAGTGCCTCACTGACATGGTTTTGCCTTGACATAAAAAGTTTAGGCCATATTAATTAATGAATGTAATCCCTTCATTTTGGGGGCATACAGGCCAGTTTCATATATGTCTAATTTTAAAAGATGGTTAAATACATTTGAATCCGACATAATATTGGCTTTAAATGCTGGCAGGATTAAAGGGCATTAGAAATTTATGTGATAAAATTGTGGACTAAATTCAGATTTTCGCCATATGGGTTTGCTTGTTATAGATAGCACTTCAACGTAAGTAAATAATGTCAGATTAGCACGTAAACACTTTTATATATGCATTTAATCATCATCATGAGGAGAGCCACAGAGGCAGTTTATAAGAACTTATTTTAATTCTTCAGAGTGCATCAGAAGCCAGCATTCACTCTGCAAGTCAGCAAAATGTCTTGCCGCTTCTAAAGAACCGTCCTTAGTAAAATATATTCAGTTTGCTTATTTCCTACAACCAGTTCAGTCCAGTTTTTACTGTGGTTGTTTAATAACATTCTTAAAGCATGCAGACAAAATTTTAATTCCATGTGTGATATGCTAGGTTGTTTTTTTTTAACCTGTATTTCTTTTATTTGGGGCTATGTTATGAAATCTGATCTACAACTTATGGAATGCTAATCACATTCAAATGATGATACTGAGACAGTCACAGCTTGAGCACGTGAGAACAGTTGAGGTGATCACATTATTGGTGTTTTATACAAACCTCAATAGAAAGTATAGATGATGATCCTGATTCATTTGCCTGAAATAATAAATCTGAATGATACTGAAATGTTTTTTCCTTCATTAGGAGTAACCTTTAAGGTCTGTTTTAGTCAAAAGTCAAATTTATTATGGAGTGTTGCTTATACAATCCAGCATGGTCTGCTTCCTTGGGCTTCTTAACAGAATGAACTGTTCACAGGTCCAGGTGATCACACTGCCGTTTTTAACACAATTTCCTTTTTCAATTTTGAAGGAGTAAGTGGGAGCTTATTTTACTTTGAAAAGAATATTTTCATTGTATTGCTAATTGTCACTTATAATTGCTTTAAACAGAATGACTTACTGTTTGGCAGAAAGTGCTTAAACATTCTTTGCACAGTTTCCACAGTTGAGAAACAGTTGCAATTCAGCAAACTTACCAGTGGGAAAAGTGAAGTTACTGCATGTGGAAACACTTCCCAACGTCTATGAATTAGGAAGTGAACCCTAAAAATACTTAACATATTTGAAAAGAAACAAACTATTGGGGATGTAAAAATGCGGATGCTTAAGGTAAATAGAGACTTGTTTGGGTCAGGACCTTTGCAAAAAAAAAAAAAAACACACAGGATCTTTCGTGACATAATCTGGGAGATGTTCATTTTTCAAGTTAAAATTCATTTGTGGTTATGTAAGTTAATTTTTTCAACACTAAACTCACTTTTAGTGATCCAGGAATCAACCTAATTTTAAAGCATTTTCTCAAAGAACTATCTCTAATACATATTCCATAGAAAGCAAAAGTATTCTTTAGTAAGATACACGCTTTGTAACATATATACTGCCTGAATGTTTCTGTATAGCGTATAAGTTATACATTTTATCTCCTGTAAGTAGTTAAGGGTAATTAGCAAGCATTTAATTTCTTGGGATGTTCCTTTTTAAAATATTTCATATCATAGTTTCAAAATATTGGAAAACCCCTTAAAATCCTGCTGCCTGTCTAGTTACCGTAGGCATTTCTGTGCATACAGATGTGTGTGGACGGCTTAATGCAGAAGGACTTTTTAATGGCTAGATTTTTGTTTTTAAACATGCAAGTCTGCTGAAGAACATTCCAGTCTTAAAAATAAATTTAATAGTGGAAATTCTTTCGATTTTGTGATTATTTTTAAGATGCATGACTAGAATTTGAGCTAGGCCTTATTTGTTATGAATCATTAGGAAACTACTTACCTGAAGATTTGAGGCCTTTTTGTTTTTTGCCCTGCTCCATAACCTTTGGGAGTTTAAAATTAGATTTTGCATACGTTGAGCAAAGTTGAGTACTCGGAGTATTTATTTTGCTAATGCGCCTATCTGCAGTATAAATCAGCTGTGTCTTTGCTTCCAGCTACAGTCAACCTCATTACAGATACCTATTACATTCCTTCCTCCATACAGTAATGAGACTTCTTGCTGCAGTCTGATCTTCGGTGCTGAATTTAGTTTAAAAGTCTAGCAGGTTTTATGGGCTGCAAGCTCTAACTTCTTTCCCCTTCAGATGGTTTAGCCAGTTAAGAAAATGCTAATT